>JACJUM010002477.1:14288224-14333030 GCA_020976665.1 Heortia vitessoides
GCCCTAAACGTTATATATAAATACATACATACATACAGTACGCCTGTGTCCCATCGAGCAGAGACTATGAATCTCCACTTGTTACGATCTTGGCTTGTTACGATTAGTCCTGTCATACACGATCATTTATTCTTGGTACTCCTGACCTGGACTTTATTTAATACCTCGTCTACCTGGTTAAGATATGTTCGCCTCGGTCGTCCTATACTCTATATATTTCTTTTACATTTATTGTTTTTACAACTTCACCTGGTACACCACATTGATCTTTGATCTATCTCTCAAACTCACACCATACAAACTTTGCAGTGCTGTAATTTTAACAGCATGTAATCTACCCGCGTGCTTCTTCAGGCATACCCAACATTTAATACCGTCTCAGTGTTGATGTTAATACAGTCTTTGGAACCGGCACGAGTTTCTGACACAGTTACGCTTCTTAAGAATTATTTTCAGAATAACAAGAGTTCTTTAGAGATGCGATAAAGTCCTTGCGGAGAGCTAGTATATAACAATATATATACAACATAATGACGATATGACGTCACGATTTCAATGTCAATTGACAAAACCATAACCTTTTCTTTCATAGGCGTTGACCCACTGCATTAAAACCTACACTGTGAATCTGCGCGGGCGCATCGACACAGACCTTGGAAGTTATGTAATGTTGCCATTGAGTGTTTAAGTCATTGCTGGTGGTTGGCAGCTGGGAGGCGGTTTTCTACGAGATTTATACATAAGAAAAGGCGCCTAAACATGCTAATAGTCTGGTCTCATACGATGATAACTTACATAATATAGACCTTTGACGGATTTTCATGCGTAGACCAACTACATAACAAAGGTCCATCATCACACCATACAAGCTATTAGAAGACCACTGCTGGACATAGGCCTCTCCAAGAAAGGAAGATTTTTGCCCATAATTGCCGCGCTGGGCATGCGTGTTGTCAATCGCAGAGCGCAGCTTTCGCGACAAGCATGCTGCTGCCCATCCCCGCGCTGTGCATATGAGCTGCTCTATTTCGGATGGATATACTGCCATCTGTCGGTTCTGCCACCTTAGTCGCCTCTTACGACACCTGGTGCAGTGGGAGGTACTATTCTACTCTGCTGATACCTAACGGCATGGTTCAACAATGTTTAAAATGAAGATATTTAATGGTTAAATGGATGCAAAATTTTCTTTAAAATTGAATATAGCAACATCTCAGCTCATAAGCTTAAAATGTTTCTTGAGTTAGACTCTCATCTATCTACTCCCAAATAATAGTTTTCGCATTGCTGTGTTCAAGTTTAAAAGGCGAGAGAGACAGGGAAATTACTGGGTAATGTGATATAATATCTTCAAGTCACATGATTGGTGACTGTGATATTATGAGCGCCTAAAGGCTGTTGTGACGCTAAATACCACGCGGACTGTATGCTTGTTTGTTGACCTGGTAGAAACCAAACCAGGGTAGAAATGTACTTCCGGCGGCTCTTACGACACCTGGTTCAGTGAACGTACTATTCTACTCTACCGGTACCCCACGGCATAGGGTTACTTAATATTTACTAGAAAAAAAAAATAATAAATATTATTAAATAAATAAATAAATATTTTCCTAGGTGGAAAATGCATAAGACAATAACACTACCTTCTACGCCATCGGGCATACATAAAACCTTAAAAGTAACTTAGCTGTATTCACAATGTCCTAGGTCAAACATTATTGACATTGCAAATTATGTGTCCTTGTCACAAAGATTATACTATCTGGTCGACATCCGAAGTGTTTGGTAAAACCTGAAGATAACTGCATCCTTTTTAAATTGTCATGCTTAAACCGAACTTAAAATGAGTCAATTGGAGTTTTCGGAGCGATATTGCTTAAGGAAACGCCAATTTTCTATACAAAGCCAACACTGACCATTTAATTTTTATTTAGATCCACTTAATGAGTTGCTTGGTAGTATTCTTATCATAGATACCATTATCATCATACCAGTCACTGGAAGTCCACTGATGGACATAGAAGATAGTTGCAATTTTACCCATAATTGCTGCGCTGGTATGCATAATATGTATATCGGTAAGCGTGCTGGCGATCGCAGAGTGCAACTTTTGCGACGGGGATGCTGCTGGTTATCTCTACTCTGTGCATTTGAGCTACTGTTTCAGATGGATATACCGTGATCTGTCGGTTCCAGTACCTATGTCGCCTGGTACAGGGGGAGGTACTATTTTATTCTGCCATACCTCGTGGCTATGTTACTCGTTAAAGAAATAACTCTCTTACGGTGAATGAGTTTTTAAAGTATGTCCATTAGTTTTTTAAGGTATACCGTTAACTTTCTATTAATCTTAGTTTAGCTGCCTTTTTAATGTAATTTCTGTTTCGTCATTATTTTATATTTTTTCATTAGGTTGGTTTTCTTTTTCTTGGTTTTCTTTTTTCTGACAATGACGTCTCTATATTAATACCATTTTATAAATGAGGAAGACCTCTTCTTGGCTGTACTTTGTATTTTATATGTATTGAAACAAAATTTGTGTTAAACGTGATATTATTATATATTAACATGATATTTTCATATGACTATGAACAAGTCACTCGCCCAGTCTTTAAACGAGAACAAAGCGGGACAACCAGCTAAAACAAAAGCGAAGCCAATAAGGTCGGATACACTAATAAAGCGAGTTATCCCACTCAGACAGATCGTGTAACATTAATATATATCGGTCATCCACTTCGGAAGTCGCTGGTCTAACGCGCCAAGATTGCGGAGCGTCCAGACAGTTAAATTATCATGATCTTTTCCTCTAAGTAATGGGGTGTAATGGAAGCGAGGTTTAATTGGAACTCGAAATGCTGTCTTTGGAGTGCTTAGTTGTAATTTCGACATTCGATTGACTGAAGACAGTGGCGCCATCGCGATGGTCGTGAACAAAAAATGAACTAAAACTTATTAGGATGAATAAATTGATGGTCTTCTAAATTACGATGTACCAAACCAAATAGTACAGGGATGAAAGAAAGTTCTCGATTACCCTGTCACACCTACGTTTAAGTGAAAGCTTGATGGACTCAATGACGCAGATGGTAGAGATCCTATCTTGAGCGCCAAAGGTCTATAGGTCTATATGATTAATATTTTTCCTATATCTGGGTGTTAAATGTATGTATTTAAGTATTACATATGTGATTCCTCTGTTGTTTGATGTCCGTAACACAATTGCTTTAAGCGACTTACCACGGAGTCAGGTCAATGTATGAGATATTGTAGGAATGTATTATCAATATATTGTCAAATAGCTGAACCCTTGGGGAATAAGTTTTAAGCAATTGACACCACGCCTGAGCAGCGCGGCAATTATGGGCCGAGTTCCCTCCTTTCTTTAGGAGGCCTATGTCCAGTCGTGGACGTTCTACGGCTCCTATGATAATGTCGTAAGTAAAATGTGATTTACACCTTGACATTTCTAAGACATAGAGAGGTTTGATCGGTACAAAAATGTGTTGGACAAAAGGCAATGTCGATTGCTTCTTTAAGTCCTTTTTTAACTAAATAAGTATATTTATATATTTATTATTTTACTAAAATAAACTACCAAAATTAAAAAAAGACAATGAAGTCTTGGTATTGTTTTTAAATTATTGCTGTCGCTTATATTTTCAAATGAATGAGAGATATTAATACAAGCAAAGATCATTTAAATGCCACGTACTATTCATATTATTTTGACTGCCCCGATAGCGCAAATGGTAGCGATCTTAATTTTTGCTCTAAGGGTCGAGGATTCGATTCCTATGATATCAAGATAGCTCTGACTTCTCAGCACAGAAGAAACACTTGGAAAATTACGTCTTGCAATTATACCTGCAAAAGCCTGCATTTGCATCTTTTATATCTAAAGATGTTATAATCCCGATCAATTGAAACAAACCTTATACAGAACTCGTCTACATTGGTACCTCACTTACATCTATTTCTACTGACAAACACCAGTGTTCGCATTGCAGTGTTCCGTTTTGAAGACTGAGGCTGTGAAATTACTAGGTAATGTACCATAGTACCTTCAAGTCACCAGATTGCCAACACGCTAGTGATAACCTTGTGATATTACCAGCGTATATAAGCTGCGGTCTCTTACTATCACGCAAAGTGCTGGTTCATCAACCTAGTCTAATCAAAAGTCTATCAAACCTTACCAAACCAACTAGTCCATTCAAAGTATTTTGTCATCACCATTATCAACGTTGTCACACATGCCTACACAGGAGATGGTATCACCAACCTGTCTGTCTGTGTGGGGCCGCAAGTAAATCAATCAAATTCGACTATTGCGACGAAGGTTGTGCGTGGGCCCGCGCTCTGGTGTATGTATGTGCCTTGTAATAATGCGCTTTTAATATAACATGAATAAGCTAGAACCTTATTTAATTGTAATCACGTGGGGTATTGACGGAATCTAATAGTACCTCTTTCTCCAGAGGTAGAGACTTCTTACAAAGGTTGCCTGCATTGGTGCTTCACTCTCATTTATTTCTCCCGCCCAATAGCAGTGTTCGCTGTGTTCAGGCTTGACGGGTGAGAAAGACAGTGAAAATACTGGGTAAAAGGTTCTTCAGTTCAAAGGTTTGCAACACGCTTGTGATATATTTGTGATGACACTAGCGTCTATAGGCTGCGGTAATGTTTATCATCAAGCGGACCGTAAGCTTGTTAGCTGACTTCTAATATAAAAAAGGTGTTGTAAAAGGCGACTAAAGTACCGAAACCGACAGATGGCGGTAATTCTACTCAAAATTGTGCAGCCTCAATACTTCAGGGTAAGGGCAGCAGATTCCTCTTCGCGAAGCTTTGCTGTACGATTGCCACCACGCCTATCTTGGGAAGATCTCTGACCAACATCTATAGTTAATCAACAAGAAACGTGTATCTACTCCCTACTCAAAACCGGCAGATTACGGCGGCCCCGATGGCGCAGTAGATCCTGTCTTGAGCTGAAAGTGGTGGGTTCGATTCTCCCCTGGGATAAATACGTGCATGATGTATATTTGCATTTGGTTTATGTTTATGTTATTTATATGTATTAAAGTATTATATTTTTAATTCCTCTGCTGTCTGGTGTCCGTAACAAAAGTGCTTTCATCTATTTATCTCGGAGTTAGGTCAATGCCGTGAAGTACCGGTAGAATATGATAGTGTACCAGGTGTTGTAAGAGGTAGGACCAAGGTATCAGAACCGACAGATGGCGGTATATCTATCTAACACAGCGCAGCTCACATGCACAGGGTGGGGATGGGCAGCAGCATCCCCGTTGCGAAAGCTGCGCTTTGCGATTGCCAACACGCTTGCCCAGTGCGGCAATTATGGCCAACAACTTCCTAGGAGAGGCCTTTATCCAGCAGTGGACTTTCAATGGCTGGTATGATGATGATGATAGGCCAACGATGAGATATTATATGAATTAAAACTTGTAAATACTATTATCTATAAATAATATTGTGTAGCATGATTGAAATCTCCAAAATCAAAACATCATATATATACAAGCAAGAAATATCTGTCTGTACATTGTCAACTTCAACGTGGCTTTTATAGTAGAGCTGTCGTCAAATCATATCCCAAGAGGTCGAGGGCACTTTCACTGATGGACTGTCTCGGAGAAATTGCTGTAACAATGTTTAACCTTTGGCTGCTCCAAACTTTGATAGACCATTGTCGGGACCACCCGGAATACCTATGTTATCGTTTATCCATCCGTATGGCTGAATAGGACACAAGGTGACAGATCGATATATACAAATCTGATGATGTTGCATGACCAATTTTGAACTAAATGACACACGTATTGGGCTTAATTTCGATTACAAAATGTAACAAGTGCAAGAAGCAACCAAGGTTCTAGAACCGATAAATGTAATAATACCCTGACAGAGAAACTAAAACGGGCGGGGATGGGCAGTATCCCCGTTGCAATTGCGTTGTTATTTCGCGCATTAAAGTACCATAAATAGTATCGTAGTAGAGAAGACCAGACCGAATAAAAAACTTGGACGGACTTAATGGTGGAAATAGTATGTGATCCTGTAAGCCAAGGGTCGTGGATTCGATCCCCAACCGGCACAAAGATTTTTGTTATCAATGTATGTCACAAGTTCTTCAAGCGTCTTATATCAGACTCAGTCACAATATGAGATGTAGTGTTAATGTTTTTTTATCAACATCATATCAACCATTGGAAGTTCAACTGCTGAACATAGGCCTCCCCAGGAAAGGGGGAATTTTGCATCTATAATTGCCGCGCTGGTTGAGCGTGTTGGCAATCACAGATCGGAGCTTTCGCGACGAAGATGCTTCTGCCCATTCCCGCCCTATGCATTTAAGCTATACTGTTACGGATGGATATACCGCCATCCGTCGGTTCTGGTACCTTCGTTGCTTCCTACGACACCTAGTACAGGAGGAGGTACTACTCTACTCTGCCGGTACCTCACGGCTTGAAAGACGTTGTCCTGTCTTAACTATGTTTATCGTGAAATGAATATTGCGACTATAACTTGAGATATAAACTATCTTTGAAATTTCATAATATTTTTTTAATAATATTATTATTACCCCGTTTCTAGCAGGTGAAAATCCTGCAACCTACCAATTCCTTTAATTAACACACTCCGCAGAACCAAGCCCATCTTGCTTATCGACTCATTGCGTATATTTTTAACTCGAAATCCAGTCTGTGGATGTTGACCAAATTGGTCGGACCTTGCCCGAAGGCCGGGCGAAATATGCGACCTATGACCATAAGGGTCCTGGCCGTATACGGTGTCTGATATTGAACCTCTCCTTGGGGTCCGATGCACCATTAACATCGGAAAATTTTGTAACCTCGTCATGTTTTGGGATGGCGAGTGATTCAGTTGAACACTGCTGTGAAATGATTGTAAATAACGCATTTGTTCGCCTGACACACGTTTTGTGTGACCTCTGATGAAGTTTACTCAATGACCTTGCACTTAAAGCTATTGAGAAACATTAAACTGGAGTCATCTCGAAATAGTTTGGATGTGTAGAAAGGATAGATGAGAGTACAATGTTTGCACAAATATTTAGAGCGGAATTCCTAGGCGAACATGCCTTAATTAAGTAGAAGAGTTATTAAAAAGGCCAGGTCAGAAGTACAAAGAATAAACGTGCGTTTACGAAAGCACTAATGCCAGGAAATCCATAGTCTTTATCCAACCTGATGGGACACATGAATATGTATTAATTTTAACATGATACGTTAATATGGTCCTTTTAATCAAGCACACACATATAAATCACGCCTGTGCCCCATTGGGGTAAGCAGAGACTATGAATCTCCATTTGTTACGATCTTGGCATACCTCTCTCGCTTCCTTTATTCGCATTGGTCTTTTCATACACGCTCGTTTATTCTTAGTACTCTGACTTGGGCCTACTTTAATACCTCTTCTTATCTATTAATTAATTTCTCAGAAAGATATCGTTAGCACTGTAGATTTGTGATTCTATTTTGCCATCATAGCTTTTAAAGCTAGCAGTATAACTAGTCGAGTGCCTATCGTTAGGATATTTTACCTTATTTCCGAAATTATTTTCTTCATAAATAATGTATGGCCTGATGCCGCATTCCGTAGTGCGCTTAAGGTCATGGGTTCGATACCCACACAGGAAAAATATTTATATAATGAATATTTGCGTTTGGGTGTTAAATATGTATTAAAATAAAGATCTGATGTCCGTCACACAAGTGCTTCAAGCGACTAATCACGAAGTCAGGCCAATGTATGAGATGTTGTGCGAATTTATTATTATCATGATGATTGTGAATGCTTGTGTGTTTGTTTGTCTTCCTATAATTAAGCAATAAAGCTATTTCCACTACAAAATCTTTACTACTCTCGTGAAAACCAAACAAAGAAATAATTAACTTGACATATCTATTTTATGTAACTCTATAACAACCTACCAGTTAAACCAGTATATCAGTATCACAAAATCAATCAACTCAAAGAGACAATGAAAAAATAATGAGCCGCCCAGTAAAAACTCAATTAATTTAGAGGATTATGTTGGCGTGGGTGCGAATGCCAAGGTCGCTGCCGGTGTGGTTAATTCAAGCTAGATTGGGGTCACCACGTATTATGGTGGTCTCCCACCACTACCATTAATATGTGGTTACAGAATTACGGTCATATTGCTTCTTTTATATTCTGCATGTTACAGGCAGAGGGGAATACTTTTCTTTGAAGTAGGTATTGTGAAAAGAGAGATACCGGAACCGACAGATGGCGGTATATCCGTACCTTAAATGCAACAGGGCGGTGATTAAGGCCAGGATCTACATGAGCTTGACCTCATATAAAGATCGTTTGTATTAGTACCTCATCAACATCAGAATATCAGTCATTAGAAGTCCAATGCTGGACTTAGATCTCCCCAAGAAAGAGGAAATTCTGCCTATAAATGCCGCACTGGGCAAGGGTGTTGGCAATCGCAAATCGCAGCTTTTGTGAAGGGATATACCTTTTGTCGGTTTTGGTACCTTAGTCGCCTTTTTTGACATCTGGTATTACACTTCACTCGTAACTATTTTTACCGCCAAATAGCAGTGTTTTCATAGTTGTTTCGGTTTGAAGGTTGAGAGCGGCAGTGAAACTACTAAAGAGTTGCTTGTCCACAAAAAAATACTAAATATTTTATTATAATTAAAAGCTTATCACTAAGTAACCTTTTTTATTTAGTTCGCAACAAATGCCAACCAATCACCAGCGGGCAATAATAATTGAAAACCATTAATGGCAACAATGATACGCTTAGTCGTGGTCACATTACAGCTTTGTGTGGTCAGCTAACGTGCCGCGTGGTCGTAACATTTGTGGTGAACACGAGCAAATGACTTTTGGGGAGCATAACTGATGAATTTGTTGTTTACCTTACAATTCTAACAGTTATTATGTTGTCAGAAAAGTAGCAAACAATATATACATAGAATTACAAATATTTTTTATTATCTAGCAGCGCTTTCACCATTTCACACGCTTAAAGGATGATTTAAAAAAAAAATTACACATGCTTCATGAATAATCTTTATAGTAAATTTCATTTGAAAAACAGCAGTTTTATACTAACTTTGCACCCCCGTTTTACCCCTTTAGGAGGTGAATTTTCAAAAATGCTTTCTTAGTACTTCTTTGCATTTATAATGCAAAGAAAGGAACTCTTGTGCATAATTTCAAGTTTCTAATCCCTATAGTTTAGACCTTGAATCAGTCATATATATATATATATATATATATATATATATATATACTATCTGCGCTCCCGTGTAATTCCCGTCCCCGTAAGAATATGTAAATTAATTATAGCTAATATTATTTGCTCATAACGTAACTTACTATTAATAAAAAAAGTAACTGCTATCGGTTTAGTGGTTTTTGAGTTTATTCGTTACAGATATACAGAAGTACTAATTACGTTTACATATTTACATTTTAGGTGAGACTATTCTTATTTTTACTTGTAATATAGACTTTTTTATTTAAGAAGAATTCATCTTTTAATTACTGAAAGAATTTCTAAAGTTGGTTCATTAGTTTTCGACGCTTTTTGTTACAATCGAGTAAATACAAATCTTTTCTCTTTATTTTATTCTATATTAGTATAGAAAACAAGATATGAATGACACATGAGTTCATTTCATTATTTGATAAATAAAAGATAGTAAACATACATACATAATGTATATAATAATAATAGTTTTACACATCTCATCCATTGTCCTGGCTACGAAGTAAATCGTTTAAAGCACTTGTGTCAGACAACAAAGAAATCACAAATATAATACCTCATCATATCAGCCATTGGTATTCCACTGCTGGACACAATCCTCTCCAATAAAGAAGGCTTTTGCCCATAATTGCCGCGCTAGGCAAGCGTGTTGGCATTCGCAGAGCGTAGCTATCACCCGGGGATGCTGCTCATCCCCGCTATGTGCATTTGAGCTTCACTGTTTCGCACGGATATACCGCCATCTGTCAGTTCTGGTACCTTAGTCGCCTCTCACGACACCTGGTTCAGTGGGAGGCAGAATGCGGTAGGATGCAATACAATACTTAAATCTGTGTATTCCCAGATGAAGAACAAATACAAATGTCATCTTATAAATATTTGCGCTAGGTGGAAATTGAACGAACGACCCTTGACAAATAAGATACGATATAATATATTTATTATTATAAAACGTAGAGCCTCATGCCCAGCAGTGGGCGTCTCTTGCAGCTGACATGATATTGAAGAATTCAAATAATAATAATATAAAACTAGGCCATTTTAATACCTACAAAGAAAGATAAATACTGAGAATCGTGATTGGAAGCTGTCGCTAGCGAAATTATACTTCGCTAGGTATCAATTGACGAGTTAGCGGAACGCCATAGAGCCGGGAACTCTACTTCTTAGAATGTGTGTTTACATGTAGACGTACGGGCGGACCGCTGTGAGTATCGGCTTGACATCCGGCTTGTTAGTTTTGTTACGAAAGTGTGAGAGATATTCGAGCTTAGGGATCTTGGAGTTACTAGTGTTCGGGTTTGCTCGCGAATCGTGTAGCAGTGATAGAAGTCGTGCAGTTCACAATATGTGTGTGTTATAAGATACTAAATATGTATGATCAATTAATAAATATATGAGGTAGACCTCATACTAATGTGGTGTACATTGGTACCCCAATATCACCTATCTACCGCCAAATAGCAGTGTTCGCATTGCTATGGCATGTAGGGTAAGCGAGGCGAAATTACTATTACCCAGTAATTGGCGGTAGTAATAGGTGAGAGTGAGGTATCAATGCAGATGACCTTTGCAAGCGGTATACCTCTGGTGAAGCTTCGTAATTATAACAAAATCACGGACTTATAATTAATTATGACTAGCTGTACCCCGTGGCTTCAAATGCGTATGTCACTTAATGCTATTAACGCTAAAGGATGTATGTTTGTAACGCTTTCATACATTATCCGATCTACCGATTTTGATAAAATTCCGTATTTGAATAGCTTAAACTTTAAAAAAGATATACCTTACTTCTAATCTTCAAAAAGTTCCCCCGGGAAGAGAAACAAAGCGAATTCCTCACATTATTTTTCACACTCAAACACTATTTTTCTAAAAACATTAGCAAATCTTATAGTAATGTAATTAGTTTTTAGATTTATTATTTCAATATTAAAATTTATGTAATTTATCTTGTGCGCCAAAGGTCGTGGTTTCAATCCCCACCCAGTACAAATATTTATATATTTATAGGCTATTTGTATTTGTCTGTGTCTGGGTGTTAAATATATGTATTTAAGTATTTATTTGTGATTCCTCTGTTAACCAATGTCCGTAACATAAGTACTTCAAGCGACTTACCACGGAGTCAGATCAATGTGTGTGAACTAATTTGTATTATTTATTTATTTGTAAAATGTTTGTTTGTACAATATTTGATTCCGTTGGCGTTTGGTTATTACTTCGCCATGCAAGCAAGGCCACTAATCAGAACTAGTTATTATTAACGGCATTGACCTGTTTCTGGAGAAACGAAAATTTGCATTGCAAGCTATCTACAAACTTAATGTTCCAACATTAACGCACTTTATTATTAACCGTTAGATTTGACGTTAAATTTCTATTAAATATATATATTAATATATTTCTATTAAGTATTCTCATAAATAAAGACTGTTATGAAACAAAAAAATTTGCTATGAATTAATTAAAATACTTATCTTATTAATATGCAGAGAAAATAGTATATCCGTCTGTACCAAAAAGGTGGTATATTCACCCAAAACAGCGTGACTTAAAACTAAGGGCGAGGATGGGCAGTCGTGTTACAGGCGCAATATTACGCTCTACGGTATTTCTGATCAAAATACAATGAATTTCGCGAAAAGATCGCGGCAGCTTTGATGCCGCTGCCCATCCCCGCTCTGTTGCATTGGATCAACTCTGTTTACGATGGATGTATCGCCATTTTTCAGTTTTGATGATGGGCATAGGCCTCCGCGAGAAAGGCAAAATTTGCCCATAATTGCTGTGCTGTCCATTCCCGCCCTGTTACTTTTTGAGCAACTCAGTTTCGGGTTTTTGTACCTCAGTCGCTTCTTGCGATACTTGGTACAGGGGAAGGTATTTCAATACTCTGGTGGTACTGGCACCTTGTTTTTATACTTAGCTTTTATATTTTATGAACTCAATCGATAAGCAAACGAGCCTCTTGATGGTAAACGAATCAGCCTTAACAACACCTGGTTCAGAATGAGGTACATTCTACTCAAGCGGTACCCCGCGGTAATAATGGAGTAATGAATGGAGTAAACATTTGAACTGGCTGCACGTTAGAACAGGTAGATAGCAAAGCATTCAAGAATATCTGAGACTGCGTGGGTTGGTAACGCCACCAGCTGATTGTGGTACAATTCATAGACTTATGACTTTTTATAATTACACAGCTTAAAAAATTTAGATATTAGTTGGTGTGTGGCTGAATTTTCTCGTATATAAAATGATCACGACTTGAACTTCATGCTGTTCCTTACATACACATCAGCTATCTGCAAGTGAAAGCCCCGTTAAAATCGTCCAGCGTCGGTCCAACCATTCTAAAGTTTATCTCAAACTGACAGAAAAAAACATTATCTCAAACTGACAGACTGGCAGAAAAAAAAACATTAAAAAAGCTTTAATTTGTTATAAATATTTAAAAAGTTTGTTATTTCAATATTACAATTAAACGCTTTCATCCCTACTATGCTATTTTTTTATTCAAAATAAGGGTTGTATGGGGTTGAAAGGGGGACGTAAAGTTGTATGAAAGTATCGCTATTTTCAGAGCTAGAAACTTGAAACTTATTTTTTAGGCCATTGATTCGATATAAATAAACATGACATTCAAAGTTTATATAAGTTAAGGTATGGTACCCAAAAAAAATATTTCACGCGGACGAAGTGTCGGGCACAGCTAGTTTTTCTTATAAAATATACTTGTCTGTTTGTTGTTGTTATACAGAAATCCGACAAATTTTCCTTTGCTTCCTTTTTCTTTCTCAGAGCCGCGAAGGCGATAGACAGACAAATATACTATTGTATTATCAAAATAAGTAGTGACAGTGAGATTGTATGTTTAAAAAATGTTAGCACGTCTCCAATTGTGCCTTCTTATCTCTACCAACAGATGTTATTGCCTACATCACCCTATAACGAGTCCAAGGTCAAGTGTGGATATTACGAAACGCCTCCGCTAATCCCTTGCACGCCACAGCCGCTATGCTAATGCTTTTGTAAGGACGCCCAGTGGAGACGTGGCCTGGCTTCTAGCGTGACTGGCAGCGGTGACAGAACTGTTATATTTGGCTTTTATTATATTAAGGAGCATTCCTAAATAAACAACATGTAATATCTAAGGTATATATTATTAAATATGTTTATATAATATAAGTTTTAAAATAAATCCGTTTTTGAAATATTTTGGTGGTATATACCACAACTACCAGCACTGCAGCCCCTGAACGTCCAAGAGTTTGTATAGCTGTGGACCAGTTTGAAGGGTGAGAGAGGCAGTGAAATTACTGGATAATTTGATATAATATCTTCAAGTCACAAGGTTAAGAACGCGGTAGTGATATCCTTGTGATGTAGCGAGCGTCCATAAGCTACGATGACGGTGAAGCCCTTGTGCTCCTGACGCCAACAGAGAAACCACAAATATATTCCTCAAATAAATATTTTTAACACCTAAACACAGACACAAATATCATCATATAAATATTTATCCTGGGTGGGAATCAAATCCACGATCACCTGGCGCATAAGAAAGGATCACTACCTTCTGCGCCATCGGGGCCCTTATATCCCTATTTAATGTTGCGAACGTCGGGGCTGTATGATTGTTTGTCGATGTGGTTAATTTAAAAAATAATAAATGATAATAATTAACAATATAAAGTAATTATTAACGAAAAGTTACCAAAATGGATTGATATTCTAAAAATAAATTTACACCTCTCATACACTAAACAAACTCCGAGATTAGTCGATTAATCTCTTGTATTACAGATATTGGACATGAGAGGAATTACAAATATAATACTTAAATACATATATTAATTAAAACAGTCACTGTAAAAATTCAAATATGCAGCCTATATACAGTTACGGGCCCGATGGCGCAGATGGTAGTGATCATATCTTATGCGCCAAGGGTTGTAGGTTCAATCTCCACTCAGGACAAACATTTTAATAATTAACTTCGCGTGCCTTTGTGTCAAAATATTTGTGATTCCTCTGTTGTCTGATGTCCGTAACACAAATGCTTTTAGCTACTTATCGCCGAGTAAAGTCAATGTATGAAATATTGTGTCATCACTATTATATATTATTAATATTATTATTATTAAAGCAATAAAGTATTTTTTAATATATATATATATCAAATAAAATTTATTAAGGCAATGTTAAATCGCTCCAACTAAAACCTCTCTATATTTTAACAGGAAATTTAGGAATTCCGACCAACTTTTGTGATTGCATTGTTGCTTATTTACTTCGAGACGTGAATATACACTTATAGCAATAACCACTTTATTGGTAAAGGAATAGTATTTATAATGCAATAATCGTGAACATATTAAAGTGACAATTACATATAATTTAGTTTGTTTGTTGTTTTAGATAGTAAGATTAGGTGAATTTTAAAAGCCATTGTGTTTAAATAATGTTTATTAATAGGGAATTGTTTTGGGCACCTTAATTTCGTAGGACATCCACTGTTAGACTTAAAACTATATAAGTCAGGCCTCGAAGTCATGGTGGCAAATCCAGAAGCAATATAATGTAATTTTTTTCGGAGGATTTTAGCCCATAATTGGGTAAGCGTGTTGGCAATCGTAGGACGCAGCTTTCGCGACCATGATGCTTCTACCCATCCCCACCCTCTGTATTTAAGATACGCTGTTTCGGATGGGTATACCGTCTTCTGTCGGTTCTGGTATCTTAGTCGCCTCTTACGGCACTTGGATAAACGGAGGTACTATTCTACTCTGCCGGTACCTCGACAAAATATATATATATATATAATAATAATTCCTTTAGCATCACAATACAAAACCAATTTATGCTCTATCAATTAAAACATTCTTTACAACTGCGCGACCCATTGATAATTACGACTCTAAATAGTTCACAGCAACACTAAAACATTTAATTGCCAATCGAAAACCAACTCAGTCGATACCGCATTAAGTCACAAATTACAAATCGAGTGATGTCTGAATATCTTAATGTTGCTGGTTGTCGCGCGCGTGACGCGTGATCCCGCAACTCATTGTGGGATCAGCGAGTTCGCCCCGCCCTGCTGTCAAGCGACAAAATTACTATTGAAACTCTTTTGTTTCGCTTCTCCTACTACCGTTTTCACTTTCTATCCGGGACTCCATTCGCGAGAACTTTTCTATCCTACAGGAACTTAATCAAGTATAAAGGTTAAAGGTACTTATATAACTAACATCTCATACAATGCGAAAAGCACTTTTACTACCTAATTACAAATATACTAACTAAATACATAAATTTAACATCCAGATGCAGAACGAACTCAAATATCATCATATAAATATTTCCTTTGGGTGGGAATCAAACCCACAGCCCTTGGGTGCACAAGACAGGATCACTACCATCTGCGCCATCGGGCCCGTCTTCATTATTTCAGGTTTAACACTTTTAGCGGAGCGAAATCTCGATTCGTCTTTTTTTGAGTATGTACATAAATTAATGCAACGTGTGATCTTGACCAAAAGTTGGTATAATCTTGAAAGAAATGGTATATCCATCCGAGTCTGTAGCTCAAATGGGTAGAATGGGGATGTGCAGCATTCCCGTCCCGAATCTAAGCGCGGCAATTATGGGTAATCTTCCTGTCTTTGGAAGACCGTTTTAGCTGGACTCTGATAGCTAATATGATAAAAATAAAAGTGCTTCGAATACTCATGGTAGGGGCCAAATCTGCATAGATACTATCATGTCAATAGCAAAGGCGTTCTTCGCCTTGACTTATTGTGATCAATTGTGGCCACGCGTCTACATATCGACTGTCTAGCACTCAATACATTTCACTTTATTACGAAATGCAATGTATTTAAAAAAAATCTACTTGAACAATGTAAACTTGGTATGTTCACAGACAAGATGCGAACCCGTCACTTCTTCCTTACCTTGATGTTACCAATTATTCTACTAAGACTTTGACATGACGAATATTTATTTCTGCCTATTCTTTTTATGACGAGAGTAACCGCCATCTCTTCGATGTTGCAGGCAAATAAAGACCTCCAACGGATCGTTTTATTTGACATTAGATTTTACACTTTAAAACTTTTGTTTGATTCTTCCTACTGTAGATTAATTAAACTAGACGAAAAAAAATCTTAAAATTAACATGATTTTATAAGTATTACCAATAAAAAATAAATAATTCACACATCTACATTCACATTGGCGAGTCCAATGGCGCAGTTGGCAGTGATCCTATCTTGTGCGCCAGGGGTCGTGGATTCAATTCACACCCAGAGCAAAAATATATATGATGATTTTGTGTTTGTTCCGTGTCTGGGTGTTAAATATGTTTATTTAATAGTATATTTGTGATTCCTCTGTTGTATGGCGTCTGTAACACAAGGGCTTTGAGCGATTTACCACGGAGTCAGGTCAATGTACGAGATGTTGTGGGAATTAATATTATTATTATTTTTGTCCTGTGTCTGGGTGTTAAATATATGTATTTAAGTAATATATTTGTTATTCCTCTGTTATCTAGTGTCTGTAACACAAGGGCTTTAAGTGACTTACCACGGAGTTAGGTCAATATATGAGATGTGGGAATTAATATTATTATTATTAAATTATACATTGACCTAACACCGTGATAAGTCGCGTAAAGCACTTGCGTTGACCACAGACAACAGATCAATCACAAATATAATACTAAAAACACATATTTAACACACAGACATAAAACAAACACAGACGTCATCATATAAATATTTGTGGTTCTGAGTGTGGAGTCACCGCACCTTTGGCGCTTAATATAGATAATATTAATACCATCGGCGCTATCAATGTTATTAAGTGAATAAAATTAATGTGTAATAATTAAAATATGGTTATATTGTTACTCTTACCAATTATTAAGCTTATACTCGAAACTGAATGAATGAATGGAAGAGTTGAAGTCGACTTAGACAAACATAATTTAACCAGGTAGAAGAGGTATAAAAGAGGCCAGGTCGGAAGTACCAAGAATAAACGTGTGTGGATGAATACACTAATGCGAGTATAAGAACTGAGAGAGGTATGCCAAGATCGTAGCAATTGGAGATCCATCTTTGCCTACCCCAATGGGGCACAGCCGTGATGTATGTATGTTTCTACTCAAAACAACACAATACATACCTACATATATAATGAACAAAATAAATCATATGTATAATGAATATGTCACAAGACTTATTGAACATTTCCATAAATACATTCAAATAAATTATATCATTAATTTAAATAATTAAAAACTGGTCCATATTATCTCCACGTTTTATTTACGAGAATTGATCCAATTTTAATGATATGTTAATAAATGCGCATTAAATAAATATTTTTATTATGTTTGGTATAGTTCTCATTATTTAATTATTTATAGACTTGTCCACGGGGAATTGTGACTTTAGGCAGCATATGTTCTGTCGGCCGTTTTTGCCACTTTTCTGATTGATGCTCCACTCCTATCGGTTGCAGCGTGATGTTATATAGCCTTAGTTACTCCTTATTGTATTAACTATCTGCCAGTGAAAATCCCGTCCAAATTGGTCCAGCCGTTCCAGAGATTAGCAGAAACAAACAGATAGATAGAAATTGTTTCATCATCATCATCATACCAGCTATCAGAAGTCCACTGCTGAACATAGGCATCCCCAAGAGAGAGGGAATTTTGCCCACATTTTACATATAAATGTATATATACAGCACAAATATTTATTTTTATTTGATTTCCTCGTCCCCGTCGCGAAAGCTACGTTTCTGTGCCAACACGCTTGCCCAGAACGGCAATTATGTGCGAATTCCCTCTTTATTGGAGAGGCCTGTGTCCCTCAATGGAGGTTTTATGGTTGCTATGTTGATGATGATGTGATGATGATTGCATGGTCTCAATATCGGAACTACATGCTATATTTTAGTGTGTTTTGGTAAACAGCGTGCAAGCAGTTCTCGAATGTCATTGATCTCGTTAAGACGGGTTTGGAGCCAGTGATAGACGGCCGAGATGCAATCGTATTTTTGACAAATTATTCCACTTTGTTTTGTGCGATGGAGTTTATGTTACAATTCATCATATTTTTATTTTCGAAACCATTCCAAATGTAATGTTTATTGTCTATGTATTGGTTAAATTTGGCCTGAAATTTGACGGTTACTCCGGAGGCAACTGAAGGCTTTTTTTTACAATTGTCCTGGCAGCTTTCTATAAGTAGATTTAATGCAAGTATGTGATTGAATTTTTGCGATCACAATTAATTAAAATATGACTAATATTTATATAAATTAGATATAATATATTATATTATTGTAAGTATTATTTAATTAATTTAACCTGTGCAATGCTCCCTTAAGTAATATAAGCCCTTGACTTCGGGTACCGAATAAAGACACAAGATATCCTTTGAGGTAAGAACAAAATTGTTTCTCGAAATGTCATAGTGATTTTCCTTTTCTTAATGAAACTTCTTAAGTCTTTATGTGTCATATACATTGCGGACTTACCTATTGAATGTTGCATCTTACTTTAGTTTTTAATATGGCGAATATCATGGATTGAAAAAATCAATGAACAAATATAAACTAAAATAAAAAATCGTGATCTATAGTTGTAAATCATGCCTGATTCTCATCTTTCACCTTTCAGATTGCACACACTCATTACAGACTTAACAGATATAACACTAAGATACATATAACTAACACCTAGACACAGAACAAATATTAATATTCATCATATCATTATCTCTGAATGGTTATAAAACCCACGACCGGTTTGACACGAAAAAATCGGAGATTTTGATTAGTTTTTTTAATATTTAAGGATAGTTTTAGTAGACGATATAACGAAATCAATTCTTCTTTTCAGTCCTGTGGGGTTAGAAGCGATATTTTAAAGACTCCCCTTTCTACTTGACACTGGGTGTTCAACAATTAAGTCAGATTTAATTCGTAAATAAAATGTCAAGACTTTTCTTAAGGTTTTAGTTTAAACCTGCACAGAACTATATCGATGCATTAGTATCATCATCGTCATCACTCTACTGCTGGACAAAGGTCTCTCCAAGTGATATCCAATAAAACCGATCGTGTTAGACTTGCGTCCAGCGCGATCCTGCGGTCTTAATCAGATCATCTGTCCTTGTGGGTGGATAGACAATCCATTCTTACCAACTTCATGCACCACAGCAGTGATCGCGTTGCTTTAATCTGTTTTGACACCTTAAGGAGGAAAAGACATTAGAGTATCTATCAACCTGTCCCGGTTTCACATGGGTACAATAAGGATAGAAAATGATTATTCTGGTTAACACCCCCTAAGGGATAAACTAATGCCATGCAATACTGTAGTACATTATTTGGATCTATCTCGTCGGGTTCAGCCAGGGTTTGCAATGTAAGCGTGTTTACTTAGACATTACATTAAAAACTTTAAAAATTATTTATTAGGTGCTGTATATAATTTATTAGGTGCCTATAAGAACAGGCCAGACCTAGTTTAGGTACCTAAGTATCAGAATGTATTTTGTTGTTGAATAAAGTTATTATTATTATTATTACCTTTAAAAATTATCCGTGTCTTTCTACTATACAATGCATGTATTATAAATATGAACCTTCCTCTTGAATCATTCTATCTATTTAAACAATCAGTTGCGTAGTTTTATAGATCTAAGCATTGCATAGGAAGAGACTGCGGCATGCGTGATATGTCACAGTAACCTATTCTCACAAGTTTGGAGCCACACCAATGATATCTTTGCGATAAATATGCTGATGTAGACCATCAGGCCAATTGCTAGCTGTACTACTAGCAAACAGTAAGAAACAAAATAGATATATAAATGTCAGTATTTCGAAATATATTGATATTAAAAGAACAACATGTAATCGACATAAATACAAACTAAATTATGTTGTAAAGTTCTATTTATTTTAACACCTGAACCATCTTGATCGTCCATTTTTAATTAACTTTTTGCAACAACAAATATGGCAGAGGTAATTAATTTAGTTAATGGTCCCGTCCTTTTAGCGTTGATGTGTCTCGACTCGCATATTTTTATCTAAGAATATTTCCAAGGAAAAAATATATTCAAATCCACAAGATAGGAACCGGTTCTCGGAATTTGGCCGTTACATAATAAATTTATAATGTTCGCAAGAATTTCTCTATAGTTATTCAACGTTTTAAAACGGTATCCAACCGCATCAAAAACGTGTCACGCTATGGCAAATCTGATTGTTGTGTTAGCAAACTTTTAACAATTAAATACACTAAAAGTTTCTCATAGAAGATAAATTATATAGAATGCAATCAAATATTGTTCTTTGAAAATTAACACACTACTCTTGCACACAGTAATTTCCAAAATTCAAGCAAAAGACTATGTGTTACTACAAACTACTATCGTGTTATCACAAAGATATCACTAACGTGCCGCCAACCCTGTGAACTGAAGATGCTACGTCACATTTACCCAGAAATTTTACTACCTATCTACCGGAACACTGCAATGCGGACGGTGCTATTTGGAGATAGAAATAAGTGAGAGCGAGGTGCCAATGCAGACGATCTCTGTAAGAAGGTATAAGGAAAGAATAAGGTCTACCTCATGTTATTCATCATCATCCACACCAGCCTTTGGAAATCCACTGCTGGACATAGGCCTCACCAAGAAAGGAGGTTTATTTCACATGATTGCCGCGCTGTGCAACGTGTTGGCAATCGCAGAGCACAGGCTTCGCGACGGGAATGCTGCTGCCATTCCCACCCTGTGCATTTGAGCTACACAGTCTTGGGTGGATATACCGCCATCTGTCGGTTCTGGTACCATAGTTGCGTTTTACGACATCTGGTGCTGTGGGAGCTACTATTCTACACTGCCGGTAACTCACTAGTACGGTAGCGAATGTCATTTAAGCATTCATAGACAAAAGAAATAGAGATAGATTAAAGAGAACTGACAAGTTTTATGACTATAAAACTAAGGCAAATATTTCTAGACAAAAATATAGCCGTGGGGTACCTGCAAAAGAGAATAGTACCTCCCCCTATACCAGATGTCGGAAGAGTCGACTAAGGTATCGGAAGCGACGCAGGTATGTCCAGCCGAAACAACTTAGCTCAAATCCAACAGGACGTGGATAGGCAACAGCATTCCCGTCGCGAAGCTGCGATCTGCGATTCAGTATCATTTAAGTATTCAACCAAAATAAAACTGTCGCTTTGAGCAGTTGATTTTTTTATTTGTCTGAGGCGAGAGACAAGCTTACGGTCCGCGTGGTAACAAGCGTCATCGTACCCTGTATACGATCTTATTATTACAATGATATCACTGGTGTGGCCACACTTGTGACTTGAAAATAGCATATTACCCAGTAATTTCACGCGAACATTGCTTTGGCTGTAGAAAGAGGGGAGAATGGTGGGCAGACAACCTTTGATGTGTACCTTTAGTAAAACTAAATAGTAAGGTTTTTCTAATATATAATGATTTCTTTCACAGAGCCATGGAGAGCCGGGTGGGTCTGGACTACATAGTTGAGCACGCGGAGTACGCGGGCAAGCTCGCAGCCGCTCTCACCTCCCCCGCCGCGCCAGTCAAGAAACAGGTTAGTTCATATTGATCGTAGTCATCGTCAAAGATATATCTATACTAGCAGAGCCCGTGACTTTGGATGGTATAATAATCTTTCTCGATAAATGTACTATCCAACACTGGAAGAATTTTTCAAATCGGATCAGCGGTTCTTGAGTTTAGCGCGTTCAAACAAACAAACTCTTCAGCTTGATAATATTAGTATACGTAGTGAAGCATGTGAAAACGTGCAAATTTTTTTATTAACAAAATGTTCTTGAAATTCGTTAGTTTTATTCAAATTAACATCACACATTCCAATGAACATTAAACAAAACTTGATTTTTATTTTAAGATTTTGAATGAATTTAAACGCTTTATTTGTATGAAGTTTGTCAGTTTGTTCATTAACATAAGAATCTGCTTGCTAAAGCATGTGATGCACAGAATCCTTACTAATATTATAAATATGAAAGTAACTCTGCCTACCTGTTACGCTTTCCCGCTTTAACCTCTTAACCGATTTTGATGAAATTTGGCACAGACAATCTTTAGACCCTGAGAAAGGACAAAGCTTATTTAATTCGAAACAAGGGTTTTAAGGGAACGAAAAGGGGGATGAAAAGTTGTATGGAAGTATCGCTATTTTTAAAGCTAGAAACTTGAAACTTACTTTTCATGCCATTGACGCGATAAAAATAAACATGACATTCAAAGTTTATATAAGTTAAGGTTAACGGGCATAGCTAGTACTAAATATAATGAAAGTTGTGTTGCAATGTGCGTCAGAATATGTGACATAGACAGGATCCCAAATGACTTAAGATAGATTAAGAGCTTCTTATTTAAAAAAAATATTAAGCGAATATGACTTTCTTGATGAATTTCTTGAGTAAATTTAATTATATTTATTAACCAAATATAATAATTATTAAAATTTCGTGTATGTAATGTGAGATTTTTTATGTTTTTCATGCTAGTTTATTAGTGATATGTGCTCCTTTAATTGTTTTTTTTCTCATCATATATTTATAAAATATTTATGCATACATCACGCCTGTGTCCCATCGGGGCAGGCAGAGACTATAGATCTCCACTTGTTACGATCTTGGCATACCTCTCTCGCTTCCTTTTACTCGCATTAGTCATTCCATACACGTTTATTCTTGGTACTTCTGACCTGGCCCTTCTTTAATACCTCTTCTACCTGGTTAAGATGTGTTCGCCTCGGTCATTCTATAACAACCTTTCCGTTCACTTCCGCTCTATATATTTGTGCAGTCATTTTCCTTTAATTCATTTTTTCTTTTTATTTATTGAACAGGAATTTCGTCATCAACTGCTCATTTGCTTGCAGGTGTTCGAGTTACTGTCAGCCCTCTGTGTGTACAATGCAGATGGATACTCTCGAGCCGTGGACACCCTTGATCGGTATAAGGTGAGGAACCTTCTAGAAAACTTAATGCTGTACCTTTAGAACCCGAATAACCTCAAATACTCATTGTGTTAAATGTAGCTTCTATTATAGTAATATATCTAATTACTTTGTCGGGCCCGGAGACGCAGATGGTAGAGATCCTACCTTGTGATCGCGGGTTCGATTCCCACCCAGAGCAAATATTTATATAATGATACTTGTGTTTGTTCTGTGTCTGGGTGTTAAATATATGTATTTAAGTAGTATAGTAGAGTATGAGAAGTTGTGGGAAAAATCTAATTACTAACATATAACTAATTCGACCATTAGTCAACTCAAGAACGAGTCCTGAATATAATCATTCTAAAAATTGACGGATCCGATGGTGCAGATGGTATGGTTTCAATCCCCACCTAGGACAAATATTTATAAGATGATGTTTGTATTTGTTCTGTATCTGGATGTTAAATACATATATTTTTTATTAGACTAGATCGACAAACAAGCATACAGTCCGCGTGATATTAGGCGTCGCTGCAGCCTTTAAATGCTCGTAATATCACAAGAATATCTCTAGCGCGTTGCCAACCTTGTGACTTGAAAATATTACGCCACATTACCTAGTAAACTTACTGCCTCTCTCACCCTTCAGACCGGAACACAGCAACGCGAACATTGCTATTTAGCGATAGAAATAGGTGATAGTGAGGTACCAATTCAGACAACTTTTTATATGAGGTCTACCTCATGTATTTAAGTAGTATGTTTGTAATTCCTCTGTTGTCTGACGTCCGTTACACAAGTGCTTTAAGCGACTTATCACGGAATCAGTTCAATGTATATAATGTTGTGTGAATCGAATAGATCTTAATAAAGATATTTATTTACATTCATTAATGCATTTAATTTAAACTCCAACAGTGTTTAATTAATAACATTGTTTTATATAAAAAAAATTTAAACCGTTGTTTTTTTAACCTTAAAAACTCTATCAAAAACAAATTCTTTCTGAATATTTTATATCTGACGTCAACATCCTACACGTGATCTATTTTTGGTTTTATTTACATGCCATAATCCTTTAATTGTGATTTATCTGTCTCATTAACTATATTGAGAAGATCAACAAGAGACTTTTTTATAACAATATCATTCTTTGTATTAGTTCGAAACAGATTTGTGGCAAACACTCATTTCACAATACATTGTTATTCTTACGAGTACAAATCGATAAACATTTTCAAAACATCTTTTTTTTTGTTACCCATCACGTTTAATTATTTCTTTATTTGTGTAAGAATGTTGTGGGAGTGATGGATTGGAATGCTTTTGGTTGACGTGAAATAGTTACAGATGGTACACTCAAATCGCTTGAGCTTAATAGAACAACTGCCAATATATTTAAAAGGAGAAGTTGACTGACTGACTTCTTGCTTACTGACTTTTAAAATGACTTTGTCGACAAACAAGCATGATAGAAAGCGTCAGTCTATATACGCTCGTATCATCATAAGAATATCCAGCGCGTTGCCAACCTTGTGACTTGAAGATACTATATCACATTACCCAGTAATATAACTCACCCCTCAAACTAGAAAATGAACACCGCTGTTTGGCGGTAGAAACGTGAAAGTGAAGTATCAATGCTGACCACTTTTATACCAATTCTGTTTTGTTTAAGTATAAACGAGAAGAAATACAAACTTAACTATTTTTACAATACCACGAGATATCTGTTTCATCTTATTTTGTGATACCACCATCGATCTAGTTCTGCCTTCTGTCCGTTAATCGGCAGCCATTGTCAGCTGCGCCCACGCATCTAGTGATGGGTGTGACGAGTTCGCATAAGTTAAACTTAATGCAGTAAACGTTTGAGGCCAATTGAGGGCTTAATGGTGGCTATTTGAGGGTTTGTGTAATGAAGGCTTTGAAAACGCTAAGTTTGCTCGCATTCTCGTTTATTACACTTAATTAAATTGCTATTGCAGGCCATGTCTATTAAAGGTCGTGGGTTCGATCCCCACTCAGTAAAGCATTTGTATGAATATTTGTGTTTGTGTCTGGGTATTAAAATATGTGTTTATGTATTACCGGTAACATGTGTTTTAAGCTACATATCACGGATGACGGATGCGTTCGATGTATGTTGAATGGTGTGTGAATTTAATTTATTGATCTGTTGTGACTTATTTATAATTAATTTGTTGTATCTGCATATTTTGTATCTTTAACATATTCGATTGTTCAATACATGAAAAACATGAGTTACAGAATTTGACCCTGACAAATATACATTCAAACATCACAATCTGACTTAGAGGGTATTAGCATAGACAAATGCTGAATAATATTAAAAATAATATCAATAAAAAAGAACAACTTGTCTCTGACTTTAGGCGGGACTCTAACCTGTATTTTTCAGAAGTAGAGACCTTAGATTCGTCGAACACTAGGTAAATTTTTGACAAGTCTGCTAATGTCTCGGTAGCACGAGAGTGCCCCGGCATGGGAAAGACGCAGGTTCGAGTCCCGCCTGAATCCTGAGACAAGTTGATTTATTTCTAGTACATATTATATAACATTCTAAATCAACAATCAAACAATCCAAACTTTGTTATATATAAGAACACGCTGAAGAAAATGTTCTAGTCCCAAATTATGAAAACCAGTAACGATTATTACGAAACACATAATATATGAAATATATATTATGTGTTTCGAAGGTTTGAAGGGTGTGAGAGGCAGTGAATTTACTGGGTAATATAACATAGTGTCTTCAGTTCACAGGATTGACGACACGCTAGTGATATCCTTGTGATGATACTAGCATCTACAGGCTGCGATCATGTTTACCATCACGAGGACCGTATGCTTGTTTGCTAACTTCGTAATATAAATATATATATATATATGTATAAATCTATTTTTATGGCGACTCATAATTTGGAATTACAAATACTTGCAGTGAATATGAGAAATTAATTTGAATTACACTATCATTTTACACATATTAACTATTTAAGTTAGTTGTTTTGGTAAAAGAAACTCTATCTCGTCACAATAAAGCATTATATAATATAGACGTATTACATTAGTAAACTGCAAAAGAACATTTAAGGTAATAAGGTCTCAAAGAGAACCTAGTAATAATAACTAACATACTACAATGTCCAATGAATGTCTATCAACCTCGAGATCAATAAATCCTGCACATTAATACACAGGATACTGATAAATTACTTGTCATGTTTGCAGACTATCAAAGGCGAAAGGTACCGCTTGAACGTAGTGGTAGACGAGCTGAAGAATGCAACCACGGTGGACTACAAGACCGCCCTGGTGGCGTTCATCAACTGCATCATCATATCAGCACCCAGGCTCCCCGACAGGATCCGCGTCAGGAACGAGTTTATTGGTAAAACCCTCTGGATTCTAAGAGGACATTTGCAAGTCAGCCGATTTTCTTAGGACTGTTACTGATGTACATCACGCTTATGTTCCATCGCTTTGTAGACTATGGATCTCTCTACTTGCTACGATCTCGGCATACCTCGATGTACTTTACGTGATTCTATAGCATTTGTTAAAAAGTGACTTGACTTTAACACATGAGCCTCCACAAAAAAACAGGGAAGTTTGCACATAATTAGTGGTGATCACAAAGCGAAGCTTCGCAGCGGTTACGCTATTTCTCATCTCCGCTCTGTTGCATTTAGCTACGCAGTCTTGGATGGATATACAGCCATCTGTCGAGTTCGGTACCTCAGTCACCTAAGAGCTAAAGTTACTCCATTTAAAAAAGACTTGAACTTAATAAATAAACTAAAAGATATGGACAACGACACAAACAGTTTGGTCGTCTGAATGTTATTGTGGTATCCGAGCCAATATTACACGACAATCCATATAAAGAAGCCAATGTTATACTTTCGATTACCAATTTACCGTTTTAATTGTTTACTTCCATCTTCACAGGACTCGGACTACTGCCTACACTCAACAATTTAAGGTAAGATTTCTATTCTCGCAACGATTCGGCACCGTTTGACAACACACAAATTTTCAATCTCAACTTTCCCAACAATACCCCGCTACCAAACATGACATCTTCCAATTCCATAATAAAATTCCAAGTGGCATTAATAGCAGCCATAAACGAAATAGTCGAAGCTGTCAAACTATAAAATCCTATTGATATAAAAAGACGTTGAGTCTATGTTTATTGACGTTTTTTCGTCATCACCAACGTGGTTTTTTGTGAGTGTTTTTTGCCAGGCGACACGCTCCGGCGATTCGCTTGGGTAATTTGATAAGCATATAATATTGGGCAAAAACTGTAACGAATAAATAAACATGAATATTCTTAGAAATAGATTCCGTTCGTTCGTTTTGAAAATTTCAGAGCTTTGATTTAGCAGACTAAATTAGAGTTGAGTCATGATTATATTGTTACACGCAAATTTAAAGGGCATATAAATAACCTTACTAATATTAAAAATGCGAGAGTTTGTGAGTCCATGTTTCTTTCTCTATCATGATAAATTTTGTCACAGGGATTATTGATAGGCTGGAGTAGTTACAAATGTCTGATGTTGTCTGATATCTGTAACAAAAGTGCTTTAAGCTACTTATCTCAGAGTCTGGTCAATGTAGGAAATGTTGTCTTAATTTATTATTATTACAAGATCTCATACATTGACTCCGTGATAAGTCGCTTAAATCACTTGTGTTACGGACATCAAATAACAGAGGAATCACATACATAAAACTCAAAGTATATAATGAACACCCAGACACAGAGCAAACACAAAAAATAAACAATAAATATAAATTCCCTCAACATCTTATACAATGTCCTGATTCCGTGATAAATCGCTTAAAGCACTTGTGTTACGGACAACAGAGGAATCACAAATATAATACTTAAATACATATGTTCAATACCCAGACACAGAACAAATACAAATATTATCATATAAATATTTGTGCTGGGTATCAAACCTTAAGCGCACAAGATAGGATCACTACCATTGGGCCCAATTCTTATACCAAACTAAACCGATGTCTCAGGTAAACTAAGTCCCCACGGCAACTTTGCTGACTTCGAAATACATTGGTATTCCAACTGTATATCTATTATCTTGCAACTATCCAAATACGCGATAAACATTAAAATTTGTAACCGAACCGGACAATCGATCATTGTGGAATTAATCACCGACAGAATCAACTGGCATTCCCTCGGCCGGCCCCACTCCATCTTTGTTGGGACGAATAATACATATATATATATATATATATATGTATTCGTATATGGTCTTTTGCTTTCGGAGATTTTAAAGACAGATAAGATTAAAAACTACGATGTGGCCTTGACAAAAAAAAACTGTATCTGCAATTTGATTGTAAATCAATGCGCACAATACAGTTGATTGATACACAATGCTTTTATTTCAATTTAATCAGGAAGACAATTGTCTTGTACTCTTTTAATAGATAAAAAATATATGACATACACAGAGTAGTATTCTTGTCTTATTAATGACACGACGATAGTTTATACTCGTCGGAATACACTCGTCCAAGCAGCTAAAGATAATTTGAATGGGTCGTAATATATTTTCGATGTAATAATATGATTTTATGTCCATTGATGATTTTGTAATAATGATTTAATTACAGTTAATAAAGATTATCATTATTTTATATACAAGTACACATATGTCTATTACATACTATCATTACATAGTTTAAAAAAATCACTTTCCGCTGTACCTATGTATACTTAGATCTTTAAAACTACGCAACGGATTTAGTTGTGTTTTTCTAAAAAAAATTAGTTATTCGAGAGGAAGGTTTATATGTAATACATGCTTGATTTAGTTGAAAAATATTGAGAGTTTGTGAGTTTTTCAAAGTGATGTCGAAAACAAACATATTTATTTGCGATCACATTGCATACGCTGACTGAACACGACGAGGTAAATCAAAATAATGTATTAAAGTACACCTCACAAATATCTATAGAAGGTCCACGATGGTATAACGATGGTCATAAATTCAAAGGGACAATGTGCAGGTTTACAGTAAAAATAATCCTCTTTTAGTTGAAACTATTAACAAAAATCAGAAATAAAGGAATACAAAAATTTTTGCACACATATCCCTTGCTGACCGTCGATATGTCTATTGATAAGTATAAAGCTATTCTTTTAGAAAAACTAGTAATACCTATATTAAATAGATTAAAATAAACGTCTAACACACAACTGTTTGTATGACACACACACACACACACAACATGCATGAAGTCAACATTCACTGTCTATCGGCTTTTTTGTCTTTGCTTTTAATTAATGTCATATGTTAATGACAATAACGAGATTCTAAATAAAGTTGTTACTTTAAAATTTATGGGTTTGGGTCGAATTTCGTCTACCATACGATCACTAGTAAATATTTCAAAGCTATTCATTAATAAAATGGGTAGAAATATCTAGTACTGCTCGACATAGGCCTCCCCAAAAACCGCACTGGGCAAGCGTGGGCAATCGCACCTTTCGCTATGGGAAGGCTGCTGCTTATCCACGTTGTTTCGAATGGATATACCACCATCTTTCGGTTCCGGTACCTTAGTCGCCTCTTACGACACCTGGTACAAAGAGAGGTACTATTCTACTCGACCCATATTTTTGTTTGTAACTTGTCCAGCTTGCGAAGTGTTTTATTTCATATAAATGTCCCAGAAATATTTGTTACTGATGACAAGTATACGTCCAGTCACAAAGCGCTTTCTAACAACCATCCACTGTACAGAATAGATTTATATAAAGTCTGTACGAGTTAAAATTCGACCAGGCCCTTTTGAGTGTACGACAGCGCCGAAAACGGCGGTGCGTGGGCGCAGCCAAATACGGCAGCTGGCCGGACCTCGGGGTACCTGCTAATCCACTGAGGCATTCTTTGCTTTTATTTTATTCCGAGCGTTAGGTGTTGTAAGATGTAATAACACGTTGGGATTCAATAACATCGCGATGCATTTGTGAACGTTATTTGATAGTTCAATGTTACGGTATATCTAAATATTTGGACAGAGGACATATGAATTGTTTTTCGTTGGAAGCACTAATTCAGTTAGAAAGAAACTATTTTGCCTTTTGGGCCTTTTTTGGAGTTTTTTTACAGTAAATTATTTAATACATCATACACAGCCGTGAGGTACCGGAGTAGAATAGAACCTCCCCTTTCACCAGGTGTCGTAAAAGGTAACTAAAGTACCAGAACCAACAAATGGCGGTATGGATATACCGCCATTTCCCGATACAGTATAGCTCAGGTACCCAGGGTGGGGCAGCAGCATCCTTGTCGCGAAAGCTGCGATCTGCGATTGCCTTTAAATGTTTTCTATATAAAAATACATAACACTTACATGTAATAACCTACATCAATTTCTATATATAAAATATAATATATTTTATATTAACACATGCAATGATAATAAATCTGTAACGTGTGAAATCGATTTTTTACAAACTCAAAACATACTTTATGCCAGGCCCACAACAACTTTCAAATCGTTAAAATAATAACAATTAAAAACCATCATATTTCTATCATAGCAAGTATTAAAATCCATTATATTTATGATACTGATAACCCTGATGACCCTGCGAGATCATGAGAGTAATCTAACATAAGTAAATTAGGCTTACCTGAAAGAAGCCCCCTGCCTCCAGTCGGGTCTCAAAACTAAGTTTACTTCAGGTTCATTATTCGAGCTTCCAGAAAAGAACCTGCAAGAAAACTGGTGGTAATAAGGATTCCATTAACACCAATTAGTAGTAATAAAACCCCTATTGACATAAGACCTAATTCTAGACTCGTGATCTACCGAGTATGTAAATATTTAGTCATTCCTCTTTATTTTCGTGCAGACATGAAGCTGCCAGCCAACCAGACCTCGGCGTTCAGCTGGACGTGTTCGAGGAGCAACGGGAGAGCGATGAGGCCCAGGGTCCCGGAGGCATCAACCTTAACTCACACCTGGACGTCTTCTACGCTATACTCAAGCAGGTGAGAAGAATGCTATAGGTCTACTGGAGTCGATTTAAGCACATCAAGTCTTTCAGGTGCAATAAATACAATGGTAATAGAATGGAGAATCCATTACTCCAGAGGTTTTATGCATTAAAAATTAATTAAAGATAATATTTACTAAAAAGCATTCATTTTGACTAATCCGATGGCGCAAATGGTAGTGCTCCTACCTTGTGCGATAAAGGTCGTGGGTTCAACATCAAAATATTTGTCCTGGATCCCCACCCAGGACAAATATTTTTATGATGATATTTGTGTTTGTTCTTTGTCTGGATGTTATAAGTATTTAAGTAATATATTTGTGATTCCTTTGTTATCTGATGTCCATAACGCAAGCGACTTATCACGGAGTCAGGTTCGGCGATTTATCTCAGGCTTCATACTCCTGGACTCTGACGTCAACCTTTGTTTTCAAACCTGAAAACGGAAGTTGACATTTGAGTGGTTGTTGGTATAATTTAATTATTTAATTACCAACAATATTAAAGAGTTGGTGCTAATTTCTCAGTACAACAAAGAACATTAGGAAAAAATTGACGTGTCCACTAAGGTCTCGGTTAGACTCAGTCCCATGGCTTTGAAAGTAGCAGGTTTGAATCCCGCTAAGATATTTTTTTAATTAAAAATTATATCCAATATGACACTGAAAATTTCTCATCAGGTCGCAGATACTCCCCAAGAGACACCGTTCCTCAGCATCCTTCAGCACCTTCTGCGAATCGATCCCAAGGAACCGGTCAGCGATATAGTCTGGGACACAGCTGAGACTCTGGTGCACCGAGCCACCTTGCTGGAGAGTAGGGAGGACGCTGCCAAGCTCCTCAGAGCTCCTAGCGTTCAGGTATGACATAAACTACTCGATCTTCTTGGAATTTACAGCCAATATATAGTTATAGAAAAGATTAAAGTAAATATTAAAAGTATTTAACAATCCTCTAGAAGCCATATTTATTTTTGAACTTAATTACCATAGTATTTCTCTATATTTATCTATCTGTACATATATTATTTTATAACGTAGAGAAGGACTAAGAAAGATTTTTGAAAATTTTATCCCTAAAGGGGTAAGTTAGGAGTGCAAATTAATATAAAGCTTTGCTGTTTTTGAAGTTAATCGAATGAAATTCATTAACTTACTTTAAAATATATTTTATGCCTGTTTCATTCCTTCATTGAAAGTCATGAAACAGGCATAAAGTATATTTTTAGAAAATCATCCCTTTAAGTGGTAAATGGATACCATATATGATTTCACCTGCCATCATGTATGAATTTATTTTGGTGTTATGTCATAAATTTAACTACAAAGTTACCTAAATAGAATATTCTAATGCATATGAAAAAAAATAGAAGATTCCTTAATGATCAACAGGCTAAAATGGGATGCACATGTCAACATCGAGACATGGCCGCGGCTGGCCGGAAGCAAAGCCTTCAGAGGGCACTGTCACCACCGCCGCCGCCACCACCAGCTCCTGCACCAAGTAAGTATACGTGATCCTTCTTTTGAAGAACTGAAGATATTTTTATTAGACGTTAGCATCATACAAATAACTTAGAACCTCACTCACCCTCACCAATTTTAGCGTCAAACAGCCGTGTGGTTTGAAAGGTAATATCTTCAAGTCACACGCTAGTGATATCCTTGTGATATTACGAGCCTCTATTGACTGCTGACATTTACTATCACGCAAACTGTATGCTTGTTTGTATTATAAATAATACACAGAATTACTTTTCTGTGCGCATCTATATTTCTCATCAAGACTACATAGAAGGTTTCATAGACAAGAAGAGACTATATCATAGACTAGCTAGTTGGTGTTGCCACTTGATGGCACTAGTATTTATACAAATCTATGTTATCTTATTATTTCGATATCATTAAATAACAGTTTGTAGATTTAGACAAGACATAAATATGTAATACTAATAAATATGCAAATCTAAACATATAACTGTGTTTCAGTGATACCACCCCCACCGCCGCAAATGATGCCGCCGCCTCCCCCACCGGGTGGGCCTCCGCCCCCACCAGCCCCGCCGCTGCTGTCCTCCCCCGCGCCCGCACCACCCGCGCCCGTCCTGGACATCAAGCTGCCGCAGCAGGAGACGCCTATACCCAAGACGAAGATGAAGACGATCAATTGGAACAAAATACCCAATAACAAAGTGAGTGAAGTCCGCGTGAAATAGTAACTTAGGGGGGTATATTAATAACATAGGGGGCTTTCGTCGATAGAAGATTTTTTCAAATAGGACCAGTGATTTCTGAGATTAGCGCGTTTAAACGAACAAACTCTTCAGCTTTGAAATGTTATTGAAAAATTTTAATGAAAAAAGATTTTAATGACATAGTTTGTTCGTAACGAATTGTAACGAATAAAACGAATAAACAGTTTGGAAAATAATTAACGGATTTTGGAAACTCTTTCACTTTTAGAAAGCTACGTTCGTAACAAAAAGTAAATTGTATATACAGAAAATTTGAGATTCCTATCTATAATACAAATAAAAATATATGTAACCAGAATTTGTGTTCTTGTACGTTTGTAACATAAAACCTCTAAAATTACGAAACGGACTTCAAGAACTCTTTCATTCATCCAAGGTTACATTATTAGAGAGTAACATAAACTATATTTTATTCCCATGTTCTTACGAGAAAAGGAACGCGGGTAAAACCGCAGAGCGCTGCTGGTATCATTATCATAGCAAGCATAAAACTTGGGTAAACCTATGTCCACTGCTGGACATAGGTTTACCCAAGAAAGGGGGAAACTGCCCATCAATGCCGCGCTGGAAAATCGTGGTGGCAATCGCTGGACGTAGTTTCGCGACAGAAATGCTACAGCCCACGCCGGCCCTGTTACACATTAGTTACACTGCTTCGAGTGGATACCGCCATCTGTCAGTTCCGGTACATTAGTCGCCTCTTACGATACCTGTTACTAGAGGAGGTACTATTAGTCTGCCGGTACCTCACGGCACGTGCTAGTATAATGAGATGTTATATTATTTATAGTATTCCATATATAACTAATATTTAACTAGGTTGATAGCATCTAGCTTAAAGGCTAAAGGCCTGAAGAATAAATGGTCTAAGTAACAGGAATTTGTTTATGATGTCCCTAGAATATATATCTAGATACGTATGTTTCAATTTCTACTAAAATATGTTTTGTAATTTCTTCCAGGTCATAGGCCAAAATAACATCTGGTCATTAGTAGCATCAAGTCACAAACATACGCCTAAAACTGAATTGGACTGGACCGAGATCGAAGGACTCTTCTGTCAACAGGTATGCGTTCAATGCAACCACATGAACAATAAAAATACATTCGTAACACATCGGTATGGGCGAACAAAGCCACCGTCTTACACAGACCTCTTAGAAAGGTGGTTTGCATTGTTTCCACCTGTTTCTACTGCCGAATAGCAGTGTTCGCATTGCTGTGTTCCGGTTTGAAGGGTGAGAGAGGCTGTGAAATTACTGGGTAAATGTGATATAGTATCTTCAGTTCACAAGGTTAGCGACGCGCAAGTGATATCCTTGCAATGACACTACCGTCTATAGGCTGCGATCACGTTCACTTTTAAGCAAACCGTATGCTTGATTGCTGACTTCATAACATGAAAAAAACATCGTTCATAATGATACCAGCCATAGGACATCCACTGCTGGATTCAGGCCTCCCCTAGTGTTCTCTAATAAAACCGTTTGTAACCGGCCTGTGAGCTAGTCAAGTTGTTACTAATTAAAGATGTTTAGCCCAATACGCTGGATGGTTGATGGCAATCGCCTGACTTTGCGGTGAAAGTGCTGCTGCCCATCTCTGCCCTTTGCATTTGAACTACGCTTATAAGATACCGCCATCTGGCTCAGATGGAGGATTCGATTGAACCGATATCATTAAAAATACTTTGTGATTACAGATACAGCCTACTGGATCAGCAGGGTCTTCCCCGCGCCTCGGCCGGAGTCCTATCTGTGATAGCTCTGGTGAAAGAAAGCCGAGGAAGGAGTCTTCAGAGATCACACTGTTGGATGGAAAAAGGAGCCTAAATGTGAACATATTCTTAAAGCAGTTCCGAAGGTGAATATATTTTGAATACAAATGTAGATTTTTACATACATCACGCCTGTGTACCATCGAGCAGAGACTGTGAATCTCCACTTGGTACGATCTTGGCGTACCTCTCTCGCTTCCTTTACTCGCATTAGTCCTTTCATACACGCTCGTTTATTCTTGGTACTTCTGACTTGGCCCTTCTTGAATACCTCTTCTACCTGGTTAAGATATGTTCGCCAAAGTCGTACTTTTATCCATTCTTTTAACATGTTCAAACCATCTCAATATACTTTTCTCTATTGTTGTCACAACATCATCTTTAGACTTTTATATTTGATATATACATTTGTGTGACAAAGGGATCGAAGAGTCTTACAGTTTTTCAGGAATGCTGCTATCATTCATTTCTATAAAAGAGACAATTTCTTTGAACAGTATGAACTTAACTAAATTGTGTATGTAATCATTTAAGACTAGTCAAATTAATAAACTATTGTTCTTGAAAGTACAACTTGAATGGAAATCTAGGTATTTGCTTTTTATGAATCAGTCGATAAACAAACGTACAGTCCGCAAGACAGTGAGCGTCATCGCAACCTACACTCATCCTCACTCCTTGTATCTGAGAATTTTCTTCTCGGGAATGCAACAGTGAAAAGTGTCATCGGCAATATCATATATTGTGCAATGGCATCCGCATATCGAGTTGTCCTTATATACAAAAACTAGTTGTGCCCGCGACTTTGTTCGCGTGGAATTGTTACTTTATACAGCATCTTTTTTTCGAACAGAAAACTTACGTTCGTAACGTGGCGTACTTATTACGTAAACTATCGGCCAATAAAAGTCCCGTCCAAATCGGTCCAGTCGTTCTAGAGATTAGACGAAACAAACAGACAGACAGACACAAAAATTGTAAAAAAAATATTTTGTTATGTGTACGGTATTTACTGTTTAGTTAACGTGCCATCATACCCTCAAATCGTTAGTGATATCCGTGTGATGTCACGAGTGTCTATATGCTGCAGTGACGCTTACTGTATGCTTGTTTCTCGACCTGGTCTAAAAAAAATAAACGAAATGATGCCGATGTTAGAAAGTAACCGTGATAATCACCTCAGTATTTATTCCCTACAGTTCCAACGAAGACATAATCCAACTAATCCGCGAAGGCTCCCACGACGATATCGGCGCGGAGAAACTGCGCGGGCTTCTCAAGATTCTGCCCGAGATAGACGAGTGCGAGATGCTGAAAGCATTCTCTGGTGACATCACCAAGCTGGGAAACGCTGAGAAGTTTTTGCTACAATTGATTCAGCTGCCCAAGTAAGAGAAAATTTATTTCTTCAAAGATCGAAACTAGAAAGAAAACAATATTTAATCTGACGTGAAAACCAATTGTATACATTTATTTATGCGGTATACTTTACTATTAGTCATATTAACCATTGGACGTCTACTGCTAGACATAGGTAGAGGAAATTTTGCCCACTATTGCTACGCTGGGCAATGCTGCTGCCCATCCCCGCCCTGAACATTTGAGCTATACTGTTTAGTATGGATATACCACTATCTGACGGTCCTGGTACCTTAGTCGCCTTTTACGACACCTGGTACAGGGGAAGGTACTACTTTTATACTCTCCCGGTACCTCACGGGGTACTATTACATATTTAAAAACATCCGAATATGTTGATGAATGATTTAGTTATTGAACACTATTCTGAGTTTGGTCTATTTTGGAATTATGCTGTGTTTTTGACATGAATGGTTACCATGTCTCGGTTGACACAAGCCTTAAAATTATAGTTATAAAAGGCATATAAATGTACCGTTAATAAAATTAGTTTCTACATCTACTCTATAATGATATCTACTAGAAAAAAATCAACTTGTCTCAGTTGTCAGACGGGACTCGAACCTGCATTTTTCCTATACCGGAATTTCCATTATCGATTGCTTAAAAAAAGTAAAAGTTTGAGATTTGAGTGTTTATAGGTAATTACACCGTTGAAGAAATGACACTGCCATGTCAGTATAAAAATAACTCTAGGAAAAATTCGACATTCCGCTAAGGTTCCGGTAGCACAATGGTATTGCAGTACCCCGGTATGAGGAAGATACAGGTTCGAGTCCCGCCTAGAGAATATTATCTTGAATATAATTCATCAATGTCTATGCGTATAACCTCTCAAGGTCTAGTATATGGTTATAACATTAGTTTCTCATTTCCAGCTATAAATTGAGGATAGAATGCATGCTGCTAAAAGAGGAGTGGGCGTCCACAGCAGGATATTTGGAAAGTGCCATAAACGCCATTCTAGTTGCCGGAGACGATCTCATATCGTCCAGGGCTTTACAGGTAAAAAAATTCGACAGAACCTTAGACTTTCCTAATAATTACATTGTGATCCATGTATGTGTTGATCAGCAAAGAGAAAAGCAAAAGACCTGTATACTTGACGCGTCACATTCTTCTATGCGCTTAATTATTCAAGATAGATTCAATTAGCTGTACCATTGTTTTCAGATTCTATGTATTTTTTGACAGGCCCTATGTCGCAGATGATAGTGGTCCTATCTTGTGCGTTAAGGGTCGTGGGCTCGATTCCAACCCAGAGCAAATATTTATGTGACGATATTTGTGTATGTTCTGTGTCCGGGTGTTAAATATATGTATTCAAGTAGTATATTTGTGATTCCTCTGTTGTTTGGCGTCAATGTATGAAATGTTGTGGAAAGCAACAGTGGTGAACAGTACATTAAAGTAGGTGTTTTTGTACTATCTAAACATATACCTCACAGTGCCATATATAGTACTCGTAACTGCATCGCGCTTGCAAAGTTCACAACGCTCTGAATATATAGAAGAACCAGACAAGTGACTTGGCAGACATCTAGGAGTCGACCACCTGATTCCGCGGGTAATCTTTCATTTCGGCTCAATTAATAACATCCAACCTTCGCTCATCCCTGAAAGATTACAGTTGACTGCTACATTCGATCTAGGATATTTTATGAAGAATATTATAATACGTTCAGAAATATCAATCAGTTAATTGCTCACCTTCCCTGATGATATTGTTTTTAGGAGGTGCTGTATATAGCACTAATAGCTGGAAACTTCCTCAACGCGGGTGGGTACGCTGGTGGGGCGGCTGGCGTGAAGCTGTCATCACTGCAGAAACTGGCTGACATCAGGGCGAACAAGCCTGGCATGAACTTGATGCACTATGTTGCCATGGTGAGTTCTACAAAATAAACTATGTAAAGGAGAACAAAGGGCATCTGCATTTGTACCTTATTCTCACCTACTTCTACCGCCAAATTGTAGTGTTCGTATTGCTGTGTTCCGGTTTGAAGGATGAAAGAGACAGTGATATGACTGGGTGACATTATGTGTGACATATATATTTCCAAGTCACAAGATTGAAAACGCGCTAGTGATATCATTGTGATAATATGACTGCGCTATATTTCGTGGACCGTATGCTTGTTTGTTGACTTAGTCACATAAAAAAGGTACAACTTTTGACAAATCTTAACATGGTATAGATGGTGGTAGGTTCCAAACTTGTGCGCCAAAAGTCATGAAATCATATGATGAGGATGATATATTTTCCTAACAGCAAGCAGAACGCAAGAACAAGGAATTGACGCACTTCGCGGACGACACGCGCGTGCTCGAAGATGCTGCCAAGGCCAGCGTGGAGCAGCTGTACTCAGAGATCAAAACCCTTGGGCAAAGGATTGGATTGCTTAAAAAGGAGATACAGTTGCCGGTGACACAGCAGGATATTAAGGAGCAGATGGGAGACTTCCTGCAGGTGGGATATTGTCTTTACCTACCTAATGCACCAAAATTGCAAATATGAATTGTGTGTGGTGGAACTATTCAGGGGCAACCATCATGGAACACTTCGTCCAGGATACCTGATATTAGACTAGTTAAAATTTATTCGGAATCTGCGTGGTACGAATTCTTTTCATCTATTTATTTTAAAAAGGAATGATTTAATTGTTTGTTTGTTAAAACTACTGGACCGATTTTAAAATTCTTTCACCATTAGACAGCAACATCTTCACAAAGGGTTGATATATGAATTTTAACAAACAAACTTAGAAATGACTACTAATTTCACATAGTGACATAGATAACATATTGTATCCCCGGGAGTGAAGGGGAACTACATGAGTGAAACCGTGGAACACTGTTAGTAACTTACTAGGAATAAATAAAATATATAAGAAGAAAATCTTTAGCTATAATTAGTTAACTGGGCATGAAGATTTAAATGGCAAAAAAATTGCAGAAGAACCAAGTGGAAAAGCATATCGATATCTGCTTTTCCATTTGGTTCTTCTACAATTCTGATACACCAGGATACACCTCCTGGTGTATCAGAATCAGATCAGATAATAGATCAGATCAGATAATGTATCAGATCAGATAATAGACTAAAGGAAATTTGAGGTTTTATTGAAGTAATATAAATATATATATTTTTTAATATAATTATACTCATTGTTTGTTAGGTGGCTGAGCAAGAAGTATCTGCTCTCAACAAGGACATGGAAGAGGTTGAGAGTGTGAGAAAACAGCTTGCAGAATTCTTCTGTGAAGACCCGGCTGCCTTTAAATTGGAGGAATGCTTTAAGGTAAAACCAGCGTATTTCTTGAATTTGGAAGTCCACTGCTTGACATAGAGTTCCACAAGAAAAGGGAACCTTTTCCCATATCGGCATTCACAGAGAGTAGCTTACTATTACTGATTGATATACCGCCACTTGCCAGTTCTGATACGTTAGTCACCTCTTACGACACCTGGCACAGGGGAGGTACTATTCTACTCTGGCGGTACCACACGGCATCACGATAAGACTATTTGTGTTAAAAAAAATTGATCAGAGAATCCTTATCGCGAAGTTGCGTTCTACTATTGCCACCACGCCTGCCCAGCGCGGCAGTAATGGGCAAGGATCCCCCTATCTCGGGGAGGTCTATGCTCAACAGTGGACTATCTCTAGCTGATATGATGATGATGATATATTTAATGAAACGATACTACTACATTAATTGAAAATGTCCCATAGACGTTTGTGTCGTTCTGCAACAAGTTCAAGTCAGCTGTGAGCGACAACGAGCGGAGACGAGCGAATGAGGAGCAAGCGGCGGCGCGGCGGCGCGCCCGGGACTCGGCCGCCTCTCGGACCCGAACAGGTATACATACATACAACTTCAAAATACACCTAAAATAAAGGTCCTGTGGTACCTCACTCTCACCTATTTCTACCGCCAAACAGTAGTGTTCGCATTGCTGTATTCAGGTTTGAGACACTAACTATAACACAGACTGTCTGTTTGTTTGTCGGTTTGGTATAATACATATAAAAAAATTCAAGTGTGAGAATGTAAATGATAATCTCACACATTATTTACTTAGCTTTTGCACGTTGAATAATAACAAGATTTTTTTTACAACTCCATTCATAGGAAGTAATACAGACTCCTGATAAATATGGGTGATGGTAGAGTAGTTCTTATATAGGTCCGGTTAAAATTTAAATGGAAGGCTCCAAAAGCGCAAATTCGATGGGTCGTGTATTCGGGATCCACTTAAGACAGATATTTATGTGACGACATTTGTTCTGTGTCTGGGTGTTGAATGTTTAAGTACCATATTTGTGATTCCTCTGCTGTTTGATGTCTGTAACTCAAGTGCCATAAGCGTCTTAGAACGTCTTAGAAAAAAAAAATGTCTGATGGTTCATGTCTTTGTTAGCAGGAGGTGGCAGCGTATGCAGCACTCCAGTATCAGAATGCGAATCTCTGATGGAGTCTCTACTACTAGATATCAGGAACGGTCTGGGAAGAAGGTCGCTGCGAAGACCTCACGATCCGTCACCTTCTCCAGGTAATATTGGTAGTTCATTACAATAATGCCATCATGGTATTACATGACTTGAATTGAGATGATCAGTTAATATTATAATAGACTTTACATAAGGTAGACCCCGTACAAAGGTCGTCTGCATTGGTACCTCACTCTCACCTATTTCTACCGGTTCCGGTTGGAAGTGTGAGAGAGGCAGTGAAATTACTGTGTAAATGTGACATAGTGTCTTCAGTTCATTAGGTTGGTGACACGCTAATGATATCTTTGTGATGACACGAGTATCGATAGGCTGCGGTCACGTTTATGATATTGTTTGCTGACTTCATAACATAAAAAATAAAAAATTATAACCACCAGCACCGGCAAGACAGAATACCTTCACCTGTACCAGGTGTTGTAAGAATGTTTGAGGAACCGGAACCAACTGATGACAATATACCCACCCGAACAGCGTCAGTCATATGTAACAGGACGGAGATGGGCAGCAGTATTTCCACCGCAATAATGGCTCTGCAATTGCAGTAATGGTCGAATTTTCTCTTTCTTTATGGAAACTTACGTCCAGCAGAAGATGTTTTGAGATTATTGCAATGATAATGATAATAAATCTACCGCAATTCGACTTCGTAATGAAATTTGTTAAGGATACAATTTCACTAAAAGTCCTCGAACATTTTAATAGACTAAACAGAAATGCTAAAGTCTAGTTTGTCAGTCAATCAGGATATGTCTAGCCCGTGCAGTTCATGTGGTAAACAATTTGCATGACAGGGTTGATATATTTTCGGGTAGTTAGAGTGAACTTGCAAAGCTAATTTTATAAATTGTTAGTAATATAAGTTAATTGTAATATTGTACATAAAGTGTTTGTATGTTTCTTGTTATATGTTTTTAACGAAACAATAAATTTTAATAAAATAATAAATCTTATCGTATTACCTGTAAGGGTAGTTATTAAGTTTAATCAGTAAACAAATAGAATAAAATAAATAAATGTCCTCTTTTGAATAACAGATATGTAGTAAAATTTGGAAGTTAACATGAGGTATCGTTTGTTTAGATGTGACCCCAACTGGCAGCTTGAGGAGAAGAAGTCGTGCCAGTCCAGGAGACGGAGACGAGGAAGGTTTGCTGGAGTTCCTGAGGCATTCGTCGCCGGCCGCCAACGACTTGAGGGAGAGAAGCGCGTGGGGATCTCTCGGTAAGATATTAACACTAATAAACATATAACGAGGTTTTAAAGTATTTTACTATAGATAAAAATTTATTCTCATTTATAAAAATTAAGTCTCGCGCCAAAATTATAAAAAAAGGGACAGACGATAACAGGAAAACTAGGGTTGTGTAAACAATCAATTGAAAGTAAGGATGCGAATCTTTAGTCAAATTTTTTTCGGATAATTATATCGTTCGATAGATTTGGGAGGTATATCACTTAAAAATTAACGAGGGATAACAGACCGTACAGTTTTGGGAAATACATTACGTCAAGGTTAGTTTGAAATAAAGCTACAACAGAATGATGGGAGTGGAAATAACAATTCACTCAACATCTAGTACATTGATCTGATTGTGAGATAACATTCTCAAAGCACTCTTGTATCGAAATCACAAATTTAATACTTATAAATACATAACACCCAAACACGGATCAATCGCACATATCTGGGGGCACGGCAGTGCCCCCGCCAAGTCGAGCGCGAAGCAAACACTGTCGTACCATCATTTACTGGAACCATTTTGCAGCATTTTCAGGCCCCTATTTGCGAACCTCTGGATAAAACCAGAACGCAGAATCTATATTTTCATCATCCAGTAAGCTATGATAACATACTTAAAATCCAAAATTTCAAGTCTGTGGGACGTATAGTTCCGAAGTTAAGCGAAAGCGAAGTTTCGCATTTATGACACACTCACTCAACTACTCATGATCATCAAAATAGAACTTGCACTTCCCATAAACTCAGAGAGCTGAAATTTGGTACAGACTTAGGTTTTAATAGCCACATCAAGGGAAAACTATAAAAACTACGATAATCGAAGATCTGGAGTACCTGGTGACCCTGATTAGAAAACATAACAGCCCAACCAAACTATTTAAAAATCGACATACCGCCTGTACAAAAAATATTTAATTTGGTTAGCTACTTCATTTGATGTCTAAAATGGAAGGTCTAAAGTATCTGATGAAGAACCCTTAGCTGGTATCAGCTGTAGCGTTAGAGATAAGGCAATGTCTCCTTCTACTATTGGTACAAAAAATCCAGCGAGTGAGACACATCCTTTAATTAATTCGAGCCTATAGCATCACACTGCTGGGCGAATGCCTCCCCTTCTGCTTTTAATACGCTTAAAAATAAATTAAATTAAAATTCTGGATGAGACTAGACTGGCTTTTATTCTTATACATACAAGTTTACAAGAAGAAATAGTTAATAGTCGAAAGATAAAATTAAATTAAGTAAAAAGATTAAATGTATTCTACTCGAACATTACACAATTTAAATAGACCCCTTAGTACTTACCCCAAAGTATTAGTTTTGCTCTTGTTAAAAATCCATTTACAAAAAAAAACGGGCACCTAAGCAATTATCATTTCAAATGTTACTATTGGTTTGTTTGGTAATTATAGGTAGTTTAACTTTTACATTTTTCACTTTCCCTTCAACGGCTAAGTCACACAACACTAAATATAATAATGAAGAAATCGCAGTAAGGAACCTTAGACTAGGCACGATTTAGTCGAGATTTCATTAGTTTTTAGTGATGAGCAAGCAGCTCCATCGAGACTTGGCTAGTTTTTTTACAGAATGTTTATGGTGGGATTTATTGTATTACTTTTTCGTTCGCGAGGATACCATGTTAATAAGGGAAGTAGTCTATGTTACTTCGTCACAGCTAAATTGTGTGAAGTCGAGGTCATATGAAGAATTATAAAAATCCAGATCTATTCCCCGGGAACATGTTTTCGGAATAAAACGTAGCGAATGTGCCGCCCCAGATTATAATAATCTATAAATAGTCCTTGTGCCAAACGTCATCCTGATCTATTCAGCTGTTCCTGCATCAAAGTGAAACAAACACACTTACATACATACATCCACACATTAACACAGCCACATTGAGTAGATGACATAAACTCGTGTTTATAATTGGGGGGGGGGGGGGGCGGGGGATCGAACCCTTCGACTATCGGCGCACGAGACAGGATCACTACTGCGAGCCGAGCTAGTGTAGCGTGTAATATGTACCGTGTGTCGCGCGCAGACCGCTCGTGGTCGCGGCGCGCGCCGGCGCGGGCTCGCCTGGAGCTGCCCGAGCGCGAGCGCGCGCCCGCCGCGCCCGCCGCGCCCGCCGCGCCCGCCGC
>JACJUM010002477.1:14333430-14430947 GCA_020976665.1 Heortia vitessoides
GCGAGCGCGCGCCCGCCGCGCCCGCCGCGCCCGCCGCGCCCGCCGCTCCTGCCCAGCAGACCCTGCCCAACCCGCCCACTCCGCCCGCCAAACCCAAGTACGTGTCCAAGTAAACATACTTCACAGCTGTAAACACACTTTTTTTATTACGCCAGCTCGACAAAAAGTGATAGTGAGCGTTCGCGCAGCCTAACGACTTCATACCAGCCATTGGAAGTCCAGTACTGGGCATAAACCTCTCCAAGAAAGGAGGTTTTTTGCCTATAATTGCCGCGATGGGCAAGCGTGTTGGAAATCATTTTAGCGACGGAGATGCTACTGCCCATCCCCACCCTGTACATTTGAGTTGCACTGTTTCGGATGAATATACCGCCATCTGTCGGTTCTAATAACTACCGGTCCAACGATCCACATAATCATAAGCTAGACCCTCGTGAAAGACAATCTTTTGTGATTCGCCAGCCCGAACTGAAGATATACCGTCTCATCCATTAATTTCACTAATTCTCTCACCCGAAACCTCAAAACTGTGCACAGAAATAAACCAGGCTATTTGGCAGTAAAAAAAATACCTAAGGAATGTGAAGACCGGTATGGGTTTCAATAATACCAAACATTAGCAATAATCTCAAATCTGTATTGTAGTTCACTGTTTTTTTAAGAGTGGGTGAAAAGTTAGACTAAATATACTCAGTTAATAGTAATTAAATGTTATAAGACCTATCTTAAAAGCTAATAGGACATTCTAATGAAATATGCTATCTATCTCAGAGAATGGCGACAGAAGATCGAATCGTGGCTAAGAGCGAACAGCCAAGAGGAGAAACGAGACGCCGAATTACGCGAGCGAGCGAGACGCCTGCAGGCTAACAGGCGGTCCTTGGAAAACGACTCCGGTAAGTCTTACTTACCATAATTAGTGCATAACAATATAAGATTAGCTGGATTGATCAGAAATTGTGTTATGGAACCAGGAGTGAAGAGATGCGTAAAATAACCAAACACTTGCCCGGTTTTGATTGAAGTGGTAATGGCCAGCGACTATGCAGACTTGGTGGCAGACGGAGCTGTAACCTTTTAAACCATTATTATTATTATATCAGTCATTAGGAGTCCGCTGCTGGACATAGGCCTGTCCAAGGAGGTTTTTTGCCCATAAATGCCGCGCTGGGCATGCATGTTGGCAATCGCAGAGCGTAACTTTCGTTAGCGTAACTAACGGGGATGCTGCTGACAATCCTCGTCCTGCGCAGTTGAGCTGTTTCGGGTGGATATAAAGCCATCTGTCGGTTCAGGGTGGTCCACCTAAGTATGCAGTCAGGGGGAGGTACTATTCTGCTCTGCGGGTACCTCATAGCAACTAAATAATAGACTGGGACTAATAGTTCGTTTCAAATATTGCTACCGGAGGAGCCTCTTCGAGTGAGTAGAACCGATAATTGCGATTTTTATTAAAAAAAACTGCTTAATTAATTTTACATCGACTCACTTGAAGTAGAGGAATCCCCTCGTCACAAGTCCCTTCGCCAGACGCGCCGAGTGACAGTTCCGCTTGCACCCGCAGAGAGCGAACGAAGCGCGACGCTGGAGCCGCTGCCCGAGGCGCGCGCCGACTGGCGGCCCGCCGTGCTGCCCGACCGCGACGTCGTGCGCGCCCTCGAGGCTGTGGAAGGTACGTCTCGCACGCACGCGGCCTCAGGGTCCGGTATTACTAGAATGTTCGCCGCTGGTCCACTTCCAAAGCCTGAAGTGACTCTTCGGCCCCGAGAAATCGCCCCTGAAAACGAACGGCCGCGTTTTGATCGACAGCGTTCTTTTTTTATTTGACCAGGTCGACAAACAAGAATAAAATCCGCGCGCGATATCACGAGAATATCATTGGTCGCCGACCTTGTTGCTTAAAGATGTTACGTCCCATTACCCAGTAATTGCACCACCTCTCTCAACTTTGGAACCGGAACGCAGCGGTGCGAACACTGCTATTTGGTGGTAGAAATAGATGAGAGTGAGGTATCGGTGCGAACGACCTTTGTATGTTTGACCTCGTTTAAATATAAATTTCTGTCATCTTTTACCAAATCGAATCTGTCCTCGATTATTTAATAGCTGATGCGTAATATAAATGATATTAATGTTAACGTATCCGTTTGCAGAAGTGCAACCGCAGAAGAAAGACAGCAGGCTGCCTTGGAGGAAGACCGAGGAAAACGAGGAGATGAGACGACTTCGGAGGCAGAGGTCTCGACAGCAGATCGAATCTCCACAACCCCTAGTCTCCATCACGGAGGAGGAGCGTCGCAAATTGCCGGACATCCGGGTCACGAGCGAAAAGGACGTCCGAGTCGAACGGACGGATAGAGAGATAGATGCGGACAACATCGAAACGCCACCGGTCCAGAGGAAGACGTTCAACCCCCCGCCGGAAAGGGAACCGTGCCGGAAATTCCAGTCGTCGACGCCCAGAACGAATCAAAACGAGAAGGCTTCGGCAGAAATGAGGGATCTGTGCCAGGAGATCTTGGGTGACGGCCAATTCGACAGGTTCTCCGCCGCCAGAAGGACCAGGAGATACAAACGAAACACGGATTCCAGTTCTCCAGAGGACGAGAAGAAGCAAGAGTCGCCTCCGGAATTGGTAGCGGAGACCCAAGTGATAAGACCGTCCAAGTTAGAAGTCCAAGCCTCCTACGCCGTCGAGACTCCGCAAGAAGTCGCAAAGCCGATAGACGAAGTCGTGAAAGACGAGAAGGAGCACAGGCTCAAACGCTGGCAGGACAGACTCAAAAGCCAAAGCACGACCACTACAACCAAAGAGAAGCCTTCCTACTCGAGGATGAGGCGGCAGACGTCTATCAACCAGGAAGACGTCCAAAAAGCTATCAGAGAACTCAAGTCACCGACCGAAACGCCCACCGGCGTTTGGTCTAGGAACGCTTATAGGAAATCGACGAGCGCAAAACCTGACCGGCATTCAGAGCGGACCACGTCCCCGCGCATGTCCAAGGTGAAGAGTGAGCACGAACTAAACGACGAGGGCTTCGAAGAGACACAAAGTCTGAACTCCGAGAGCGCGTCCCAGGGGGCGTCCTCGGGTTGCAACCTGGAGTGCGATTCCCCAGTGCCCAAGCCGACGAAGTCCCCTGACGCTCCAAAGAGAATAACGACCAAAGATACCAGAACCCCCCCTCGTACTCCCTTAGATCCTAAGCGAACCGCAGTTCCGAAGAGGACGAGTTCTCTGAGGGTCGAAAGGTCGACTTCGAGAGCTTCCCTGCGCAGTTCCAGAAGTTCTTTGAACAGTTCCGCTTCTGTAGCGACCGTGAAAAGGGCCCCCGCGGCACCTGCGAAGCCTGCCCCGAAACCTGTTCCGAAGCCAGTGTCGAGGATGCCAGCGTCCAGGTCTTCGTCTTCGGGCAGCTCTGTGGGGGCCGCGAGGCCTCCCGTGAAGAATGCGGCGAGGACTTCCGGGTTTATGAGACCCACCCAAGCTTCGAAAGGCCGCGGTGGTCTCTCGACCCAACAAGTCTTGAGAGCCAGTGTGAAATAAATGCCGAACCGTGTTGTCAGGGTCACAGATATTGTACGAGTGCCTTAGTTTGAATGTCTCAGCTCTCAACTTCCAAGTCAAAGCATTTTCAAGGTTAACAAGTGACTTGAAGGTCGGGAATCGATTAACAATGTGTGACGTGAATGGGATTTGTTATTTGTTAGATTTCTCACGGGAAACGAGTAATTCTATAAATTAAGTGTAGCGTTATCTCTTTCCTATATACGAAAATAACAAAGCGAGCACGGTGTGGAGGCACGATAGTGTTAGAAAATATACAAAAAAATATATTAACCATGAAATAAAAAAAAATATTATTGGAATCTTCAGATGTAACATAGGCGCTAGAATCTCAAGGAAATCTGAAGTTTTCAATGACTGATTATTGTATTGTTTAGTTTTATTAATTTGATTATCGACAGATCTGCGAAATTAGTGCGTTTTTAAATTGGACCCCGTACGTAATTTTAACGATTTCTTTTATATACATAAAATTAATTTAATGTGTTTATGTAATTTCTATATAATTAATTTAAGTGCCACGAATTAGTACGGGTATATTAAAAGATAAATTTAAATTACAAAGAGTATTTGTTCTATTCGAGAATAAACAAATTAATGTCTGGTCCCATATATGTTTTACACTTATAATTCCAGTTTGATAGTCGTTATATAATTTAATATAAATATAAAATATCTTCATAACCATTATAATATACAAAGACAGACAAATGATCTGATTTTATACGTAAATAATATTTATTTATTTTCATACAGATCTTAATTCATATACACATAGGTCACAAATTATAATAAATTCCTTATGTTAATAAAAGATAATGATAAGATTTAACACCAATATTTTATTGTATATGTTTATTAACTAAATGAAATACAACAAAATTATATACATATGAGCTTTATGTTTTATTTTAATACATCTGCGAAAAGTTAAAATATACTTCCTGAACATTCCTTTTCCTTCTTCACTATTTAGATTAAATAAAAAATATATTTGGCTTTGACTTAATATTTAATTGTCTTTAAACGAATTATGTACGCTTAGATATTATCAGTTTTGTTTATTGGGAGTTTAATATAGAGAAAGCTGTTTTTCAATTTAAACAAATCCACTTAATTTTTAAACATAAATAAAACATCTACTTCGTATACGAGTAGCGAGCGGCTTGTATTCAAGTTTGTTCATACATCGCGCGCTTTCTTAGTTAACAGCCGATGATGTCTTTATCAAACGCGAAATGATTATGTTCGTTACAACTCGCACTAAACGTAAGTGGACATCGTCGAGGCGAAATACTTATATAAAATTGTCTAGAAAGCTGTTTGTGTCTATAAATCTCCACCGTCCACTAGTTCAATTACTAAATCCGTCATCTTCTGTCTGCAGGCTTTGTTCGAGGTCCAAACAGGTTTTACTTCATGGGCGCCAGATTCACTATCCTGGAATATTAAAGTTTTATATTATATCTTAAATAATGACAGCGAGATTACTTTCATGCGCCTTTTGTAAAGTAGCCAGTGAAAGTTACAGCGTTATTTATTTGCCAGGGAAAGACCCACAGGCGAATCTAGAGGGGGAGAGGGGCGATTGGACCGTGCACACTCCAGAATTAAATAGATTTAATATTTAAAATTACTCATCAGGGGCCCTGAAAACCTACCCTAGATACGCCAATAGAAAGATCTGATATCTATGCGTTCCAGACCCAAGTAAGAATAAGCAAACATACATAAAATCATTAAATGTATCTTCAAACTACTATCAACAGAAAAAGCTGTGCTTTTGTAATATACTTATGCTATAGAAGAATTAAAAAGGGTAAAACGAGATCTTATAAAATTCACACTGACGGTCTAAATGTCCGACAGCAACGGAAATTAAATATAAATTATAAAATATCCAGTGGTGTGGGTTAGGCTGGCCTTTAGCCCCGTCCTTTAAGGGGCCTAGCAAGAAGTCTTCTTGTTCTTGCTGACTTAAGAGTAGACCGGATGCTAATTAATTAAAGATTTTAAGTACATAATCTGAGAAATCTACTAAACATATTGGAACTCCAATTGACCCAATTATAAAGACAATCTAAAACGTGCCAACCATGACACTGGCAGTGCCTACTATATGGTAGGTATTAAAATCAAAATTGAGAGTCAAACCAAAAATTCTTACCAGATAATCGTCGGAACAATATTTATATAGTTTACACCTAAAACTTATATAAAAAGGAATATTTTAACAAAATTAATTCGAATTAATTATTTGAGAGATCTGATATTTTTTGCAGTCTCCTACTAGAGAAAGATCAGCTAAAAGGAACAAAGTCTAGGATACCATTTGTCAACCATAGTGTGCACCAAATTTATAAATAAATTATATTAAAAATAATCTTTAAAAAGCAATACATTTAATATAATGTACTTTATGTATGTATAAACAGATATATGAAAAAGATTATTATTCACAAGATGTGGTATTATAATTTCATAAAATAGAAGATACATACAGTATTTATTTCTACAATATGTTAATGAAATAGTTATTGTTTTCGAAAATACCGGCTATTAAAACCAATCATGTAGCAGTGTAAACTAGAAACTAGCTAACATTTTCTCTTAAGTGTGGTTTGGCCGGTGGCTAATAATTTAGCCCGAATGAGCGTGTGATGGGACTATGTCGTTCCGCCATAATGACATAGGTGAAAATTGCTCGGTTACCTTGGCCTGGTAGAGATTAGGCGCCTCATTGCTGTCACACGTCATGATCGGGTACATATCCAGTGCAATCCCTAGCCCGAACCGACCACACCTCTTGAACTCCTTAATTAACCTGTAATCAATGGAATTCCACATTTCCCTTTATTTCCATTCTTTGAATTAATGTAAAAAAATTACTTCATTCAGCCCTATTAAAATAGGATATCACAGATACTTTAAAACAGAAAACCAGAAACTAAGACTCCAGAGGGGTGTGTTGACTACCGATAACGAGAGAGGTCGAGGGGGACATATTTATTTTCTCCTTTGAAATCATCTATTGAACAACATACATAGCATTACATTTAGATAGGAATTTCTCTTTTTTTATCTTATCATAAACAGCATTTGCATTCTGTCATCAAATTAACAACTGTAATGAATATAGCTGTCTAATTCTTGTTTACATTATCACCCTGGTAAATTCCATTACATTGGTATTGGTAACAAAATAAAATTTGACATTTATTGTATAAGAATCCAATAAGTTAATTAAAAAGCTCAATGGTGTACTTCATTTGTTTGTGGTATACAAGAAACCGATACAACTGTCCTCTCAGATAGTGCAAACCGGGCGCATCCATCATCTTTAAGTTAGTCTCAACGACGGTTACTCAAGCAGGGTCCGCGCCTTGGGTGATCGCCGTCAGTTTGGTTTCGATCCTGCAAATTTGGGAGCGGAGCTGCTAGGCGATTGCGAAGGGTGCAGGGAAAGCACAGGCATAAATGAGGGGCCTGGCCTCTTTCCCATGTGGCGCTGAAACTGACGTCAAAGTCAGCCAGCTTACTAATGTAAGTCAAATAAAACTGGCAGTGGCCCAGGAGTTAACCACTAGCTTCCACAGAAAATCTTCTAATGTATAAATATAATATAAACAGGTGTTAATTGATTCCTTACTTACTGCTAATGATGATTAAAAACGTACACTATAAAAGTATATTTTGTTAACACGTCACATGTATGTAACTAACAAAGTTATAGTATAAACTTATAAATCTGTACAACACGTGACTTAAATGAATTTGAATACTTGACCTTCGTTTAATGGTTAGCCCATTTGTGATACAAAAAAGGGATTAGGCGACTCAATTATAACTTGGATAATACCATTACCATTACCAATAAATACAATTTGTGTATTTACAACAGTCTCATCATCACTTACATGTCATATAAGACGTCTCTATCCAAACTACTGTGGAACACGGAATCAGGTTCGGCCATTTCCGCCAACCGTCGATGCAACTCGTCAGTGTAGTACTCTAGCAGCGAAGAAAGGTGCTCTCGTCTCTGCGACCGGTCTAGGCATAGGTACATGATGTATGCCAGGTCCAGCGCTGGGGAGGCGTAGCGCGCCAGCTGGAAGTCTACTATGTACATCTAGAAGAAAGTATTTGGTGGAAGAATAAGTCACATATTTCTGGTTGTTATTAAATGTACACTTTCGAATTATTTTTGCATCAGTTGGTAAGTTGGTATACAGTCCGCAAAAGTATATAGCTAATAGGGCTAGGTCATCAACCTTGTAACCTGTAGGTTCCCTTCTTCTTTTCCTGTAGGTTCTCTTGTTACATACCTCAGCAATGTCTCCATCAACGTATCTGAATAGAAAGTTGTTAGTCCAGCAATCACCGTGGCAAATAACAGCCAGTGGTTCCTGAGGCGTCACTAGATCTACCATAGTCTGGAAGAACGTGTCTTCGCTGCAGAACTCTTTGAACTTTGATAGGTATCTAAAAGTAAAGTATGAGATGAGGCAATAAAATCTAGCAGAGAAACTAATCTTATAGTGACAAAATAATATTCATTTTGAATTAAATAATAATTAAAGAGATAAATCTCTAGGTATCTGCATAGATTTACTTATCTTTGTGCTCTGTAATATATATTAGGCAATTTTGGTTAATTAATTTTAAAATACCAATAACAAACTGCTTTTTTTATAAAATATGCAACGTATTTTGTTTAATTGTGCATAAGATGCTTGTTTATTCGATTTTAAATAATTTTTTTCGATATAGCATTTAAAATAGTTTGGTCATATAAAATAATGCTATTCATATATTATTGCATATATTATTAATTTACTTGTCCCTGTCTTCAGCACCCTCTAGTTCCTCTTCTACCATGGCAATAGCATTGCAGGCTGCTTCTCTGTAGTAGTTCTTGTAGTAATCCTCATTTTCTGATACGAAGAACACTAAAACATCGTTAAGGTTTATTTCTTGAAATATAATTACGGTCAAGTCGAACTCACCATAAAACCTCCGTCATCACAACCTCTTTCACATGCAATAGTTTGTTTATTTTTATATGAACAGTCAATATTATGCCGTTCCAATCGATTACAACTATTAAAACCTGAGTAATTTAAATGCTCAAAACACTTGAAGCCAAAGCCCGCAAAGTACGTCATTATTGGTTAGTTAATAAATTGTAAATTTTGAAGTTTACTTTATTTGTTTCAATTCGTTTTTATTGCAGATATTTATTTAGGTAAGTTAGTTTATTCCTGATAGCTATAATAATGCTTGGGTAGATAATACTTGTTATCAATAATAAATCACATTATTTGCCCTATTCCATTTCCTTCGTTTATCTATCCAAGGGTTGCTTGGAGGAGATCGCTCTGAGCAATAAGGCAGCCAATTGTGTTATAATTTATGTTTTAATTTTTTTTATGTAATTATCTGTATACAATAAAGAGTATTATTTTTATTATTAAATATTTGCCCAACCTATTTTAGTGTTATATAAGTAAGTTATTATCAGTGTGGATATTTTAACAGAATTATATAAGAAGCATGAGAATGACACGATCAGAAAAAGGTTCAAAGGTTGGATGGGCGAAAGTTGAAATACAGAAGTGATTCCAAAAGACCTTGACGGACATGAACAAGAGATTCAAGAAGCAAGTAGTCAATATTTTACGATCGAAATTAATGGAAATCGACTCAACACACTTATTGTTTGTATAACAATACCTTCGGATATCCCGTCCTGCACGTTCAGAAGCTCATAGAACCCTTCAGGATCATGACACTTCATAGCCAACGACAAAGCGTGGAAATGAGACAAATGCTTCAACACAAAATAGCACTGCTCGATCGACAATCCTTGGTGCCTATCCGGCATCACGAAACCAAACTGCTTTAAATCCTTCAAAATCACCGTGTCACTCTTGGCTAAGTAACACTTTGGTATAGATTTGAATGGGTGTTTCACTGAATCCCATTCTTCTTGGAACGAAGACAACGCCGGCCATATTTTCTTGTAGAATGCCACTTCGTTGCAAAAGAGCTCGTCGCTTTTGAAGGCTTCTCGGAGCAACACGCTCTCAGGGAGGCATTTGTAGATTATTGAGCCTTCCCACGGCTCTTCGGTTTCGCTGCAGCCATCGGCTTCTAAGAGACGCCGGGCACCCTTGATAGAGATCCGGTAAAGCATTGATGTGTAGTTGTCGCCGCGTTTTGATCCTGGAGCTCCCTGTAGGAAATTAAATGTTTGAGGTTAGTTTTAAAAGTATTTGTTCACTTGCGTGTGAACGTGAACTAATTATTGTTATATAGGTTAAGTATTGCGTGACTTATTAGAGGAGTAAGTACCGGAACTGACAGATGACGGTATATCAGTATCTCAAAGACATCCGGACAAGAACAGGTGGCAACGTACACGTTGTGACTGCGACTACGTCAGCCTAGCGTGCAATTATGATTAAAAGACCCCCTTTACTTGGGAAGAAAAGAGGGGTTTTTTTTAATCCGTCTCAAGCTGATTGTTTAACAAACAGACTAACATAAAAATTTTAATATTATAACACAATTTTTTAGTTTGCTACAATACGCTTACGCAATATGATTGTGCAAGCTATCAGCCTTTAGAACAATGCGTGCAATATCACGTTGCGTCTTATATTACGCCTCGTTATTGTTGTTTCTATGTCGTTCTAATACTTAAACGCTAAAGTAACAGTGTTACTTTGGCTACTAGGTCTTCTGCAAATCAATTTCGTATTTGAACATTCTCATGAAACTACTAAACAACCTTAACATTTGTCTTTCAATCTTAATAGTTATAACATTTTTTTCTGCTCGTGTCGATCTCATGCCTCTTATATAATATCAAATACTGCCCCAAAATCAACATTGATTCTTTTTCGTGCCACATTAGCCATGATTGGCACTTAATATCTCATAAACATATCAATTAAGATATTTCAAAACAATGTTGTAAAATGGATGTATAAAACATTTTAGTCAATTATGAACGTTGCATAATTTGATTAAAACCTACTTATATACCAGTTGTACTTTATTGGGTCTGCGGGTTTTCACAGCTTTGCTAATGGACGCTGTCGTATTACTCGCACCCTTTTTTATATCGGAAAAACGGTCACAATTAAAACGTACATTACTTAAACCTACATTTAAAAATGCAACGTAATACAATGATGTTAATTCTCCGGTATGTGGATTATCCCTACTAATATTATAAATGCGAAAGTAACTCTGTCTATCTGTCTGTTACGCTTACCCGCTTAAACCTCTAAACCGATTTTGATGAAATTTGGTACAGACAATCTTTAGAACCTGAGAATGGAAATAAGCTATTTTTTTATTCGTAATAAGGGTTGTCGAAAGGGGGGAGGAAAAGTTGTATGGAAGTATCGCTATTTTTGGAGCTAGAAACTTGAAACTTATTTTTCAGGCCATTGATTCGATATAAATAAACATGACATTCAAAGTTTATATAAGTTAAGGTAATAAGGTTTGGTACCTAAAAAAACTATTCCACGCGGATGAAGTCGCGGGCGCAGCTAGTATTATATACGCTAAAAGTCTAAATATATGCAAACAGACCTCGAAATGGGTGACAGTGACGTCAGGGTGGTCCTCCTTCATCAGATCCTGTATCAGGTCCAAGGTAACCTCCGTCATGATGGAGCAGTTCGTTCCACACTGACACTGCAGCGATCAGACGGTAGGAACGGCGATTGATTCTGGACCTATTATCTATTGATGTGGGTCTATTTTACGGGTAGTTCGGGATAGTCCTGATTTATACATTTAAAACTTTAAACAAATAAAATTGTATCATTAATTTTCTTTAAATAATAATCAATAAAATTAAATTGTACAAACTTGTATCATTAATCAATATGAGTAAATTAATTGTATGAATATGTTTAAAATCTGTAATATATATCATGAGTATCATCATTATATTAGTCGGAAGTCTGGATATCATATTTGTGATTGTATCCTGCTCGCCAAAGGTTGCAGGTTCTATCCTCATACAGGACAAAAATGTATATAATGATATTTGTGCTTTATCTGTGCCTGGGTGTTATATTTGATAATTATATTTGTGATTAGTCTTTTGTTGTTGATTTCTGTACAAGTTCTTTAAGCGACTTATCTTAGAGTCATGTTAAGGTACGGTATGTCGTGTGAATTATTTATGTAGGTGACCTTAAATGCTAATAATCTGCGGTTTCACCTGCGTCGACCCATTCCATGATGTCATCATTTCTAGCGTACACGCGTACACATTCAAGTAGCTAAATACAATTTGGTGTTTTCTTATATCCAGTTGTTCTGATTTTCCCATTTGCTATTCCTACCTATTTGTATTTAAGTTTATATTGCATTGTATTTAAGTATTATATTTGTGATTACTTGTTGAAGTTATTTTTATATGATAATATTTGTGTTTTTTTTGTGTCTGGGTGCTGTACGTATGTATTTAAGTAGTATATTTGTGATTACTTGTTGAAGCGTCTTACCTTGGAGCCTGGTCATGTATGAGATGTGTAAATATTATTTTAACAGGCCCGGTGGCGCAGATGGTACCTAGTGATCCTATATTATACGCCAAGGGTCGTGGGTTCTATTCCCACACAGAGAAAATATTTATATATGTTCTGGATCTGGGTGTTAAAAATATGTATTAAAGTAGTATATTTTTGATTCCTCTGTTGTCTGGCGTCCATAACACAAGTGTTTTAAGCGTCTTACCTTAGAGCCTGGTAGCAAGCAATGTATGAGATATGTAAATATTACTTTGACGGGCCCGATGGCGCAGATGGTAGTGCGCCTATTTTATACGCCAAGGGTTGTGATTTAGTTTCCCACACAGAGCAAATTTATATGATGATATTTATGCATCATCCATCTGGCAAATCTGTCGGCATCCGTCTGGCAAATGTTGAAGGTCTATCTCATCGTCGAATATGTCCCGTGATATGGACTAAACATAATTTTATAATCGCTCGCACTGCTTCATATTAGTATCTACATTGCAACCATATAAAGCCGGGGCGGGTCACTAGTACGAAATGATATAGTCCACTTGACCAGTGGACCACTGGTCAAGTGGACTATATCTAGCTAACTCTAAGAAGACGAAGGCTATACAGTAAAAAAAATATTAAGGCGGGCCGCATTTATATTATATATGTTGTACCTAAATTGAAGTTAGTCGTAAGGTACCGGCAGAGTAGAATTGTATATCCTCTGTACCAGGTGTCGTAAGAGGCGACTAAGGTACCAGAACCATCAGATAGCGGTATATCCATTCGAAACAGTGTAGCTTAAATGTACAGGGCGGGGATGGGCAACAGCGTGCCCGTCGAGAAAACTGCGCTCTGCGATTCGCAACATGCTTGTCCAGCGCGGCAAATATAGGCAATACTTCCCCCTTCCTGGGGGAGCTATGTCCATCAGTGGACTTCTAATGGCTGATCTGACGATGATGATGACGTACCAAAGTTTAGTAGGTACATAATTATGTATGTAGATACTAAAAGTAATACTTTCAATTGAATTTAAGAATAAATACAAATAAATGAAATGGGAGTGTCAATCTGTAATATAAAAAACTGCTTTTTCTAAATGCATATTGAAGTATACCTACACGGTACATAATATCAAAAATTTTTTTTTAAACATGTCTGTCTATTTTTTTGAGGTAATCGCAGAAACGGCTGTAGCGATTTTGATAGAGCTTCCACTGGCAGATAGTTGATATAATAAGGGGTAACTTAGGCTATATAACTTCACGCTGCAACTAATAGTAGCGGGGTATCAATGAAGAAAGCTGTCCAAAGTTAGTATTCCACGCGGACGAAGCCGCACAGCTAGTTCGACTATAATTTTCAACATAGTCTCGGCCCGCAGGCAGATATTAGGTTTCAAACGCGTTGCCAAGCATTAAGTACAACCTTTTTAAATAATTTATGTATTTATTTTTACTTATTATTAGACCAGGTCGACTGTATGCTTCAGTCCGCGTGACAGTAAGCTCACTAAAGTAAGTCATATGTCAAAGTAAGTCACTGCAGCTCATAGAAGCTCGTAATATCGCGTAATACTAACGCATTGCCAACTTTGCGACTTGGGGATATTAGGCGTAATATATTACCTAGTAAATTTACTGCCTCTCTCATCCTTCAGACTGGCAATGCAAACACTGCGGTAGAATTAGGTGAGAGCGAGGTACCAATGCAGAAGACCTTTTGTATGAGGTCCACCATATGAGATAAAAAAAAACGGGTCTAGAACGCAATAAGCCATTGAATTCACCGACTTATAAATGCTAATCAATTTTACAAAATGGCGTCGTGAAGGAATATATAGCGCTAATGTGTTAGAAAAACTATGAGATAAGTTGAAAATGTTTAACTCCTTAGCTGATTTTACGAATGGCACTTTATCAATCACAGGCACTTTATCAGCTAATGAGGAAATATTCTCCTAGGATTATATTGTTTAGAATAAAAAGAACTATAACAATGTAATATTTTTTTTTAAATTCACGCATTCATAATAAAACTTCATTTTTAAAGATATAACACGCGGCTGTTCATAGAGTTGTGATGGTTCCAACACTGACATATGGTAGTAATGTTAGGTATGGCAGAAGAACCACGAGAGTAGAATAAATGCTGTTGAAATGAGATCACTTCGGAGTATGTACGGTGTAAGTTTGAGAGATAGATTAAAGAATAGTGTTATAAGAGATCAATGTCGTTGAAAGATGATGTGATAATAATTGATAAAGGAATTTTGAGAATTGAAGAGTTTGCTGAACTTTGAGTTGCTATACGACGGCCGGGGCGAACATATCTTAACCAAGTAGAAGGGGTATTATAGAAGGGCCAAATCAGAAGTACTAAGAATAAACAAGCGTGTATGAAAGGACTAATGCGAGTAAGGGAAGCTAGAGAGGTATGCCAAGATCATAACAAGTGGAGATCCATAGTCTCTTTCTACCCTGATAGGACACAGGAATTATGGATGTCTATATGTATTAACATGCGGTTAATTAAACTTTTTACATCTTAAGAACGTTTGTTGCAAAGTAAGCGAAACCTCGAACACAAAATGCAAAATAATATATATAATATACATAAATGAACAGCATATTGAAGCCATTAAAATTTAGTTTTATTATACATCATCATGCCTGCCATTTAAAGTTTACTGTTAGTCACAGGCCTCCCCAAGAAAGGGAGTATGTTGCCCATAATTGCCGCGCTGGGCAAGCGTGTTGGCAATCGCAGATCTCCCACCAATCGCTGCTTTCGCGACTGGGGTGGGCAGTAGCTTCCACTGCCCATTCCCGCCCTGTACATTTGAGCTGACTGAATCTGAACGACTTTAAAACGTGGTGTATTTAACATTTTAAGCTTCTAAGATAATCTTTACAAAAATTTAACTGTTTTTAAAGTAGTTTATTTTGAGTGTGAACGCATAATAGTACCTTTACCTACATTTTTTCGCATATAAAATTAAAAATTTAACATTGCTTGTCACGGATGGGTAAAAGTAACTATAAAACAGTGTCGATGAAACCTTTGTCACTAAAAGGTTTTCTTGCAACTTTATTGCATGGATATACCGCCACCTGTCGTTCTGGTACCTTAGTCGCCTCTTACGACACCTGATACAGGGGGAGTTACTATTCTACTCTGCCGGTACCTCACGGCCTCTATACATATATATTTATTTATTGGACAAGATTAACAAACGATCCTTAAGCGTCAATGCTGCCTATTGACACTTGTAATATCAGAAGGATATCAAAGGCGCATTGCCAACCTTGTCACTTTAAAATTTAATGTCACATTACCCAGTCATTTCACTGCCTCTCTCATTCTTCAGATCGGAACACAGCAATGCGAACACTATTATTTGGCGGTAGATATAGGTGAGAGTAAGGTACCATAAAGACGACCTTTTACGAGGTCTACTTTATGTATTAAATGAATGCTCGAGCTTCTGGGTTATTTCTTGAGTGTCAACATGTATAATTTATGGTAATTTAAAAAATAAAGAAGTTGCGATATCTCTTCGTTTTTAGATATAGCTAAAATCATGGATATCACTAATAGAGGGGCTTAAATTGAATCGCAGTGGGGTGGGGTCGCATGATTGGATAATGCGCCCGCAGTCTCCGCTCGTTAGGGCTCCACCACCGCCGCTCTTCCACTTGCGTAAGTTCCTGAATCGCTGGGGTGCTTCGGCGTACGGGTTTTCGTTGCATACCAAAATAAATTACGTCTTTGGTTATTCGGTCAAAAAAAAAGTTCTTATCTCAATGGGTTCTTAAAGGTCAGTATTCATAGACAATAATGTCATTTTTTGTTTAAGTCTTTAGGTATTACTCAATACAGTATTTAAAACAAAACGTATTCCCACAACATCTCCGACCTGAATCTATAGTAAGTCGCTTAAAGCACTCGTGTTACAGACATCAGACCACAGAGCAATCACAAATGTACTACTCAAATACATTGAATTAACACCCAGACATAGGACACACAAATATCGTCGTACATATATTTGTCCCAGGTGGGGATCGAACCCACGACCCTGGCGCATAAAATAGGATCACTACCACCTGTGCCATCGGATCCGTCAAGTTTTATATTACTAGCCAGACAGGCCTTGTGTTAAATAAACAAAATACCGACTGCACCGCCACCTACCGGGCCGATTTGTGAATCTAAATAAGCCAGGCCCCCCATTTAAATGTATTTACAAAATGCATTAAAATCGATTCAGCCGTTTAATTACAGTATGAATAACCTAGATACCGGCTGCAGCGATATCTGCAGGGCTGATTTAAACGGGCTAAACTATTCAGGGCGCGAACCAAACGCATACAAAAAAAAATTAAAATGTCCAGCCGTCTAGAAGGTTCTCAACAAACAGTGACAGCACACAATAACAGCATGAACAGTGACAGCACACACACGCAAACAAACACATGCCTATACATAAACACACACAAATACGCACTCGCATACACGCATATAAGTCGGTCTATATCTTGTTTGCTTATCGTATATAGATGCACACACTAATACTTATACTATTCTTATCTTACCATACATTCTTAGTAATTGCATACATAGGTGTTTTCTTGTTTTTATTTTTTTTTTACATTGCTGCACAACAGTATTACACAGGTATTGCCATATGTAACTCCTAAATGTAATATTTGACCAGCTAAGTTGGGTTTACAATGATTTATATGATATTAGTCGTAAGTTTTAGATTAAGTTAGTATTGTAAACTTGTTTTTGGTCTCAATAAATTAAAAAATATATATTTAACTACAGACCCGCCCCGGCATCGCATGGGTGTAATAAAGATAAAAAATGGTTTTTGTGGTTATGTTTATAATAACATACACACATACCGCCTCGGATGTTTTTGTAGATATTTTTGAGGTGTACAATATACTATACTTCGTTGTTAACTCGTCTGGTTCAGCCAGTGTTTGCAATATAACCCCAAAACATGTGTTTTTAAGTACATCACATTAGAAAAATCTAAAATGATCAGTATTTCTAGGTTCTTCATCAGTAGTTCGCATTGCTGTGTTCTGGTCTGAAGGTTGAGGCAGTGAATTTACTGGGTAATGTGGCATAATATTCTGAAGTCACAATCTTGCGAACGCGTTAGTGATATCCTTGTGTGTTACGACCGTGTATAAGCTGCAGTGACGCTTACTATCACGCGGACTGTACCTATGCTTGTTGGTAGACCTGGTTTAATAAAAAAAAACAACATATCTGAAATAAGATGCAAAATCTGCTGGACATAAGCTTCCAGTTGTTTGTAATACAGCATACAGCGCGATCCTAAACTTCTAGTCAGATCGTCTGTTCACCTTTTATTGCCTCATATTACACATTATACAATGACAGTAATAATAAATAATTAATAAGTATGAGAACGCTATTTCCTTTGACTATTGGTCGCTTGGTGGTTGAAAATCAACCATAATTAATTCAATTGTAAAACTTACATAATTTTTGACATTCAATTTATAATTAATGTTTATTTCAATTAAGTACATATGTCAACGTGTCATTTAAACGACAGTGTGTTTAATGGTATTTTAATTAATTTAATGTCGTTTATATTTATATTCCTTAAAAAGGTGTACAAGTTGTTCGCTTTACGTATTATATGCTATTAATTTGTAAATGCAAATCTGCATTTTGATAGCAATATTAATTTTTTTTTCTTTTATAAAAAAAATATGAAAACTGTGTAAATACAAAATATTTACTTATAATTTTGACTAATTTTTATTCTCATCAGTTGTCCTTGATCTATTTGTAGCTCGTTTTATTTACAATATTCATAAATGTGTAAAATTTCGCAATCGACATTAATCTTTAAATGAAAGCCATTGAGTTCAAAATTAGGCAAAATCTGTTGCCAGTAATAGATAATTTACATTTAGGAAGGTACTATGCAGTATCGCTCTTAAAAGTCTTACTCAAACCATCAAGCCAACCTTTAAGATTTATTCTTATAATTTATTAAAAAATAATAATAATAAATACTTGATTGTACACCTAACATAAATATATGAATAAAAAAACAGTAATCCTAAAATACAATAGGTGTCCTTATCGTGAATAGCGATTTCTACCAAGCAACCATTGGATGGAAAGATTGACTGAAATTAAGAGGTAGTAAGAGGTGTAAATAAGATAGATAGAAATATATATTTAATATACATAATATAAATAGGTTTTATATAAGGAAATATAATATGAAAAATTTAATAATCTCATAAAATATCAAATTCATGCGTGGTGATTTGAGTTAAACCCAAAAGAAAGCAATGATAAAACCTTTCTTATTAGTAATAAATAATTGTCGAACAAAAAATGTAAAAGATACATAAAAGTACCTATTCAAAGAGTAGTTTGATTATTGCTTTAATGTGTAGTTAACACTATTTTTTTTCATTTCCGATTGTATTATATTTCAGCTTATCATATCGTTTTTATTATCTTGTTTTTTAATTATTCAGAACGCAGGGCCCTTTTTATTTAGGTTAGCTGATAAATACCTACTAAAACAATGTCATGGCAGCATTAGATATGTTTACATGCGCAAAAATGATAAACGATAAGAAACTGAGCACGGCACTATTTAACATGGCTACGAACACGTTTTCATATCGACCGATCAAAGATCGTTCATAAAACTCTTTTCTGACACCTACTTGGGATATAATTAAATTAAGTAGGTACTCAGCACCTACATTCCTAAGACACATGCAACTTGGCATTATACAGCTCTATATAATTTTCCATTAAAATAAGAATTAAAATTTGAATTAAATATTTCGCTCTCAAAAATAATTTTTAAAAAATATCACATTGAATCAGATAAAATACATACAACATAACAGATAAAATTTCGCATACAACAATAATATTAGAATTCAATCTAATTCGAATTCAACTTAGACTGTGCTATTTTGACCGATTTGTATATGTTAACCTGTTGCTTTGTATACCAAGCAAATAGTTTAATAAATTCTTCGTCAGACGGTTGATTATATTTTAGTAATGGTCATTAATCAAAATTAACTAAATGAGACAAATCAATCGATTCTTCTTTTATCTTTCAAGATGTTACCTAAAATCGATAAATTATTTGTAACTAGGCATAAAAAGTTAAAAGATTAAATAATTTAAATTTTTAAACTTCTGATTTCAATAGCATAGCAATACAACAGCAAACTATTGACGTCATTTGGCATTACGTTGTAGCGTGCTAGAGAGCTCTAAAGCCCGCGAATATACACTAAACGTTCAAATAGTAGATGTTCATTTTTCTACGACTGTCAGTTTGCATCAGCTGTGAAAAAACGTTTTACGCTCAAAATTTATGCGGCTCAATAAATGTTGTAAGGCAATTAAATTAACGTGTACATTCTACAAAATATTATACAAAACATATTTAAAAGTTTTGTTATTCCGGTGAAAATGCCCGTAGAGCAAATTCAGTACTCCGAAAGGTATACTGATGACGTCTACGAATATAGGTAAGAGTTGTTTCTTTACATATGTGATATTTCTAATTGGCGTACAAAATAAATTGCTGTAACACAATTGTGTTGTGAAGATAATATAATTGTCATTGTCTCAGTTTGTAAACATTCAATCGTATCTAGATAAATTTTAGGTAGATTATGTACCATTTTACCATTACCTTTAAGTAGATTCCTTTTACCCAATAGCTTAACTAATGGATTAATTAATAAGCATTTAAAATCCAATTATGATGAATTTCTGCCTACTGCATAATAATGTTGCTCAATCATAAATTATAAACCTTATTAAACTTAATATATATAATTCATTTTTATCCTAAACATTATAGAAAGTTAAAGGTAATTTGAAGTGCAAATTTGATAACCATTGTGCAACATCTATGCAACATATTTGCTTAGTGCAAATCAATGTAGTCAAAATAATTTTACCCAACTTTTCCTTAGGGATTAAATTAATGTTTATAGCATATTTTTTTTTTCAGGCATGTTATACTACCACCAGACATTGCTCGCCTGGTTCCAAAGTCTCACCTCATGACGGAAACAGAGTGGCGCAACCTTGGGGTCCAGCAAAGTCCTGGATGGCTACACTTCATGGTCCACAATCCCGAGCCCCATGTTCTACTGTTCAGAAGGCCACGGACGGATATTCCAGCTGTTAATGGACTAGATGTCAAGTCTGGTTCAGCTGTGCATGTAGGATCGAAGTGAGTTTAGCCTTATTAATACTAGTGCATATAAGACAATTGTATTATTTACATGAAAAATTATAGAATATACTGGCTATGAATAAGGTAGATAATTGATTAATCATTAAGATTAAAAATATGTTATTTATGAATTAATCAATGAATTATTTAACAAATAACAAAGTTCCTATAATAATATAATTCTGTTTAATATGTTTGCTTGCTTGTTCTTGGTGTAATTATCAAGTTTTATTTATTGAATAACTAAATTACATTTTTAGACAATTTTGTTTAAGATAAAGGCTATATAGGCCAATGAGCATGTAAAGCTTGATATGATATTAACTATATTAGGAACTAGGTGCTCAAATAATTCTTGGTCTGTTTAAACTCACTATATCAATTATATACTAAACTCTTATATCCCTAAGTGTTAAGCACTACAATAATTATTTCAGCAACTAATTGAACATCTGCCAAGAAAATTTAACAAATTGCACTCCAAGCTTAAGACTACTTAGCTTGAAATTATACTTTCCCGGAAACATGTAATGAAATGTTGAATCCCTTAAAGATTTCATCAGAAATATTTATTTCCATTAAGTATGCAAATTGTGGACCCTAATCTGATCATTTAAGTCAATTCTAATGGTTTACATATAATATTATACCTATATCCTATATAGGGGTTTGAGATAAATACAAATGTTTCAAAGTAGTCTTAGTAGTATTCTTTGCATTAAGGGTACAGTTGACATACATACAGAAGAATTATATAATTGCTTATATATTTTTCTGCTCTCTTTAATTATTTTAATACTTGTTTATATGCACTAGTGTGTAGTATTAGTATATAGTAAGTAGGTATATTAAATGCATTTCTTAAAGATTATATAGAAACTGTATTCTTATAATTTGTTCTATCATTACAAACATCATTGACTCCCGGCATATGTATATACTTAATCTATTGGTGAATGTAATAAGTAGTAGATTTAATTATGTATAAAATAACTTACACAATAAATGTAAAAGTAAACCTGACTGTTTGTTACACATTCACAGATTCATTTCAATCATTGAACTGATTTCTATACAATTTGAGAAGGACAGGTTACTTTTGCAGATGCAGATAAATTTAATAATTGTATTTTCAATTAAAATTTTTATTTTTTTACAATTATAAACTTGAAAAATCATAGCAATCGCATGGGCTTTCCAACAAAAGGGTTTCCATATTGGACATTAGCTGAAGCCAAAAGACAGATAACAGATTTTCACAGTTTCTTAATATAGAAAAATATTCAATATCTAGTTATTCCAGAGATTTTATGTTCTTTTACGACATATAACTGTGAAAAATATCAATCTCATTTCTTGAGAAAAATAAAGCACTTGATCCATCTTAATAGAAACATGGTAACAGCATAAAAATTAGCCCGTGTTCTTTCAGACTATCAATAATGTTTGTGTGAAATTACATTCAGTTGTGTTTTTGGTTCAAAGAATAACAAACATCCATATAAACTTTTGCATTTATAATATTTCTAGGATAAAGAGGAAAGATTTGCATTTTTGTATGTAGCGAATAAACTTAAAAAGTACTGTACCGATTTTAATGAATTTTTTTTATTAGAAGGCTACATTATCATTGAGTAACATAGGCTTTATTTAGCACTAGATTACTTTAGAAATTCTCATTATAACCAACCAAAGGAGTAAAAAAATTAGCCATAATATGTCTTTCATCGCGTACGCTGTAAAGATTATTAATAGGACCAAAATTGTTTGACAATATTATAGAATATATCAATATCTACAAAAAACTTCGCGAGACCATATGTCTAACTATTTTCGTTACATCACTTTATATACTTTTTTACATTTAACAGATTAATAGAAATGCCGATCAAAATCAGACTGTGTTATCCATACCATTTATAATATTTTATCCAAATAAATGATTTAATATTCAAAACTGTCTTAATACCTGATGATTACTTTTTGAATTATTGTAATCGGACATTCCATTCAAAAGATATGATGAAATTAAAATAAAAATACATGCCGGCGGCGGCCGCCACGCAGCGCATCGAGTAACTAACTCGACGAGAGCAATTGCATTTGGCACTTTCTCGAGTAGGATCTCCTGAAAATCAATACGCTTCGTTGCCACCTATAAATACCACAGCCAAAGTAGTGTACAGGGAGGCTTTAAAATAAGCATACAATTTTTTCAAATTAGGGATTCAAGGTCGTTTTAATTAGCATGGTTATTACTTAAATATGTATTTGTAATAAATGTTATATGTACCTATGTAATATGTGTTATATGAACCTATTTATGTCCACCCGTGCGGAGCCGGGACGGGCCGCTAGTTATACATAAAGACACTTGTATTGCATAATTAATTGTAGCTATTTATATAATTTATAAAGCAAATAATAAAAGTAGTTTTATGATACTGCTAAACAATATTACGTAAATACCTATATAAATGTTGGTGTCTTATTTACATTAATTGTACCTACTTACTATTAACTATGACAAATAGTATATTTATACAAAAAATGTAATGATTGATGTTAAAATAAAGAGGCATTCACCTGCTTTGCATTTGATGTAGAATGCATTCATTATATTTGAATTAATATGTGATGTGATAAGAAGAATTTTAATTTTATAATTTTTATATATATTAATTGTTCCTTCGGGAACAAGGACTGAAAGCTATCTAACTGAAATTGGTCAGTGTTTTAATGAATGTGTAATATTTACTGTGCCTTTATGAACAGATTGCCTGAATTGTTAATTATTCCAACTATGTTACTAATATACCAAATTAAGTTACATATGTCTTTTATTTTTTATTTAAATTTCTTACATACATACATCACACCTGTGTCCTAATGGGGTAGGCAGAGACTACGGACCTCCATCTGCTACGGTCTTGGCATACCTTTAGCGCTGACCTGGCCCTTTAATTTATGTATGATTAAGGAATGTTCGCCTAGGTTGTCCTAGACCAACCCAGGCTTCATCTTCTGCTCTATATATTCGTGCAGTTATTTTACTTTTATCCATCCTTTCTACATGTCCAAACCACTTTTATATTACTTTTTTCTATTATTGTCACTACACCACATTTTAAACTAGTTTGATCTTTTATAACTATTCTTTATTCTATCTCTCAAACTCACACCACACATACATACTTTAAAGTGCTCTCATTTCAACACAATTATGTTTTGTCTAATATACACACTTTGCTCCTTTATCCATTTTCATTTAGTTATTATTTGTGCTACATAAGCACATTTTTTGTATTTACTAGCGTGAGATTGTGGAATAACTGTTTATGTTACTTGATAAAAATGTAACATTTTTTTAGTGTAAAAAAAAGTTATAAAAATATGTATATATATCTATTATATTACATATATATAATATATTTTATATATGTTATATATATTTATATGTTATATATATTTATATTATATTTATATTATATATATAAAATATGAGTATCGAAATCAGTTGGTGCATTTATTGCGAAAAAGCATTTTCAAAGTCATCAGCCGTCATAAATACGGCGGCGGCAATAGAATGAACGGTAACAGAACGATTCCGTCAACTGTCAATGTCAGTGATGGCGGCAATAATGGTGCGTCGGCGAGAAATAGAATAATTCGTTGTTATAAGTGCAAACAAATTGGACATTTTAAAAATATGTCCTAGAATATGTCCTGGAAGAACTCTATATTAATTACTTCCTTTTTTTTTAATTCCCACAACATCTCATACATTTATCTGATTCCGTGATAAGTCGCTTAAAGCACTTGTGTTACATCAGACAACAGAGGAATCACAATTATGCTTCTTAAATACATATTTAACACCCAGACACAACAAATATTAGTATCATCATATAAATATTTGTCCTGGGTGGGGATCAAACCCACGACCTTCAACATTGTAACGAGACTTTGGATTCATGTCAGTCCTAAAGCACTATTGCAACCCTTTTTTTAGTCTATTAACAAGGAATAATATCCCGATGCCAGTGCCCAATTGGCCTGTTCCCGTAGGACAACAGCGTATTAGACGTCCGCCTCAACCTAACGAAATCCCAGAGAATGTTTAATTAGCTACCCCCTATTTACAAGTACATAAACTTTATGTATGTTTTCCGCCCGACAGGATTACCGCAAAAATCGCAGCCCTCCCTCTCACTAGTACAACACAATCATTGACTCTGCAAATGCATTTGTATAACAGAGCAGTACACCGCGCGATAACCGACAGCCTAGAGATACAACCGATAACCCTTTGTCAGTCCTCTTTTGCTGAATTTCTTAATTAAATTCACCCCAAACGATGGCCGCCCGAGCCTAGGTCGAGCTTCAGAGGCGCTTAGAGAGTGCTAGGCGATCGCCGTCGGTCCCGCTCAGATCCCGCGGCGCACGCAGGATAAGCAAGTGTATAAGATTTTACAATAATTTGCCAGGCAGCATATTATAGTGTTAAAGATTATATCTACTACTTAAAATAATTAATAGCTTTAAGACTATGGTTAGTTAGCGCCGACGCCGGTAGGGGTTTGATTAAAACTTACTATTTAGGATTTATAGAATCTTTATTACCACCCGTTATTCTTGTAGGTTTAACCTTACCTTAAAACTTAGTTTTAAGTATCGACTGCTGCCGGCAGACTAGTATAAGGTAGGCCTAATTTAAATGTGAGATGACCCTTACGATCCCCTTGGATTACCAGTGTCATCAGCATTATCAAAAAAATACAATTAAGTACCTACTCATATTTCTAAAATAAACTTGTTCAATTTATTATTTTTGACGATTCGAAAGTGTGACGGCCTGTGGGCCTATTTGAAAAAAGAATATTTTGATTTGATTTGTCTATTTAATACAACTCTCGAAATAATTATAATATATATCCAATGTATTTCATCTACCACGCCGAAATAATCCACCTGTCTGACTGCAGTTAACGTAATTAGTGTGAGATACACTAACTATTTCTCAAGTCGGATCAAACTATTGTCACGTTAACAAAAAAAAAGTTTATAGAACCGACTCAGTTGTTAAGAAGTTCACCGTGGACAAACACCGTGACGCAAAATTTTTATATATAAAGAGTTAGTTTCTTATATTTTTTAATGTTTAGTATCCGACGGCTGTTAATTGTATTTTTTTATTATATTTTCATCAGTCATCCTTAGGAATGATTGCCATAAGGTATTAAAACGTAAATACGAGATATATTGCGTTTAAAAGTAAGTGTCTTTATTTATATAATAGTCTGCGTACTTAAATGTGAAATATATTTCAGTTTTTGAAATGCAGACGGTTTCTTTTCTAGACATTCGTTTTCTTCTTTCCCTCATAAAACAGTAATTGAAACAGGCGCGTTGAGCGGACGGACGGAAATAAAACGAAAAGGTACTATGCTTGAATGTTTATTTGGATTTTATTAACTTCTAAAACATTATAAACACAGTAAAATATACAAATAAATGCGGAAATAGTATATTTTATAAAGTTGCCAATATTAAAATAATGAAATTTCGAAACAAAACTAATCATCCTACGCCATAAACAAAAAGAATAAAATTATTAACAATATATTAGTGTAAATTTACCATTTCTTCGTTAAAACAATATAAGATTGTGCTTTTTTTTCTTATATACTATATTAGCAAAATTAATAATAAAGTAAACGGTCGTGATTACACCGAAATTTCATAATGTGGCCAATCGAAAAAACTGAAGACAGACCAACAAATTAAAAGTTCAAGCACAACTCGTCGACGATAAAATATTAAAAAAAAACCATGATATGGTTAAATCGGAAGTCCTTAATTGTAAAGTTAGCGTCAACAGATTACTTAACATTCGTATAAAAGTCATCTCTCCAATAAATTCTTATCTAAAAAGGTAGGCAGCTTCTTAAAATACACACGTTACAAATCGTCGAAATATCTGAATGGGACATAAAAATTGTCACATCCTTTACCCTAAGTATGAACGTGTTTATCATGCCATTGGAGGCTCCCTTCGTCAAAAACGCCTCGTATTGCCAACTATAATCATAGACAAATTTGCAGAAGTAATTGAAAAAGGCTAATAACTATCGACGCTTGTCTTAATAAAGTCAAAACAGTCTATTTCAGCCAAAAACCGATAGTTACATCATTCTTTTAAAATTAACCCTGTATTATTTTATCTGTTGCATAAACATGTGGTGTCGAGGCGTTTCTGCAAAAGCTAGCCATTATTCGCGTTCGGAAACAGGGCAACAATACAGAGACAATGGCAGTACTTGCTTTCGAGTTGTTAGATACAGGAAAAAATTCGTTGTTCGATAACGTGACAATTTCACACGATTTTACATTATCTATATCTGCATTAACGGCCTAGTGTTTGAACTGTGCCAGTAAAATCAACCAGTTTCCGAACGGTATTATGAAAGTCTGGATACATAGGTATAGCTAAGAAGAGTCATCTAATCCGACAGTCCGTATTCGTAAACGTAAACAACCAACTATGTCGCTTAGAAGCTTGATTATTTATATTTTTCTAACGATACATTTTTGATATATGTAGATACAAACATGCATATAATAACATGCCTGGTATTGATTTGGCTACAACTACTAACTACATGCGAAACTCCAAATTGTTAACTACTGCCGATCAGGCATAGATATATTGTACGTTTCGAATTCTAATAATAACAGATAGTAGATGCGTTCTGACAGTTCACCACGTCGATCGTTGATTACATAGCTCTGGCCTCGTTTCTCGTACGAGGTTAGAACGAGACGTCTAACAAAATGAACTGTTCAGAGCTCCAATAACAGTATATTTTCACTAAAACTTAAGTTCGTCCATTTTGCGTAGTCGATTGCATTACAAAAAACATGTTTCAAAACAGGATACTTTTTAAAGCTAACATTGTGATTCTATTTAAAGCTTGTAGCCATGTTTTAGTAAAATCGCCGTCTAACTCCTCGGTAATAGGAATGTTGCCATTGACATTTTTTTATTATTAACGATGTTGCCATTTTAAAAACGGCAAGGATATGTAAGCAATACTGTAAAGTAGTATTTTGATTTAGAAATGTTAAGGCTCCAAAAGATGAACTTTTATTGATATATTTGTTTATATAAATGCCAATTAGGTAAAATAGACTTACCTTCAGAGTGAGACGGCATACACAGATATATATTTACTCGGCATTTTTCCCATAAAAAATCAATGACATTATAGTCGTTTCCGTGATATTTTATACACGTGCTTTTTATACACAGCGTAAAATGATATGAACATTTACAAGGAGTGATATGATAGTATATAATGGAGATTGTACTAATAGATATGTACTTATACAATAAACAAATGTTAGACAAATATCAAGTATAATTTGGTACAGTTTTTATATAAATGCTTGTTAGCTGTCTTTTTCGTTGGATAGTTACGATCTGGCAACACTGTCGGGAGTAAGAGAGATAGATACTGCCTGCAAGAGAAAAGAGACGACTCATTCACGATACGTACTGCAACTATGGCTAACCCTTATTAATACAATAAGCGTTGCATACGGTTATCGCTTTTCCAATTTGTTTAGCTATTATGAACTAAAACCGGTTCTATATGGTTAGTTCTATTTAGCTCTTTCAGGCTTCCAATCAGCTACCTGCCGAGGTGCTTACAGAAACATGTCAAGATGACCGGTGAAAGTATCATGTCAAAGAAAAACCAACAAACGACGCTCTTTCTTTTAAAAAGAGCAACAGTCGAAATGTACTTCGGTCGATTTCACCCGATCTCCGAAGTCTAGAAGCCTGTCGATTAGAAATTAATGAATGGAATGTTAGAGCTCTTGTATAATAGGGTAGATTCAACAGCGGTGCAGATCTTGTTAGCGATGAGTCGAAAATTAGTACGGAAAGAGCCACGCCACCTTCGAAGCGGACCGACAGTGTTGCCAGAGTGAGCGATCGAATTCACAACCTCGATAACGTCCAACCCCATCACTGGCGCAGGAGTGACAATCAGCTGCGGACTTACGCAGCGTCGCGACAGTGGCGGGGTCGAGGATAAGTCACACCGAAGAGGCGGCGGTCTGCGGCGTTCAACTTGAACTAAAGAACTCCTCTTTCGAGCTTTCGAGTCGACAGACGTCAGGATTCCGATTGGGGTACATCCCGGATAAAATTCATATACACATAAACATCTCACAAGTCACCGGACAGGAGACATTTTACAATCGGCATCATAACGTGTATCGAGTCTAAAAGTCATACACTGTTAAAACTGCAGGGAGCTTCCGACCGTTCGCAGCGCCCGCAAAAGAGAAGCTGTTTAAGCGGCGACTCGAGCGCTGACGACTCCGGAACAATAACATGGATATTCCGTTTCGAACAACGCGAGAAGCAGACAGTCGACCGCGTCTGCTCGTCTCTCGCTGCGAACGGTCGGTACACTCCCCGCCGCCGCTCCGGTGTGACTGCGGCAGGTTGTGGGGCGCGTGTGCGTCACTCGGTGGCGGGGGCGGGCGAGGGCGCGGGGGCGCTCGCGGCAGCGGGGGCGGGGGCGGGGGCGGGGTAGAGCGGCGGCGCGGCGGCGGGCGGGCCGGCCTCGTCCGTCATCGCGGACACTAGCTCTTCGACGGCGCGCCCTAGGTCGTCTGCAACAAATTATGCGTTTCAAACATTAAAAACGGCTGAATTATATTAAGGATAAAATTTACTAGTCTGATGCTTCCGGTAGGACTCAAACTTGCATCTTCTGAACCCCGTTTGCTAAAACCTTCTCAAATAAATTTATGTAACTATTTCTTCTTTATCGAGTTCAAACTAGTAGAAATAAAAATTCGACAGGTCTGCTACGGTCTCGGTGGCCCAATAGTAGCGCAGTACCCCGGCATGGGAAAGATGCAGGTTGGAGTCCCGCCTGACGCCTGAGATGAGTTTATTTTATTATCTTAATATGATCGCAATATGAACGTCGAGTTGGTTTGGGACCGGTTCTATAGTAGATTTAGTATCCTGAACCATATATTAAAATATAATAAGAAATTCCATTTGAACTGTCCTAATAATTAATCCTCCCAATCGTTGTACAAAGCCTGTGCCCAAAAGATATGTTTTATACTTAAAAGGCTTCACTTAAAGAGATCTCATCTATATTACGCGTCGAGAAATATTATATTAACAGTGAAAAGAAACTTAAAAACACTTATACTTAAACATACATAAAAATGTTGCTGTTAAAAATGGGTACAGAGTTAAAACATTAAAGTATTCACAAAGTTTACCTCAAGGTATGCGTCCTGCTTCGGTGGCATTAACAGAAAAGTTGACAATTAGAAGAGTTGACAAACAAAACGTCGCCGTCATGCTAAATCCATGCACACAACACGAAACTATTCAACAGTGAAATCTAAGTGTAAAAAAAGAAAAACGTGGAAGCGGCATTTTAATAACAAAACAACAGAAAACTGCTACAGCTAGAACAACTGAAATAAAACAAGCAACACTCGTCACACAACTGGCTAAGAATGTGGTAGATGCGTTATGCGGTTTCTCGACGTGATATGTACGAACGTGGAAATAACGCGAACTTGCTATCCTATGTCCAGCAGTGGAAATCCAATAATTGACACGATAACGATGATATACTGACGGATTTTTTTTTTAAATCCAATTTGGTGAACTCTTTTTTTAAAATTAAAATACCTCAGTTAAAGCACTCTTTCGGTAAAAAAATCCTGATTGGTTTTTGAATAAGTTAGCAAAATATTCTCTACTTTGCGATATCATAAGGTTAACTAACGCGGCGCCAACCTCGCGTCTCCTCGGTGAGAGCGAATCACTCGAGAAGATCGGCTGGTGGTACACCGAACTCGTAGTTTCCCTCCAAAAAGGGTCATTGACACGTGCGGTATGTGGAAACCGTAACGCAAGTACCGGCGCGCGCGCGGGCCTGACCTGCGCAGTGCATGAGCGAGTGCAGCGCGTGCGGCGGCGGCGGCGGCCGCTCGCCCTCCCGCGCCTCGCCCCAGCGGCCCCCGCCATCTTGGAACCACATTTGCATTTAGCTCTATGCCGGAGCTGGATTTGATTAGGTTCGGGTGACTGTCGACCGGTTCGGATCGCATCGGTCGATGTAAGTTGATAGAACTTTTTATTGGTCTAAAGAAGTTCTCGCAAGAAACGTAGAAGAGGACTGTGCTGAAAAGAAACTGTATCGGTATTTCTGACTTTTCTGTCTTCCATTTCCGACGGCCGTTGCGAGAGTTTGACGCGGCGCGATGTAGTTTGTCGATGGTCGAATTCACGAATCTCTGGGTCTTTGGAACGACGCGTGATGTTTGTTCTCAGTCTGTTTCTGGAAGTATTACTCACAAGACAAGAGAGTCGTTTCTACCGAAAAAGTAATTTTTAGGACTATTCTCCTCTGCGTTTCCTGCGAGCGGTACCGATGGAGCGGTATATGTGCATCGAAAACGGGTACAGGATCAGAGACGAATTGCGCCAGAATCTCGTCACAGGTTTTGTTTCTAGAAATAATTTGCTGGAACTATCGGAATAAGTCGTGACATTCAAATGGTTATCTTTTACAAATACAAATAAAAATGGGATCAACCCGATAGCAATTCGCAGGTTTGACACAAGAGGAGTCGTACACGGTCTAGTCGGGGAAGTTCGGTCAGCTCGAAGAGGAATAAGGTCGGTCAAGGTACTCACTGGTCTGGCCCTCGTGGTAGAGTCCGTTGTGCATCTTGGCGGGCGAGTCGGTGGCGAGCTGCGACGCGGTGACGGAGCGCGTCTGCAGCGTGCCCGTGCGCGCGGGCGGGGAGCCGCCGCCCGGCTGCGCGCGAGTTTGCGTTAGCTTGCTCACATTTATCGCACTCATACATTCACTTGATTCCGTGATTAGTCGGTTTAAGAGCTCGTGTTACGGATATCAGACAACAGAAGAATCATTAGTATGATAAAAACACATATTATAACGACGTGAGGTGCTTGCAGAGTGGAATAGTACCGCCTCTGTACCAGGTGTCTTAAGAGGCAACTAAGGTACCAGAACCGACAGATGGCGGTATATCCATCCGAAACAATGTAGCTCAAACGCTCAGGGCGTGATGAGCAGTTATGCATTTGAACCAGTTAGGATGGCGGTATATCCATCTGAACCGGTTCAAATGCATTGTTAGAAATGGGCTGCAATTGTTGCCGTGTGTGTCCGCGTCGCGAAATCTAGGCTTTGCGATTGCCCATTGCCCATCGCGGGATTTACGAGTAAAAGCTGATAGTTGATCCAATTGAAAAAAATCTTGCAGGTAACGTTCTACAGCTGATATGAGTAAGTCTATACCTAATCGATAGTCACCAGTCGTATTACCTCATCGAGCAATCTCCTGAGCCGCTGCAGCTGCGCCTCCAGCTGCCGGTTGTGCTCCTCCAGGATCTGCATACGCGCCTCCAGCCGGCCCTTGTGCTGACGCAGCAGGCGTGCCTCAGCCATCATGTCCTGGGAACAAGAAGCGACGTTATAATATGAAATGAACCAACAGTGATTACTGAGGCATTCTTAATATCATCAAAACAAGATATCATCTATGTCCAGCAGTGGAATTCCAATAGCTGTTATGCTAAATACCCATGTCGTCGATGTAGATCTATTACGTGGATACTAGCAAATGGCAATATAAGGACACTCACAATCAACATTTCTACTCAAACTTTTGACCTGACTCCGAAATAAGTAGTTCACAGCACTTGGGTTACAGATATCAGCCAACACTTGAATTACGAATACCTATAATATATCAGAATAAACAAATGTTTATCACTTAAACATTTGTTCTGGATGGGGATCGAACCAACGACCTTTGGCGCTCAAGACAAGAGCGACGAATGATGAAGATAACGAATGGACCCTCTGATACGGTACAGTTGAAATGCAAGTAAAAGAAATTATAGTTCCACAGTCATTATAATAATGTATTGTATTTTGAACTAATAACATGGAGACTTCAAAAGTAAATCCACAGATAAAATAAAGTTCAATGAGAGGGTACTAGGTACCTGGTCGACAGGAGCGTTCCTGTTTTCGTTCACGTTGACCTGCTCCTCGGGCGTGGACCCTGGAGTCTGCTTGGCCTTCAGACGCTCATACTCCGCCTGTAGACTAGCGTTTTCCTCTTCGAGCTCCCTAGAATGAAAACATTATCTAGCTTAGTATTTGGGATGTATCAATGGACTGGTATTTTTAAATATTTTCATTTATTTAAACTAAACTGGTGTAATGTGATATTGATAATTTATGATCAAAAACATTGGCTTAAAATTTAATTAAATCAACCTAAATGATAATGGGTCAAAGTGACAGAAAGAATTGTGATCCAATGTCCACATTAAATAATTGATTAAAATTACTAGATTTATGACCCTTTGTCACCGTGGTACCTCGGGTAAACCAGAATATGGCAATAGAAATATTGGTGTCATCATAAATAAAACCTAATGCAATGTAACTTTGCCTCCTAATCATTCGTTCATTTATTATTTCCAATCATTCGTTCATTTATTATGTTCCAAAAAGAACTATTTGAAAAATTATTTAATAATGTAATTTTGAAGAGTTTCTATTTATCATCGTTGGTCTTAAATACTGTTTGTTTCACTTTGTTATGTGTATTTATTTTTGGAGCTGCAAGAAATTTTTTTTTCATTTGTCTTAAATAATGTTCACTGTTGGATGTCTGTTTAGAATGCGTGACATAGATAAAAGTGGGGAGAACGAGAGCGACATTACGAGGGTAAAGAAGTGCACACGGAAGGGACCGAACCTGATCATGGCCTCCAGCTCGTGCCGCTGCTCGCGGTGGATGATGGACACCACCTGCACGGGCGAGCGCGGCGCGTCGTCGGCGTCGCCGCCGCTGCCGTTCAGCGACTGGCAGTACTGCGCGATCAGCTGGTGCTCCTCGTCGCTGTGGGGCGGCGCGGGTCAGAGTCGCGGGCGTTCGGGCTTAGCTTAGGGTCTCCAACTCGGACTCACTTCGGGCGATGTGAAAAACATAGAATACGTAGAGAATGTCACAAGCGTCTGCGACATTCTTCGAGCTGGCCGTCGCGGTCGTCGACCCGCCTTCCCGGAAGCGGAAGTCTTTCTAAATATTTTTCTTTCCGCTAAAATCTTCCGGAAACTTCGCGAGAACACGGGGACGAGCTTTCGACGCATCGTCGCTTCCGAGCGAACGGGCCGAAGTCGAGCCGGGGAATGAAGTGTGCGTCCGAGTCGAGCGGGGGGCGGGAGGGGGGCGGGAGAGGGGCGATACCTGTCGGGCGTGTCGGCGGCGCGCGCGCCGCGCTCCACCTGCGCGAGGCGCGTGGCGTACAGCTCCAGCCGCGAGTGCATGTCGTCGGCGCCCAGCGCGGCGCCCGCGCCCGCGCCCGCGCCGCCGTGCTGCGGCGACGGCGCCGGCGACTCCAGCGCGTCTCCTGCGGGGCGGGCCGACTGTAAAGTACTTCCGTTTGCGACTATAATTTAGAGTAAATAATTCCAGAGTTCCCAAAGAGGTTCGTCCGTCCGTCGCGGACCGTTCTGTTGCGTCTTAAAATTTGACGGGAAATTATAAGACGAGTTGTGAGTTGCGTTTGTGTTGAAAGAGTGACGTGGATACTTCGCGTCGGGCGATCGTCGAGGTCTCACCTTCGAGCACGGTCTGCACCGGCAGGTACCCGACCCGAGGATGTTTCTTGAAGTAGCGGGCCGACTTGAACTTGTTGCGGAGCGCCCTCGTGAAGTCGCGGACGTCCTCGCCGGATGTTGTCTGAAATTTATTTAGATGTTTTGATTATAAGAAGCGGTCGCTCTTTCCCTTCCGGTCGATTCCAATTTTATATCCACATTTTCGAAATCACTGTTGCTTTATAAAAGGAATATGAGTTAAAGATCTCTTTAACACATTTTTAAAGAATTAAAACCTAATAATGGCTGAAAAGAGCACTTCTTTTTTATTAAACCACGTCGACATACAAGCATAAAATAAACGTTACTGCAGCCTGTGTTTGCGTTGCTAACCTTGTGACTTATATTATGCCACATTACCCAGGAAATTACCTCTAAAAACTGACTCCCACCCTTCAGACCGGAACACAGCAATGCGAACACTGCTATTTGGCGGTAGAAATAGGTAAGAGTGAGGTACTAAAGCAGACGACCTACTGTACGAGGTCTACCTCTAATACTAGTCACTCTAGCTACTTACAGCAGTGCAATACTCCTGCATTGGATGCGTGAGCTTGTGGTTCTTAGCTTTGCGGCCACTAAAGAAGCATTTCTGACACATGTCGAAGTTGAAACACTTGAGGCACCGGTATCTGTAAAATCAATATTTTCACTTTTGTAATGACCTACAAGCTGATTTTGGTTATTATCCTCTTAAAAGCTATCAGAAAAAATAATTATTACAAAGAAGTTACAATATACTACTTATATACATATAATTAACACCCAGACACAGAACAAACATAAATATCACTAATTTGGAACCATATTTAATATTCTTAACTTCAAGTTAGTAAGTACTTCAAGTAAGTTCAAATACAATTTGCATGCAAATCACGCTACGAAACAAAACAATTCAAGATTTAATATTGAACCATCAAGACAATAAAAATTATTAGTGTTTACAGGTTTTTTTTTAAGTGTTAATTTATACATTTAATATACAAATTTAAACATCATCTGAAATATGTGAAAATAAATTCTTTACCCATATGTCTAGGAACTGTATGGTTATTGTTATACGTTCCACCATTGACACACAGGATCAGGATTTATAACAAATTTCCTGTACAAAAAACACTTGGTGGGGACTTGGTAATAGAGATTATTTGGATCATTATTAGCATAATCATATGAATTGCGGCAAATATCATATAGAAACTAACCTAGCTTTAAGTGTGAAAGTCTTATATTTATCTAGAAACTGTTGGAAATGTAATATCCTAAGATAACAGGGACTTTAGAACCCTATTACCGCATCGCAAACAGCGTATACATAAGTTTATTTTCAACTGTCGAGATTCTCTGCATATTTGGTATAAAATGGGTGGGTTGTGGCTTATTCTAGTTGAGAGCGAATGTACGTTTTATTGAGATGGATATACGCAGTAAGTTGATTAAAAATATTACCGGCACGGATAAATAACCATACAATTGTCTCTCGACGATTCGTTTTATGTTCAAGATGATCCCAACAAGTTTGTTTGTAATTACATTAATTGTCCGGCATAACGTGTAAGAAAATTAAAGATTTTGGATTATTCGAGTGTCAGTTATATTTTTAAATTAATCCAGATTGAGTATTGAGTTTACATTTTATTTATATCAGTAAACTGTAGGATAGATCAGGGATCGAATCATAATCAGGATCAGAAGGGCTAGATTGTTTGCGTAAAAAAATTAAGATGTACAATGATTGAAACATTCACTAATGTCCATAATACACACGACGAAAAGCAAAGGGGTAATAATAAAACCTTGCGGCACGTCCGAGGTGACGTGGGTAGTGCCAGCATCCTGTCCATTTATTTTTACTTTTTTTTTCTAATTTATTATGTATAATATAAACAACCTCCACAAGTTGCTTCTGATACCATTCTAGGGAATATCCAATAACATGTTGTGTTTCACTTTGTCAAAAGCCTGTTTAAAATCAGTAAATATACCGTTAGTTTGTTTATTAAAATCTATGAAATCCCAATGCTGTAATGTTGTATCTGTCGAGACGCTTCGACGAATTGAATAGTAGATAAAGTGGTCGATAGATTACTTCGTCAATTTAAAAAATTTCCTAATGGACTGTCAATTCTAGCAATTCCTATAATGTCGAAGATATTTACTTCACCAATGTGATCACCAAAATGATATAAACAAACCAAGATCAGTACAATAGAAAGTTCAGATCGATTCTATAGTCCTCACCTGAACCCAATGATGGGGTACTCCTTGCAGATGTTGCACTTGGCCTGGTGCTTGGCGGTCTCGGCGGCCGCCAGCCGGTGCAGCACGGGCAGCCACACCATGGACTGCGGCTCCTTCTGCAGCCACTGCAGGAAGTGGAACGCCTCGATGAACTGCAGCTGCCCGTCCGCGTCGCGTTCCAATGTCTTCTCTTTGGCGTCCTCTTTTTCCTTCTCTTTGTCTGGCAAGAAATTTGTTAATGTTACTCCTGTTTTTGTAGCGTTGTTGAAGCCTTAATAGATTTAGATCACATTTAGAAAGTAAAGAATTTAGGAAAACCCTTCAACGGGTCTGTCTAATCGTTACATGTTAAGATTTAATTTCCTGTCCAATTTGAAAATGGTACGTATGATGTATGATGACGAGGCATGGACCAGAATGCATTTGAAATTTGGTATGAGAATTATATTATTTAATAAAGATATGAATTCAAAATGGGTAAAGCAATTCTATCGATGCGTTTCTCCACAGTCAACACGCTAACTTATCTGCAGATTGCAACAACTGTCCTCACCTTGAGTCTTGCGGTCCAGCGTGCCACCCTTTCCGCCGTCCTTGGTGGCGACGGAGGCTTGCTCGAAGCAACTTCGCACCGACGGCTCGATGTTGGAGCCCCCGAATGCGGCCACCTCGCCGAGCTGGCGCGGTACCTGGTGATGGGATTGCATATATGTTTGTAGTATACATTGAAAAAGTAATATTACATTTATCACATTAAAATGAGAGCCTGAAAAGATTCTAATGCAAAGTGGTGAGCATTGCATTTTACCGATGCCGAGAACCAAAACAATCTATGAGTTTTTCTGTAACAGGTGGCTGCGTCTTCTACTCTGCTGCATGATCGGGTATAGAATATTAGCTGCTTCAATATATAGATACGCTTGTAAACAACAATAACGAAAAAAGCTAACCTGTATGCAGTCGTGAAGTAAAAGTCCGAGTTTACGTTGGTCGGCGCGACATGATGGGTCTGCGATTAGTCGGAATAGATATCTGTAACAAGTCATTGTGTTAATAAGTTTGTGAATGCAATCGGCATACTTTGATAAACAATATATTTTGCATAACTGTTTCATTCAAAGCCTAAACGAGAAACGAGAAAGAATTCTGCCATCCTCATAAATAGCCACCAAGTTAGACCATTTCCAAGCTTGTGAAAAGAGTGAATGTAAGTGAATAAAAGGCCAATTTCTATTTTATTTCATGATCAATTTTTTCCTTTTAATTTCAAGTTTATTTAAATACCCTTTCACTTTTTCGTCACTTGAGAAACACTTTTCGTGTCCTAAGTAAAATAAAACATGTTATAATCTGTGTGAATATCAAGTCACGAGTCTTCACCTATACTTCTCCTCCAGGTGCCCCTTGCAGAGCAGCACCAGGCCGACCTTGAAGCTCAGCACGCGGATCTGGCCGGTGCGCTGGCTGTCGTACACGTTCAGCAACCAGTTGATCGACAGGTCCAGGCACAGCGGGACGTTGACTAGACTCGGGTTTTCTGCAGCTATGACCTAATTGAATAAGGTTGTATTAATATGTAGACTGCAGAAACTTCAACGCTTAATCAAATGTAACCATATTAAGGACAAATCTTGGATTTTTTCTCGCTTCACTTGCATTTAATCTGAGCTCATGGCCTATCGCTTAGTTACAAAAGCATCTCCATGATATTTATCCAGCAGCAATGATGTACGTTATCCAGCATACCAAGGTCTTACCTCATATAGAGATGTGAGTACGGTGATCATGTCGGGTATATCGATGAGTCGGTCATTCTGGGCGCGCAGTCCGTGGGAGTCGAATGCTTCTAGTGCAGCAGGCAATTGCAGCATGTGCACTAGAAATTGGGCATTATGCTGTTAGTAATACTGTACTAATTACGTAGATATTAATTTTAGTCTTGAAAATTGGTTGAAAGGTCTTATAATATATCCGTTATCTAATAGATAAAGAGATGATTACTTGGAACTAATTTTATTTCTAATACCTTTTATTAAAGAATTTATGATAGGTTTCATTCAAATTTCAAAATATATAGAGATGTAACTTCTCTACTACTCTATTTCTACAAGAGTAATTTACTTACTGCATAATGCCTTCTGCACCGTCCGGAGCTTGAGCGCGGTCCGGTACGCGGAGAACCGCACTTCGTTCAGGTCTGCCAACGAGTTCATAAGCTCGATCATCTTCGGGTGGTCCCAGTGAGTCGTTTCTAGTTCGTGGCTATTGAGAAAATGTGACATTAGACAGATTAAAAGTGACTATATCTTAATTTAAGCTATAACAGTTCCTATGTCACCAAATAATCAGTATTATCATATTTAAACCACAGAAAGATCAGGAAGATTTTTATGTGTTTCTCCTTCATGGGTATCTATGGAATAATAGGTCTTATACTATCAAACAAAACCTCCTTACTTGATATAGTAGGGCACGTTTGCCGGTGTGACGGCTCTCTCCCACGGCTGTTCCACGGAGCCGGCGAGGAAGCCCTGCGCGGCCCCCGCGCCTCCATCCCTCGCAACTCCAGCCAACTGTCGCGCGCGCTCCTCCCCTCCCGCGCAGAGAGCTCCAACCCTAGGAGTGAAAGAGAGAATGCAATTTATATTATCTGTCGTTGGTAGTTGACTGTTGATGGTCATAGGCTTCCCTAAAAATTCGCACGGGGGAATTCGCCCATGATTGCCGAGCTGGACAAGTAGGTAAGATAGGGACAATCTCTGAGCGTAGCTTCGCGACTTATCTATCGTAAGGCGATATCTGATACAGGCCGTGGGGTACTGGCAGAGTATAATATAACGGAAGGTATTATTGCAGTACCCCGGACCTTTGACGACATTGGGCGAAACAAATCGATAACATACCTGGTATTTAAGTCATCGAGTCTCGCCAAGAGATGGTCGGGCAGTTGAATCTTATCTCTAGCGAGGGTTTGCGCCTGCGCGTGCAGTTCGTCGGCCAGCCGGCGCAGCGGCGGCAGTTGCGCGCGCGCGCGCGTTACGGCATCTAGCTGCGCGCGGGCGTCGCGCGCGTCTCCCGGGCCCCGCCACGATGCGCGCGCAGCCTCGGCGGTCTGCACGCGGGAAGCGAGCTCGTCGAGCGAGGTTGTGAATGTTCGGACGCGCTGAAAGGCAAACGTATGATTAGTAACTATGTCTAAAGCATAATGCAGAGAATGAAAAGAGGATACAGTGTTTCTTCTAGTTGTCTATTTATTTCGTCCTAAAGGAGACAAAGAGTTCAAATGAAATATATATAAACAGTTTCTGCAGAAAAAACTTCGTCTCTTTTTGTATTCATACTAGAGGATTTCGCCAGTATTTAATATATTAATAAAATTATTCATCTGTCTGTAGCAGCTATAAAAGTAGGGTAGCAATTTAAGAACCTAAAGTATCCTACACGTACTGCATTAAAACATACAACTGTAGATCTGATAGATCGATTTCACTTAATAACACGGACAAGAACCAGGCGGCCCTGCAGCGTTTAATTTACTTGGACACAGAAAATTACACGTTCTCATTAAAAGGCACCCCGCGCTTATTTACATCGATCCATATAATCGATTAGGTACATAACAGCACTGCAAGACCTTATCTCCGCTTATCTTAGAGGTTCTATTATATATATTCAGGGTAGCAAATCATCTTAAACGAATCTGTCAAAATTCTCAACCAATTTCGAACTTAATGTCTGAACAATAGGGTATACTGTCAATTAAAAATAAAATATAAATTTGTATACCTATACCGATTGTACTTGTACATAAGACTTGTTTAATGTCGCTAGTTCTAGACTATCTAGATTGGAGTAAATGTATGAGTATAGAACCAAGAAACCAGATACCAAAATCAGCGTATAATACTTTTTAACTTAAATTTATGAGACTTTCAATTGTTTCTTTTCAAATGGTAACACAACAAATCAATCTTGAGAAACAAGCAAGGTTACTGAAACGTCGAACAAAAGTATAAAATAATCCGCGTTTTAAAGCCTTTAAAAAAGAATTTCGTTTAATCAATATGTTCATAAATGACGGGCCCGATGGCGCAGATGTGCCATCAGGCCTTGCCATGCCATGCCTTGTGCTTCAAAGGTCCACCCAGGACTAATATTTATATGATAAATTTATGTTTTTTCTGTGTCTGTGTGTTAAAGATATGTATTAAACTAGTATATTTATGATCAATCTGTTTTCTGATGTCTGTAACACAAGTGCTTTAAACGACTTATCACGGAAAAAGGTCAATGAGATGCTGTGGGAATTTTCTAAAATTATTCAAGTAATTTTTCTTGACCGTGGGGCGCCCCCTCCCCAAATAGAATTGTAACTCCATGTAGATGCTGATGCCTCAGCACTATGCCTACAACATAATGATGACGATATGGCCACTCGAAACAGCATCATCGTTTATCTTAATTGGAAGTTGCGTACATTAACAACAGGCGCAATGGCAGTGACCTTGTAGTGGCGTGCGCCGGCGCAGCCTTGTGCGCGCGGCTCAGCTTACGCGGTTCTGCGTCGTGGAGTGCGTTTCCTAACTAGATAACAAGCTTTAGCTTCAGCTAAATTTTTAGATAGTAAAAAAGTACTTTGGTCTAGGAACTTACAACGGTGTAGTAAGTATTTAGTTCTTTTTTTCTAAAAAAATATATCATCATTTTTGTTTATAAATAACAATAAGTCATCAGATAAAAATATTTTACTTTAATACATCACGCCTGTGTCCTACCGGGAAAGGCAAACAATGAATCTCCACATACTACGATCTCTCTTGCTTTACTTTCTCGCATTAGTTCTTTCATACACTCGTTTATTCTTGGTACTTCTGACCTGGGCCTTCTGTAATACCTCTTCTACCTGATTAAAGTTTGTTAGCTTAAGTCGCCCAATACCAACTCTTCTATTCACTTCCACTTTATATATTTGGGCAGTTATTTTACTTATATTAATCCTTTCTGGTCCAAATAATCTTAACATTCTTTTTTCTATTGTTGTCCCAATATCATCTTTTACACCACACTGTTTTCACACTCTCCTTTAATCTATTTCTCAAACTCACACCTTACATACTTCGAAGTGCTCTCATTTTAACATCATTCATTCTCCTCGTATTCTACAGTGTTGAAACCAACACACCTCTAAGAACAGATATACATGCCCTTTTTGACTATGATATCGTATGAACACTGACCTGACTCTGAAATAAGTGGTAAAAAACACTTGTAGAAACTACAAAAATATAATATTTAAATATATATAAAACACCCACACAAAACAAATACTAATATTCATGACATCGATATTTGCCATGGGAACGAATCCACGACGTTTCTCGCACTAGATAAGGACTCTACCAAATACGCCATCGAAACAGTCGATTACTAAATTAACATTAATTATATCAGCCATTGAAAGTCCACAGCTGGACATACGCCGAAGAAAGACGGAATTTTGCTCATAGTTACCGCGCCGGGCAAGCGTGCCGGCATTCGCAGACCGCAGATTTCGCAACAGAAACGTTACCGCCTATCCCGACCCTATGACGAATTACAATAAAAAAAATAGAAAACCTAACAAAACCCGATGCAATCAACAAAATACACTATATCACGTTGTTCCCACAAAATGGCACGACCAGCGGTTCGATTTGAGCGATCCAAAAATCGCTACAATAAGTGCCTATTCGTATAAAAGCGAGTAAGTGATACTTTGGTATATCCTATTTGCTTGGTAAATGCAATCTGTCACGCTTCGAGGCGCGGAATTTTAAGCGGACCCACAGATATATGCGTACGGAAGTGGCTTGTCAAAAGATATTAAGGACTAATGTAAATCCTTACTTTTAGAGTTTATTACTATATACAATATTTTATTAATAATATTTGGAGTCGATTTGGCTCCTATTTTTAAGACAAAGAACTGTGTCGGTAAAGATTCTATTATCAACAATCACTAGGTAGCTTTGGAATCTTTACCACCACCATGATATTTATAGAAATACATATTTTGATGATTTAAAAGTGTTAAAAAATCTTTCATCGTCATCATCATCATAGCAGCCATAAGTCCACTGCTTGCATAAGCCTCCCCAAGAAAAGGAGAAGTCCAAAATTGCCGTGCTGGGTAAGCGTCGTGGCAATCGCAGAGCGTAGCATCGCGACAAGACTGATGCTGCCCATCACCATCCTGTTGCATTTGAGCTACTTCAAGAAAATAGACCGTCATCTGTCAGTTCCGGTACCTCAATCGCCTGTCATGTCTCTTGGTACAGTGAAAGTAGGTCTTTCTACTCTGCCGGTACCGCAAGTTCTTATGTGCAATAAAATGGCCAATACCTACAGTGTAACAATTAAAAAATCGCTTGTCATTCTTATTTAAATATTAGCTGTCAACACAGAGGTTGTACTATCTTAGTTATAATTGAATTCCAATTCCACTTCCGAATAGTTAATAATAATAAATAAAACAATTTATTTTAGAAATATGTAGTTCTGAATTCTCTAATACCCCATCAGGTCTTAAGAGTCATCTAATATATAAATTAGGCCTACCGTATAACTAGTCTGCCGACACCAGGCGGCTCTTAAAACTAAGTTGAATGCTAATTCATTACACGAGCCACCAGAAAGGAAATTTCATGAAAATCTAGTGGTAATAAAGGTTCTATCAATACAAAATAGTTGTTGTCATGAAACACCTACTGGCGTCAGAGCTAACAAACCGTTGCCTTAAAGCTAGGTTTAGCAATTCAATCCCAGACAGTTTTATCGTTAATATAATCTTTAACACTATAGTGTTTTTAATTATTATAATATGCTTTAGAAATAAGCTTAGTCCGTACGTATTTTTTAAACTATTAATGAGTATGCTGGTATTTTATTATGAAATCTAAATCCAAATGTTATCATAATAATAATACAGTTTCAACCAATGCACCTGTTTTAAAACCAAGATCATAAACGACTGACAGTTCTAAAGCTTCCTAATTTGTTGGCCGAACTACAGACTTGCTAAGCCGACAGACGTCCTGTCTAAATCCTTACTATACTTACTAATATTATAAATGTGAAAGTAACTCTGTCTGTCTGTTACGCTTTCCCGCTTAAACCTCTCAACCGATTCTGATGAAATTTGGCACTAAAGAACTTTAAACCTTGGGAAAGGACATGACCTATTAAATGGAAATAAGGGTTGTAAGGGGTTGAAAAGGGGGATTAAAAGTTGTATGGAAGTATCGCTATTTTTAGAGTTAGAAACTTGAAACTTATTTTTCAGGCCATTCATTCGGTATAAATAAACATTACATTCAAAGTTTATATAAGTTAAGGTAAAGAGGTATGGTGCCCAAATAAACTATTCCACGCGGATGAAGTCGCAGGCACAGCTAGTTATACTATATTTATCATAAAAAAATATACAAAATGTAAAGGAATTCTCCACAGCAATGTTAGGTGACCGCAAATATTTTCGAAGTATAAAAGTCTTGTAAACTATCTCGGTAAGATAGTATCTTGGCTAGGTCCAGCTCGAAGATATCTAGATTTATTTTATGCGACATCGGATTTGGCCATAAAGCTGTTGGTGAGCGCAGAAACAAGTAAATGTCTGCTATCAAACGAGTACTAACACAATCTCACGCGTCAGACCCATTTCAACGCGTTTATCTAAAAATAGACATGAACACTACAATACTAAGCCACTAATTGTTTTTTATAAACTTGTAAGGGAAAGAAAGTTAATATCATCTTTTCAGCCGAAACGTCCACTGTTGGATATGCCTCCCCAAAATATAGTCAATTTTGCCCATAATTGCCGCGCTGGCAATCGCAGAACGCAGCTTTCTGAAGGAAATGCTGCTGCCCACCCCCGCCGTACGCATAAGAGCTACATTGGTTCAGGTGGATATACCGCCATGTTTTGGTTCAGGAACGTCGCCTCTTACGACACCTGGTACAGAGTACTATTTTACTCTGCCGGCACCTTACTGATGGACATAAGCCTCCCCAACATATACACAGTTTTGCTCATAATTGCCGCACTGGGCAGGCGTGGCGACAATTTTAGTAATAGCTTCGCGATTGGAATGCTGCTGCCCATCCTTTTGTTGCCTTTTGCTACACTATTTCAGTTGGATATACCGCCATGTGTCGGTTCTGGTACCTTAGTCGAATCTTATCTATACTACTCTGTCGACTACCTACTTGACTACAGTCAAACTACAGACAAAAAATTGTCATTTAACCTATGTTAAAATATCCTTAATACAATTGCTTAAGAATAGTACTTTTATCCCTTCCATTTATGTGAGATTACATCGCAAGAGGTCGCATCCAGCACCGGATCTATCGCCGACAATTCCGCGACATGCGTACATAGCTCAGTAATGTATACCGATTTGCGATTCCCGTCTTATCGCGTCTAATACACGATTGATATGCGCGGTGTCGTCGGGGGAAGCGTTTCCCTTCACACCAAATTGGAGACGATTTCTTGTAAATTCCTGGCGGGGATTTTTGCCTCGTATCCGAATAGTTGAGTGCCAATGTTGATGTATGTACATACCGGCAAAGGGTTCTCCCTTTTATTATTTTTGCAGAGAATTCTTTTCCATACATATAATTGTATGCTATGTATAAGGATACATTGCAAACTTCAATTCAAACTCGAACATTTGTTTGTTTTTCATTGAACGGTTGTTGATAAGTTTGATCTTGTGGATTAAAACCCTAGAGAACATAATTATACTTCTTAACCTCGCAAAAGTCGCTGCAAGACGCAATGTAACTTAAAGTCTAACAAACGCAGTATCAGATAGAGAACCAATTTTAGAATAAATTAATTTAATAAGTGTCTCTATCTATTAATCTACTCGTAGATAGGGAATTTGTCTAAGAAGAAACGTGGTTTCACGAAATCAAGTGGCTTTTAGATGTAAAACAGAACTAAAACAAAACTATTTGAGTCTTTCAATATCAAAACAGATAAAAATTCTCACAACATCTCATACATTGACCTGACTTTGTAGTAAGTCGCTTAAAGCACTTCTGTTACGGGCGTAAGGCAACAGAGGAATCACAAGTATACTACTTAAATACATATATTCAACACCCAGACACAAAACTAATACAAATACCATTATATTAATATTAACTCTGTATGGGAATCGAACCTACGACCCTCAGGGTACAAGATAGGATCACTACCATTAGCGCTATCGGGCCCATCTAATAATGCAATTAACTTTAAAATGTAGTTTAGTAGTATTTACAAGTTTAATCAATAGACAATATCTATTGATTAAACTTGTATAGTCTATGGATTATATTTATTTAATAAGACTTTCCAAATAGATAAACAAATGAAGCGAAGGAATGTCCCATTAATTTTATAGGTTTATCTGAATTTGCGTATTCTCAAAATAGAACTCTCAATGACTCAACTTGTGAGTGAGAGAGTTTCGCCCCGTTTGAACGGTCAATTGATTAAGTGGAACACATCATTAATAGTGGATGTAACACTCAATTTTACAATCAAACTAATTGGATTGAACCCCAACAAGCCATCGGCTGAAGCGAACACCAGCTCTCGCAGCTAACGTCTGCAATTAAGTTGTACGAGGGCCGTGTAAAAGCGTCATAGTGTTTATAACTAGATGTTGCTTCTTATTTTCAAAATGGTCTCGCTTAAGTATAGTAATGATGTAGAGTTTGCGTAATTGTTATGCTTTCTTGGAAGCTCGGTTATAGTCGGCCGGGGCGAGTTACTTGCAGTGGGTACAGATTTATCATTATACCAGCCATTAAAAGTCCACTGCTGGACATAGGCTTCTCCAAGAAAGGAGGAAGTCATAACCATCCGTCGCCATCCTTCGGTTTTGGTACCATAGTCACCTCTTACGAGACCTGCTGCAGTGGGAGGTACTATTCTACTCTGCCGGTACCTCACGGCAATTGCCGGTACCTCACGGGTACAGATTTTTGATTGCTATTTCTGTTATGTTCTACACTTGGAGTAAACAGCTGATGGTATCGCACTCCGGGTGAAGACTGCATCAACTCAAAATAATACATTTTTACAATCTAGAAACACATCGCAATTTTATTCGAAAATTTTAAAGAAATCTGAAATTGCTTTACGAATATTACAACAGATAACATGTTCAGAAAAGTTTTCTGTTTTGAAATAAATGTCGTATGAAAAGTTTGAACCATGGCACCAATAAATTCCCATAAATAAATAAATGCCCACAACATCTCATACATTGACCTGATTCCGTGATAAGTCGCATAAAGCACTTGTGTTACGGATATAAGACAACAGAGGAATAACAAATATACTACTTAAATACATACATTCAACACTCAGACACAGAACAAACATATATATAAATATTTGTCCTGGGTGGGGATCAAACCCACGACCTTCGGCGCACAAGACTGGATCACTACCATCTGCGCCATCGAGCCCGATGATGGCTCTACATCCATGGGTAGCTTAATAGCTACAAAACGGAGATGGGTAGCAGCAATACCGCGGAGCTACGTTCTTCATCAAGTCTGCCCAGCGTGACAATTACGGTTAAAACTCTCTCTTTCTTATGCCCAGCAGTAGACGTTTTATGGCTGATGTGATGATGAAAATGATTACCGGATTACAAGATTCGAGTCGTGCTAGTGAAGCTCTGGTCTATATGCTGCATAGACCCTAAAATTCACATAGACTGGTCTCTATAAAAAACAGTCTTATGAGAACACAGCCTTCCTAAGTATATCATGGCGTCGTGTGTCTGATATACATCTGTTATGTACTTATTTGGTTATATACAACTTTGGCCTGATGAAAGGAGATGATTGCATTAATTGTCAGTCTTATCTTAATTGTGTCAATGCTCTTTTTCGGTTGATCCCGGCTTCTTATTTTACTTGGGAATCGAGACGGAAATACTTGTGCGACACTTGGGAGATGAAATTAAAACGATTGTCATTTGTTTCTGGATAATCGTTTTTTTTTCTTTATTAAAAAAGACCCGATTGAGACGAATCTCGAAAATTTAAATTTTACTTGTGTTCGTGTCAAAAGATGTTACGCTTTTCAAATTTATCTCCCGAGTTAAACATTCGATATCTATCAATAGCAGTTTTATAATAAATTTATTATAATTAATATTTTACCAGCACTTTTCTTTATATAATGATTGGGGAAATAGGGCATACGGTCTTTGGATGCCTGCAACACTAGAGGTATCCGATCAGCATACCAGCTATTGAGAGTCTACTGCTGGACATATGCCTCTCCAAGAAAGTAAGTTTTTTCCCCGTAATTGCCGCGCCGGGCAAGCGTGTTTATAAAATAACCTGATTCTGAGATCATCATTATCACAGCAGATGTAAACCGTCTACTGCTGAACATCTAGGCCTCCCAGGAAAGGGGTAATATGCACGCGAACCCACGACGTACCACATAAGATTACTACCATCTACGCCATCTGGGCAAGCGTGTTGGGAATTACAGAGCGCAGCTTCGGCAACGGGGATGCTGCTGACCACCCCTGCCCTGCGTATTTTAGCTGCACTATATACCGCCATCTGCCCGCTTTGGTACCTCAGCCGCCTCTTACGATACTTGGTACAGGGGGAGGTACTATTCTATGCTGCCGGTACCTCACGGCAAGTCCAAATACCAAAGAAATACTATTATTTTACATATAAAAATTTCGTGTCACGGTGTTTGTCCGGAACTTTTTAATTATCGAATAAACTTAATCAATGTTGCTTACTCTGTACAGTTTCCAACTTAAGAGGTAAATTAGTTTATATCTCAATTTTTGGTCGCTATTTTTGTTCACGATAAACATATAGTTAAAGACTCGACAACGTCGGCTTCGTAGCTTGTATATATATATATATATATATATATATATATATAAAGCAGAATCTCACTGTGTCTGCGTGTGTTTTTAGAACATAGATTGCCCTTGCCTGATACCGGCCCGGTTGACCGGCTGTTATCCGCCATCTTGTCTTTATAACGTGTACATTTAATTATAGTGCGACGTTTTCTTCGGGCGGTAAACAAACTGTTTTTAACTGGTTTTTTTAAATATTTACCTGTAAATTGCCGTACATTTATTTTTATATTTATCAGTAAATCGTTGTACAGAGTAAAAGAGTACCTCACGCACCAGGAGCGATATGCGTTTGAGGTACCGAAACCAACTGCAATATAACAAAACACAACGGCCTGCGGCGTGGATGTTTTTGATCATATTTTACGCGCCAAGGGTCGTGGGTTCAACCGTTACCCAGAACATATGTCAATAAAATTATATATATACATTAATCTTATGTCTGAGTATTATATTAGAGATTTCTCTGTTGTCTGAAATCTGTAATACGTGCTTTAAGCGACTTACCTCGTAGTCAGATCAATGTATGAGATATGTAAATGTTACAAAAAAGCGTAACTCAATAACACAGGGCGAAGATAGGCAGCAGCATTCCTTCCGCGAAGCTATGTTCTGCGAAGCCACTACACCTGCCCAGCGCGACAATTATGGGTATAAAGCCTCCTTTTTGTAGAGGCCAGCGTCCTGGTAGTGGACATTCTCGCGGGCAACAAATATATACCTATATATATATTAGTGAAAGAGTTTTTGAAATTAATTTAGTAATGGTTGAATTTATTTGTTATAAGCGTACAAATATACAGAATTACAAATTTCTATTTTTATGTAATACAGCTTACGTTAGTCTAGAAGAACATAGTTACATATTAGTGTAAAAAAAATTCAAATCCGTTTAGTAGTTTATAAGTCTATTCGTTACTAACAAATTTGGATAGTGGTAAAAAACCATTTTATATACGTCCGTATACAATATTTATCGGTGGTTCACTGGCGTCAAATGTTGAGAATATTCAGTCGGGAAGCGCTTCTCTATTTTTGACAGCGCACCCTCTTTCAACGGGCGGGCTATCGGAGATTTTTCAACCGGATAACTGGAATTTTCTGGTAGTACCCGGACGTCGGACATTGGCCCGGGCTCCCATCTCGGCGATAAATGCCCGCATTTACTCCACTAGATACTGTTAGGTTGGGCCACTCGGGTTTGAGTGATAACCGGGTATTGATATATAAACTATTTTGAGCATTGTTACAAAGCTCTTATGGTTGAATGTTATCTAGCATTGCAGTACGATTGCATTGCTTTATCTATTTTAGATTAATTTAAATTAATATAGTAGGGATAACTTGGTTTTGGACTTGTGTCATCATCATCATAATAACAGCCATATAACATCTATTGCTGGACATAGGCCTCCCCAAAAAAGGGGGATTTTTGTCCATAATTGACAGGCGTGGAGGCAATTGCAGAGCGTAGCTTCGCGACGGGTATGCTGCTCTCCTGATTGGACAGATACACCGCCATTGGTTGGTTCCGGTACCTCAGCCGTCTCTTTCGACACCTGGTACAGGGAATGTACTATTCTCCTATACGGGGATCTTCACCCGTTAACATCAGAACTCAGAAGTTACTTTGCTCAATAGTGGTACCTCAATACAAGTATTGACGCATGACTGCCCTTGACTTTCTACCAACAGTTTCTTGCAATTAGCGACTACAAGTCAAATCTTCAGCTGCTGGTCAAAAGGAAACGATCCATTAGTCACCGATTCTGCGTGCTGAAGCAGTCATCAGCCATCGCTGAAGAAGACTTTCATGCAATTTTTACATTTATTATCTATACAAATAGGTGTCATAATGCTTTGGAATTGCCATGACATTCGAGATGCTTCTAAATATTTGGCTAGATAAGTATAATAGGTCCCGAACGAATAATGTATTTACCTATTTAAAATATTTAAACCTTTTTCGACGGGCTAAACTTAATTTGACAGGCCTGATGGCGCATTCAGTTGTGGATCATCTTATCTTGTGCGCCAAAGGTCGTGGATTCGATCCCCGCCAGGGACAAACATTTATATGATGTATGTGTTCGTGATTTGTATTCGTTTAGCGTGGATATTTAATCTATACTAATATTATTAAGTCGAAAAGTTTGTTTGTTTAAACGTTATGTTATTAATCTAAGGTCCGCTGGTCCGATTTAAAAAAATATTTCAGTGTTGGATAGTCCATTTATTGAAGATACGATAAGGCTACTATACCCCCAGTTACTATTCCATGCGGATGATGTCGCGGGCACTGCTAATAAGTAATATTTGTGATTCCTCTGTTGTCTGATGTCCGTAACACGAGTGCTTGAAGGGTCTCATGATTTATATTAAAGTCTTAATACCTAATATGGATTGAAAATTGGAACTAATAAAAAATAATAGACCTTATAATCGCATTAATATGCTTAAAGTAAACCTAAATAAAATAACCGCACCGTTTGTAAGTTTTTAATAGATTCTAACGAATAAGGAAATATTCTAATGAACTTTTACAAAAATAGGACTCTATTCTCTATCTCTACTATACTCTCTATCTCTCTATCGACTCTATATCTATCTAACACAAAGGTATACTTTATGTGCTGTACTAATTTGATGCCCATTCTGGTTTATTACTCTCATGTTTGTGCTGAATTTAGATAAGTTATTTTTTACGATCAGCCGAATGATGAAGTATGTCATAAAAATAATATAAAATTACTGAGATTGTTATATGTCTCGAAGATGGAGTTGGGAAGATGGGGTAAGAAATATTAAGACGTTCCTGTTCTAATTTTGGAGAGATCTGTAAACTTAGTGATAAAAATAGATAAACATAAGTAGAGCTTAATATTTGAGTGGGTCAAATATACAAAAAATGGTGGTAAAGAGGTGTATGAATTAAATGAATATTTACTATAATATCTGGTAATTGAAAACATTGAGCAGACATTCGTGATTCGTTTCGTTATGACCTATAATACAATTGAATACATATTGAGTTGGGCTTTTCTTTCTCTAACTAACAAAGAAAATTAATAATTTTATTTCCAAAACAACTCACACATTGACCTGATTCCATGATAAGACGCTTATAGTACTTGTTAGGGACATCAGACGACAGAGAAATCACAAATATACTACTTAAATAAATAGTTATAAAAAGCGTTATATATAAATATATATATGTGTGTGTATATATGGATTTTCAAAATATACATCAGCAATGTCGTACACGGTTCGCACAGCGATTTCTAAATTTTAAATTAACCATGAAATAGATATTCATGACATGAATAAATACACTTGCAAAACAACAGTAAGGGAATGGCTTTTGACATTGGACTACAACAAGACAGAGGAGTTGCTAACAATATTATGCTAGACTGGACTATATTTATTGTTACTATTATTGTTTGTGTATACTGTATGTACCGGCTTAGCATTATATTTTGTGTATTTATGTAATGTGTGCGTAAATAATGTGTTGCATTAACAAGCTTTGTATTACACTAGACCATATAGACACACATCCACACCTACATGCACACTAGAGCATAGGTGCCTATAAGAACAGGCTAAACCTAGTTTAGGTACCTAAGTATCAAAATGTATTTTAGTTTAAGTTTCCTTTTGTTGTTGAATAAAGTTATTATTATTATATATTTATATATTATGTTAGAAGTGTTATATAAATATATAACACACCTAAACACGGAACAAACATAAATATCATCATATAAATATTCGTCCTTTGGCGTGCAAGACAGGATCACTACCTTCTTCGGCATATTCTACCATTATGTGACCATACAAGACTACACAAAACATTAGACACCACATTGAAGCTTAAATGCTGTGCCTGTCCTACATTATATCGACCTACGCTGTTTCAGATAGGTATACCGCCATCTATCGGTTCGTACACCTTTTACCACTCCTTGTGCAGAGGTACACTTGTGCAGAGGTACTATACTAATATGGTGTCAAAAAAATTGTGCATAAGTCTTTTTTGGCCGGTAACAGTGTATTTTACCAATAATCACGAGTCCCATCTAAAAGGATGAAATGATACCACCACGGCTATTTTTAGATATTTCTCGGGGAAGTTTTACGGTGTCTTATCTATCAACGGTTATGGGTCCTGACTCGCAACGGACATCATTTGCGTTTAGGGATCCATATTTTTTGTGTATTCGCCTTGTTCTTTATCTGTGGAAGATCGGCCTTTTATAGTATTTCTTTTGATGACGGTTTTCTGTTCAGATTTAAATAAGGTTTTAAGTTATTTATTTCTATATTTTTATTTCTTATTAGACCAGGTTGACCAACAGCATACAGCGGTATAGTATACATTCCGTGTGATAGTCACAACAACCTATAGGCTCTCTTAATATCACAAGGATATCACTACCGCGTTGATATCCTTGTGACTCGAAGAAATTATGTCACATTACCCAATTCGTGAAGAAATTGTAGCATTTAATAAACAAAACAAACTTTTGATTTTTTTAATACTCGCATCTACAAAATTTAATTAAATTAGTGTAATTATATTTGTATTATATTTTTAAATTAAGCCTTTTTTTAAATTAAGTGTGGTACCGGCAGAATAGAATAGTACCTCCCCTTTACCGGGTGTCGTAAGAGGCGATTAAGGTACCAGAACCGACAGATGGCGATAGATTCATACGAAACAGTGCAGAACAACTGCGGCAATGGGCAGCAGCATCTTTCATCGCATCAGTAAATTCCCCCTTTCTTGGACAGGTCTTAGTCTAGCAGTGGACTTCCAATGACGGAAGATGATGATAACGAAAGAGTAGCCTATAAACGATATACATCTGAGACCGATATACTAATGAAACATTAAGGACAATTCGCGTCGAACCAGCAAGATTTCCTTCAACTTTAACTTACGCAAACTTTGTAACAGCTTTCACTGAGGTTATTTTGTAGTACGTATAATTCACACAGGATTTCCCAGGTTATTTATAGAATTCCCGGGTAGTTAGCAATCAACATTGTGTGAGGCAAATGTAGAAACTCGTTCTTGTTACTATTTATAAAGTGACAATTTTCTCAGTTGCAGTTGCGACGATGTAAATTCCAGTTTCATAAGCAGGGTTGCCATTAATTGCCTGTTAGAAAGCGTAGGGACTCAATGGTTGCGGATTCGGTTCCAACACCAACACAAATTGCGGTCTGAGTGTTTATGACAATGGAAATCCAAATTGCCACCAAGCGTAAGATATGGGCAAAAATCAGTGAAAATTTATTATTTTGTAGAGACGCAATAATTTAAAATTTATTAGAAAGTAAAATATCTCAACTCCAATCTCGCCCAACCCTAATTCTCGAGAACACGTGCGCACGCGCACAATAGTATAAACCGGCGTTGTTTCGCGGTTACGTAACAAATTAATGGTTTACTTGGGACCGGGAACAATAATATTATTTTCCTTCGAAAATGTATATATATTTGTAGAACTAAATAGTGTAAGGTGGGCTCATGGGTCAATTTTATTCTACTGGACAAATAAAACGAGGCTGATGGCGGATTGCTGTTTCATGATTCTGCATTGGTACCGTACTCTAACATAGTTCTACCGTTAACCAGCAGTGTTTCAGTTAGAAGGGTGAGAGAGACAGTACAGTCACTGGGAAATTTGACATAATTTCTTCAAGTTACAAGGTTAGCAATGCACACGTGATATCATTCTGATAATACGAAGGTCTAAAGACTGTGGTGATGCTTACCATCACGCAGACTGTATAATTGTTTGTCTATTTTGTTTAATAAAAAAAATGCTTGAAGCACTCATGTTACGGATATATGACAGGTAAAAAAATAACAATCAAAAACCGAAATGTTTGCCTTGGGGATCGAACCCACGATCCTTGGCTCGCAAGATATATATACTACTCAATGCTTCGTCGGATCCGTCCAAATACCTCTGATGTTCAAAATATATTGAATACTATTTTTAAGGTAACACAGAAACAAATTCAAATCTGCAACTTTTTGTATACCGCATCGCGTTTCCAGAAGTATAAAAAAGCTAACCCCCACTATTGAAGCCAAGCCATGAGTCATTCACTCACTTCCGAGAAACGCACATACCGTGTTGCTTCACAAACGAGTGAATGAACACAAAAATAGAGCGAGAACAAGGTCGATCTCATACGGTCGATTACTTTTGACCATATCTACATTATCTCATTTTATCTTAACGTGTTGTCACTACTTTCTTTATAAAATTCTAAAGTAAAAAAAATAATCACATTTAGGTTTATATTTTTGTAGATTCTCAAACTCAATGACGGTGTATCTTCTCGAAGTGAGTATATTTAAAAATAACTAAGCGGGGATGGGTAGTATACTCCCCGCAGTTAAGGAACTTTTGACACAGTTGGGATCGGTGACCCAAAACGTATGTACCTGAGTCACGGTCCGTTTGTCCCTGCATTTGTAGGTCTGAAACACCCAGGAAGACGTATTGAGTCCACGTGGAAAGTAACTAAAGTCAACGTCAGAATAAAATATATATGAAATAGGCCTTATTTTAGGCACTTTTAAATCGATACTTTTCTCCAATCAATACTTTTCTATTACAACAAATATTCTAATATCAATAAATTACTCAAATGCCCGATGACCCTGAACACGTTATAGGGTTTTAAGAGTGATTTGGACAAATAGGTCATTGAGTGGCCAACTACTTTACTTTACGGTACTTTAAAACTAGTACCTATGCAGGCACCATACGAGTCATTGAACTAAGTTCACTGTAGGTTCATTACCTTAGCCTCCAGAAAAAAACTGGAGAAACTGGTGCTAAAAGTAAATTTTCATATTCGAAAAGAATGGCTAAAAATGACTGTTGATATACTATAACTATATAAAAAAAGCTGCAAATTTGTCCGTCGGTAATGCACCGCCCACGCACGCGGCCGACGTTCACTTGTAGTTTTACTATGTCGGTGCGCAAGCGCAGGCGCCGCCATTATCAGATCGAGGTCGTCGACCCCGCCGTTAAGGGGAATCGTATTTTTACCACTCATGTACACAAATGGTGTTCTTGACTACATTTTTGCTACACGTTTACTATTAAAACATTGGAGTATAACAAACCCATGCAAACATTGCGTGCGAAAAACAATAAAACTATTTCTGTATATTTTTATAGATATAAATAATAATAGGTGTCTTTTTGTAATACAAAATCAACGGTTTTTCACTCAATACATGTGTAACTATATACATACATTTTAGAAAAGCATTTATTTAAAATGTTTGCTGGCAGATAGTCATCACAAGTAACTGATGATAATACATTTTTGTGACTTTTATCCAGTTCAGATTGATAGCATAGACATTCAGATCTATAGCTACATTTATCCTATATCAGTTTTTTTTTTCATACATACTTCTCTTCTTAATTAGTACTATACAAACCAGGCCCGGGCAGTTTTAAATACAAAAAAAAAATCTGTTTCATCATCTTAAGAACCTATATACTGAATTTCATTCGAATAATTTAAAATACGGCAAAATATCATACTAACTCTACAACCCCGTTTTACCCCCATAGTCAGGGAATTTTCAAAATTCTTTCAGCTCCTTAATGTTCTCCGTTAAGTTTCTAAGCTTTCTAGCTTTAGCTCAGCGTTAATATGTCAGTTAGTTTTTCTTTTTACGTAAAAAGATTGAAAATTGATTAGGCGATAGTTATATATATAATACAGAATACACACCGATTTACTTGTCAAATCTCATGGCGAATAACAATGCTGTAATAAAACACCGAGGCTTCTAAGGCCTATGTATTGTATAATTTCCATCTTCCTATTAAGTAAGTAACGCGGAAGAGCCAGATAAAGGCTATCGGGAAGCAATTATCGCAATCGACTTCTTACCACAGCTATTATTGCTCCCTACAGACGACAGACCCACTTCGCGGCCCGGCCTACTGTGAGATAGATTGGAGGATATAATTGCTATCACACCTTTTCCACACACTCACTTACTCACACATCACACTCACACACACGTATGTTAAACTAGCTGTGCCCGCGACTTTGTTCGCGTGGCATTGTGGCTTTGGGCAGCATATTATCTTTCGAACTACAAACTTCTACGCGGCGCACGCAACGAACGTACATTTTCCCGTTTTTGCCACATATCTGCTTAATGCTCTGCTCCTTTCTGTCTTAGTGTGATGCAATATAGCCTAAGTTACTTATTATTACATAAGTTATGAACCAGTGAAATCCCGTCCAAATCGGTTCAGCCGTTCCAGAGATTAGCCGGAACAAACATATAGACATACAAAAATTAAAAATATATATTTCGGTATCTGTTCCGTATGTATCTGTCATATGAATGTAGTAGAAAGCGGTTATTTTAATATTATAAATAGACACTTTAATTTTATTTATATGTATGTATAGATTTTGTTTTGTATATACCTCACTCATCACTTTATCACACTGATTACCTGTATCACAAGTATTCACTAGTTCAGGCATCAGATTCGCAAAACTTACCGCCACACTGAAATATTTGTGCAGGCCGTATACAAGCGGGCAAATAAAAAAAAAAAAATTTAATCGGCCTATTATAGGCAAATTGAAAATCGTCAGAATAATATTTTTCCTATAATAATAATAATATACTCTTTATTGTACACCAATAAAAAACATCTATACGTTTATAGATTTATGTATCACATTTAATTACTCTAATAACTGATAACCGTGATGACCTAAATAATAATAAGGCATCATCATCATATCAGCCATTGGTCCACACAAGTCCACTGCTGAACAAAGGCCTTCCCAAAAAAGAGAGAATTTGCCTATAAAATGTGTTGTGTTCTGGGTAGGACATTTATATAGTACTAGCGACCTGCCCCGACTTCGCACAGGTGCAATGACCATAAATAATGGTTTTTGTAGTAACACACATAAGTTCTAACTACCTAAGAGATGGAAATAAGCAGCCGCAGACATTTCTGTAGACCTTTTTACGGAGTAAGTGTAGGAATACAATACTGTAGTACATTATTCTGGTCTATCGCGAGTCCAGCTAGCATTTACAGAGTAATTGCAACAATAAAATGTTTTTTTACGACATCACATTAGAAACTTCTCAAATTATTACTCTACTATATTATGCATATATTATACATATAAGAACTTTTCTCTTGAATCACTCTATGTATTAAAAAAACTGCATCAAAATCCGTTGAGGATTATAATCTTGTTTTTGTAATAATTCATATTGACAACTTCGTAGGACTGTAATCTGTCGTGTCTTTCTATAAAATAAATAAACAACAATTATATAGGTATATTTTAGATAATTACCGTTGATTCAGGATATAAACACAGACCAAACAGACAGAAGCAATGTCGAGCTAAACCATTCCCGTAAAAGGTTAGAAATCGCAATTTACATTCATTAGCAGTTTTTTTTAATTGCACATCTGCATTCATTTTTAGACATGGTCGAGACGTGCTCTGGTTAAAACTACTACGGTGTAATGAAGCAATGAGTTCTCAATTTAATGGAGGGCTAGTTGGCCCGACAGACGTCTTCCGACTGAACTATATTTTAAATTCACTTCTATTTTAAACAAGCAAGCGCGCATTCTGTCAATCTCGCCAACTGTCAAATGACTGACAGATATGTCAAACGATATTAGGTTACGTTCGAAAAGTATATATAGTCAAAAACGCTGAGGTATAAATTAGCATTTTTAAAATGTGAATAAATTAAAATAAAGAGAAGATTAGTGCCTCATCTTGTACCAGGTATCGTAATAGGCGATCAGTATAGCACAAATGCACAGGGTGGGGGTGGGCAGAAGCATGCTCGTCGCAAGAACTGCGCTCAGCAATTGCCAACACGCTTGCCCAGCGCGGCGATTATGGGAACAATTCGCCTTCTTTCTTGACTTCAAATAGCTGATATGATGAAATAAAATTAAGCCTGCGTGATAATATCTAAGTAATATCACAAGGATAACACTGGCGAGTTGCCCAACTTGTGACTTGATGTTATTTTGTGGAGGAAGAGAGGCACTTAAACGAGTGGGTAATATGATCAGTCATTTCAGTTCCTCTCTACCCCTTCAAACCGGAACAGTATGTAGTACTGATGCAGAAGACCATTGTATGAGGTCCACCAGTTAACATCTTTGGTGTATTTTTATTCCATAATCAAAATCGGTCGAGCTGATCACTTGTTTATTAGTTTTCAAACAACGCTAATGCACTGGTTTCGTCTGAGAACGTTTCCTTTGTAAGTTTTGTCTGTGTTATTTATTCCTGTGGACTCGGCCCAGGAATGCTTGTATCGCCCTATTTATTAATATTTTTAGTGAGTACATAACAACAACAAACCTCTTGTTGTTTAAATACCGGAAGAAAGAGATTATTTTTGCATTTGTTGTGTATAAAATAAGTTAGTATAAATAAATATAAATATAATCCCATCAACATACATTGACATGACTCCGAGGTTAGTCACTTATAGCACTTGTGTTACGGACATCAGACAACACATAAATCACAAATATAATACTTTAATATATATTTCTTTTAACACTTAGATACAGGACAAACACAAATATCATAATATAAATATTTGTCCCGTGTGGAGATCGAATCCACGACCCCTGGCGCATAAGATTGGATCAATACGATCAGCCCGTTAAATAATCCACAATCATATAATTACACAGAAATAATCTATGAATACCAGTTAGGTGAAATTATCACGTAGAAACTAACAGTGCCAGTCTACTCGTGTGTTCAACTTAACTTGGAATGATACTATTGGATTCAAACGTTAGCCAGCATCAGATAAGACCGCGTGCGCCGGCGCACTCTAATAATAGAACCTTCTCACGGCGCCGGGACTCGAATCTGCGTCGCCTGACTCACTAATTGGCATGCGGCCAACCGCGGTGAAGGATCACATAGTCTACGCAACGACAGTAGGACATAGATCTATTCCACTACAACTAGACACGGATGGGGCATTACGTGGTTTCGGTCCCCACCTAGGAGAAACATTTGTTTTAGCCTTAAGTCACCGACAGAGTATAATAGTTCCTCTCCCTGTACCAGATGTCGCATGAGGCGACTAAGGTACCAAAACCGACAGATTACGGTATATCCATACGAAACAATGTAGCTCAAATGCACAAAGCGCGGATGGGCAGCAGTATCCTGGCCACGAAAGCACCGCTCTGCGATTGTCAACACGCTTATACAGCGCAGTAATTATGGGCAAAATTGCCCCTTTCTTAATCCTATCCAGGCCTATCCAGCAGTGGACTTCCAGTGGATGATATGATGATGATGTTGATGAACATTTGTTTCAGGCTGTTAAATATATACTTAAGTATGACATTTGTCAAATCTCTTGTTATCCAATGTCCGTAACACAAGTGCTTCAAGTGACTTATCTCGAAGGCAGGTCAATGTATGAAATGGTGTGTGAATTGCAAATCCTAACACAATATCAATATCTTTGTTATTCTAGGGAACGGTTGCCGAAACTTCAAATAAGAAATGTTAAATTAACCTTTACAGCTGCCTAAAACGAAGTTTTATATGAGCAAAGAACGCGTAGTGTTAGAAAATATTATATTTATTATCTTCTTTTAAACCTTGCCAAGATATTCACGACTGCTTCGCTTTTGCGATAGTGATGCTAATATTGTTTAGATATAGCGACATCTGTCGATTCTAACATCCCAGTCACTTAGAATGTAAGAGTTGGTCTAGGTAATGGTTGGTCTAGGTAGGTTGGTCTAATGACCTAGGTAAACATACCTTAACCAGGTATCAAAAAAGGCCAGTGAATAAAAGGACAGATTCGAGTAAGGGAAGAGAGAGAGATATGTCAAGATCGTAGCGAGTTGAGATCCATAGTCTGCCCATCCCGATGGGATACGGGCGTAATGTATGTATTAAGAATGTAGATTCCTTTATCTTGTGTTCTTACACTATGTCGATACCGTGGGTCTGCGCTGGAACGCGTGGGAAGATCTCGGCTTAGTCCACTTTGTATTACGATGTCGTTTGCCTGGAGAAAGTTAGCGTATAAATTATTTGCTAATATCTAATATCCAGATATACTTGCATTAAAGCAGCTTGTATTAGTAACATTGGCGCTGATGGAAGTGATCCTATCTTGTGCGCCAGGGGGTGGGTTCGATTCCTACCCAGAGCAAATATTTATGTGATGATATTTGTGTTTGTTCTGTACTGGGTGTTAAATATATGTATTTAAGTAGTATATCTGTCATTCCTCTGTTGTCTGACGACATATCACGGAGTCAGGTCAATTTATGAGGTGTTGTGGGAATTTAATTACTATTGGAATACATTATAAAAAGCCAATATTTTTCCATAAATATAAAGCTGAAGATACAAAACAATTCAAATAACCTAGCACCTTGATTATCCAATAGGGTCATAGTATTTTTATTGGCAAATTAGTCTGCCAGCAAAGGTCGAGTGTTGACGATTTTATATAAAAAATGTCCTGGGTGGGGATAGAACCCTTGATCTAATAGCGCACCCAGCGCAAGGTAGGTTTGTTACCATCTGTGTTATCTGGCCTGTTAAAAGCCGTTGGTATTCCGATGGATGTCCAACTTTCCCAAATGGTTGCCTAAAACACCGCTGTACCAGGTGTCAAAAGAGGCAACTGATGTACTGGAATCGACAGATGAGAAGCAAAATAGACAGCAACATCCACGAAGCTACGCTCTGCGATTGCGACGCTTGCCTAGCGCTGCAATCATGGGAAATTTACCCCTTTCTTGGGGATGCTTATGTCCAGCAGAGGGCGTATTTAATGTGTTCAATCTTAATAAAGTGATTATGATAAACCTTTTAATATTATAGTAATAAAGTATAGTTCATCGCACTATCAAGAACATTATTTGCGAATTGACACTAAAGTTTATCCTAATAAAACCGTGTCCGACATCAGGCCGACAATATGTCGTAGACAATACCGGCCGGCTACTGTTTCATTTCGTCCGGATACGACCGGTTATATCCGGTTTCATTCCGGGTACAGTCGCCTGCCTGCGCTTGTAAAGGCACCGTCGATTTTTGTACGAAATTGCGTCTTAAAATGAATTGAGTAAGACATAGTTTTGTTTGTGCGACCGATTGAATAAGCACATGTTTACGATGGTCGCTGCCCGTGTCGGGATTTGTAGGGGTTGTCGGAGACTGTGTGACGGATAAAGGAATAATGTCGTAAAAACCAAAGTGTACCGCACTTTGTGTTGGTTTTAAGGTGACGTGTTTTTGATTGGTCCGTTGTTTACAGTCCCTGTCCTAATATTGTTATTGTGAACGTCTGTGCGGATGTATGTTCTTCTTTCACGCTTGAATTGCTAATATTATATATATACATATATATATATATATATATATTTCGGCGGAGTTCAATATTATATATTTATATATTCACATAACATATTATAATCAGAAAATAATTAATTATGTTTTTCTTTGCTTGTATTCTTTTATCATTGCTTAAGTCTTGTTTAATAATGTTACCGTCTAGTTATATATATATATATATATATATATATATATATGTTGGTAGCAATGTAATATTTTTCTATTTTGTTATGTTGGTAACACTCCTCTCCGCACTGTCATGGCCGATATTGTGCAGTGTATAGAAGGAACGTCTGATTAAATAAATAAAAGTCTGCTTTAAGTTAAACTATTGTTTTACTTACATTTCTACAATATATATATATAGTTATATATGTATATACATATATATTTATCGCCATTTGTCGGTATTATTACATGGGCGGTATCAAAATATGCTAGTTAATATACATTTTAGAGTAGAGGACCTTTGGAAATAAACGTAAATAAATGATCGCGAATTATCTTTCCCAATAAATATTTGAATGATCCAATATTTATTCAAAAAGATAAATTTTTAGATCATGTCGAAATCTTTTTGAAGGTCATCGACGTTACGAATTAAGTCTCTTAAATTGTGGAAAATATGTTATTTGGAGTTAATTAAGTTTTGATATAGGAGTGCAACATATACCGAATTGGTACCGATACATGAACCGACACATAGAATAGTGTACCGCAACTTCAACAGGGTAGAGATGGGCAGAAACACTCATGTCGGAAGGTTATGCTTTGAGATTACCACCAGGCTGCACAGTACGACATTTATGCTCAATATTCCCAATTTCTCGGCAAGGCCTATGTCTGTCTACTGCTGACTTTCGACTAGAATGATACCAATGTAAGTAGAAAAAGAAAAGTCTAGTTCCAAAAGAAAACTGAACATCCCGAGGGAACTCCGTCATACTTCCATATCGAAAGAAATTCCTACCTATGACATCATAAGTTATACCAATACATACCAAAAGGGAGCCTATAAAAAAATCCGAGACACATAAAATATCATCAAACTTCATACACTGCCTGACTCATTTCTTGCACATGGCGGCCGAAGGGACAAACATTGCGAACGAAAACAACCTTTATCACGCGAACAATAAAGTTTACAATTCGATAACGGAAAACGTGCCAATCCTTATAACTCTTCAATATGCTTGACGGAGAACAGCGTAACTCAAACTAAACTTCAGAAGAAAATACACTTTATAAAAATGGAATACGTATGAAAATAGATTGTGATGTTTTTAGTATAGGTCATAAGTCAGGGGTATATAATCGTAGGGTCTGACTAAGAAAATATTTTTTTATATGGAGTCGTTTTTTATTCAGCTCTTCGGTGGTCATTGTTCTATTTGATAAAAAGATTGCGAAACGAATGATTATTCTTTTAAAATATTCTTTTTGTACGTTCAATGACATCGGTTTCAACATTAGTCATATAGCCAGGATAATATACCAACTTTTACTAATCTGGGCAAAGAAAAGTTAAATTAAAGCGTCATTATGCTGTGGGGTACCGGCAGAGTAGAATAGTACCTCCATCAGATGGCGGAACTTATAAGCTCCTTCGGCTGTATGAACTGTTAAATATAAAATTTTGATCTAATTGTTGTGTAACCAACTAAATGGCGACAAAAACTCGCTAATTAGTCCATCGAGTTAAATATTGTACTTTTCTGTAGTCTTACCAAGCCAAGAAAGGCAGAGGGCCCGATGACTCAGATGGTAGTGATCCTGTCTTTGGGCCAAAGGTCATGGGTTCGATTACCACCCAGGACCAATATTTATATGATGATATTTAAGTTTGTTCAGCCGTGAGGTACCGGCAGAGAAGAATAGTATGTCCCCCTGTATCAGGTACCAGAGCCGATAGATGGCGTTAAATCCATCTGTAGCAGTGTAGCTCAAATGCACAGGACGATGATAAGCAGCAGCCTCTCATTCGCCAAAGCTGCGATCGGCGATTGTTACCACGCTTGCCTTGCGCCGCAAGTATGGACCCCCTTTCTTGGAGGCCTATGTTCAGCAGTGGACTTCCGATGAGTGATACGATGATTTGTGTTTGGGTAATGTATGTATTTAATTAATTATCACATTTAGGATTTCTTTGTCAGCGACTTTCAGCGACTTTCTTAGAGTCAGATAGGTGTATTAGATGTTGTGTGAATCTATTAAGATAAAATACTCCCAGGCGTGATACCCGGTCAAATCTTAATGCAAAATAGCCGTACCGAGTACCTCGTTTGTACAAGTTCATTAGTTGATGCCTGGCCGCCTAACGAAGTTGAGTTTTAGGTACCAAGTGCTAATTTCCGCCCGCGGCTTGCCCCGCATAAGTGAAACTTCCGCTATAATAAATTCATGTACAGTGATCAAATTTCCCTTTGTTATAGGCGAGTGTAAGACTCCTTACTTGTTATATAGAGACGGGTCATTGCGAAACCTCACTCACGGCTTCAAGTGCGAAGGTACCTTGTACGAAACCCAATGCTAATAAATACAGAATACTAAAAAATTATAATTCATCATTATCATATCAACAATCGGAAGTCCACTGCTGGACATAGGCTTCCCCTAGACAGGGAGCCATATTTACCGCGCTGGGTAAGCGTGGTGGCAATCGTAGAACGTAACTTTGCGACGTGGATGCTGCTCCCCTTTTTCCGCTCTTAATATATGAGCTACACTCATTCGGATGGATATAGCGCCATCTGTCGGTTTTGGAAAATAAGTCGCTTCTCAAGACACCTGGTACAGATAGAAGTACTATTCTACTCTGGCAGTATCTCACGGCAAAAGATATATTTAAAAAAATTGGATTATGCGCAGATGTAGTAAGGTCAATTAGGTCTCCATCTATAGACCCCGACCCCCTTATAGGCGTTACCTACAAGGGGGTTAGCGTAAGTCATAGAAGAAATCTTAATTCGTAGAGATTTAAGTAGATTAATTGCTCACGTCACGTGGAAAAGTTCTTGGAAAATATAAGCTCACTCTACATACATGTGACACGCTGCATACTACATACTAAGGTAATAAAATCTGATATAAAAGTGAAAAGTTTTAAATAATAAATAAAGAAATTTGCACGACATCTCATATGTTGATCTAAGTCTGAGAAAAGTAGCTTAAAACTTAAAGTTACGGATATAAGACAGCAGAGGAATAAATTATTTAATATATATAAATAACACCCAGACACAGAAGATTTTTTGAAGACATAAATTTTTCACAATACAAAATCAGCAAACAAGCTTTTAGTCCGCTTATAGTAAACGTGATCGCAGCCTATTACAGAGAGCCTATTACTGTCCTTTGTAAGAGGTTTAACTTAGTCTACTCTGGGCGGGGGGGGGGGGGGGGGGGATCAAACCCACGATCCTTTTCGCACAAGATCACTACTATATGGTCCATCTGCTTGTTTTTATAGTAAAAATTACTTTTTAACGGCTTTCAAGAGCGGTTTATTTGAATTCTCCATTTTTCCAAGCGGTAACCGTTTTCACAAGCAGTTTTATTATGTTCAGTGCATTTATGAATATGTACTACAATATCTTTTGTTTGTTTGTTATTCGTTTATGCATAAAATTCTGAATCATTCATGTATCAGAATAAGAATAATATTAATTTCATAATCAATACATATAATATAAAATAAAATAAAGTAAGAAGTGATCGTCAACCACCCTGCTAGTATTAAACTGTGTTACAACTGCGACTTCCATCAATATATAGATATATAAACATAGCATTGCGCATCAAATTAAAACAAAAACTCCAGTTGTCACAATCAGTGAGTGCAGGTAAATGCAAAGAAATGTCTAGAAAAGCATATGAGTAATACGACACTTTGCTGATAGTATGGGAAAAATATTGCTAAGTGGTAGTGGATCTAGCTTGCATAAATGACAAAAAAAATTGGGCATCGCCGTAGGAAAACGAACTTCTTTCTGTACTAGTTGACGTAGGTAATATGTAATTGAAGCTCCAGTACCGACAGACGGCGGTAAAATCATCCAATATGACGGAGATGAATGGGAATCGGTGAACGGTATCCGCATCCTTATCTGAAAGTTATAATACACTAGAGGTAGACCTCGTACAAAGATCATTGGTACCTCATTCTCACCTATTTTTACCGCCATACAGCTGTATCGTATTGCTGCCTGCCAGTGTAAAGGGTGAAAGAGGCAGTGAAATTTTTGGGTAATGTGACATGATGTGACCTTCAAGTCCTAAGGGTGGCAATATTATACCAGCTATTGGTAATTCCACTGCTAGACATAGGTCTATGTGGGCAATCCTAGGGGTTGGAAATAGCCGAGCGCAGCTTTCATGACAGGGATGCTGCTGTCCACCCTGTGCATTTGAGCTGCAATGTTTCGGATGGATATATCGCCATCTGTCGGTTTTGGTACCTTAGTTGCCTCTTACGACACCTGTTGCGATGGGAGGTACTATACTCCGACGGTACCTCACGGTAGGTTAACAACGCGTTTATGTCATTACGAGAGTGTGTAGACAGCGGTGAAGTTTACTATCACTCGGGCAATGCTTGATGATCGATAGAGTAGTATATAAAAAAATGTAATAATTTGTCATTGTTAACTCGGAATGCTTGTGTGCTACATAGCAATTAATCATAAACATTTATATTCCTTAATACTTGCTTACCTTTTGCATTAGAACGCAATTCATGACAAAATTCAATTTTTTTGTATATATTCTATGTAAAAAAAACGGCAACGAAGCTCAGTAACACGTTTAAAGATCACAAACATGTTGTTGACAGCACGACGAATCAATACTTAAAAAGAAAATAATACTGAGAGTTCAATATCACGAAGAAGATATGACAATTTGCACAGGTCGATCTGCGACCGTGTGCACAAAACATTTGACACGTGACATTTATCATTAACGACACGCAATTGTAAAGGTTTCGCATTACATTCAAATCTCGACCTTTATACGACATTTGTGTAAGGGCGAGAATATCACAATAAGCAATTTGTATTGCCACTTCAATTTCACTGTTAAGTGTCTGGATATATTCAAAAACACTGCAACCTTGGAAGGTACTTCATGATCATCATATAAACTGTGAGACGTCCACTGCTGGCTGTCTTCCCCAAAGACTGACGTTTTGGCAAAACTTGAACATAATAACTATACTTGCAAGCGTGGTTGCAATCTCAGTATTATTTCGCTGTTCCGGAAGAATATACCGCAATCTGTTTGATCCAGTTTACGGACTATTTTAATATACTAAATTCATAAAAAAATACATAATAAAAATATTTTTTGTCAATAGAGATAAATGCTACAATAAATCTCAAATAATGACCTGGTAGAGTCATAGTCATAGAGGTCAGTGGTTGAGTGACCTATACAGCAAGTCCACTACCACTATCTTAAGACTATATTACCATCTGGTGTCAAATAGTTTCATTATGAGAGACACCAGAAAAGAAACCGGTGATAAACACTACCTTTATAGGTCAAAAGGGAGAAATGATTTTCTTTCGCTAGAATATACTACTTACAGTCGATGTCAAAACTGTTTCCAATTATTCATAATGCTAATATTTACCTGAAACAAACAAATAACAAATTAGCTCATTCATTATATCAGCCATGGGAAGTCCACTGCTCGACATATGCCTCTTCAAGAAAGGAGGTTTTTTGCCCGAGCGCTGGGCAAGCGTGTTGGCAATCGCAGAGCGTAGCTTCATGACGGTGATGCTGCTGCCTATACGCTTCCTGTGCATCTGAGCTACACTGTTATGGATGGATAAACCGCTATCTGTCAGTCCTGGTACCTTAGTCGCCTTTTACTACACCTGGTACAGGGGGAGGTACTATTATACTCTGGCGGTACCACACGACATTAGCTCATTATAAATAGTGAAAAGGTACAATAATAAATTAAAATATTTGGAGCACGCTCAGAAAGAGTTGTCTAATATTTTGAAAGCCCTTCACAACAACATCATTTTCTTCTCACTAATTGTGACACATTTTCACGCTTGTCACCGTCATTTGACAAAATATTTTAAACGCCAACACTCGTTCAAATATAGACCTTAATTTATAGGCGTTCGATTGATTTTTGTACGAGACGCGCTGCGATGAGAAACAATTTGTCAGTGTCGCTGCGCGCGCGCAGGAAACGTCAAATTTGAATGTCGAATAGCCCTCTTAGTAAGGGTGACCACGCGTTGTTATGCGTTATGCGTAAAGTAATTGTATTAAAATAGATACCAATTATATTATATATATTTGAACAGAATAAAATAGAAGTGTATAACAACATACATACATCACGCCAGTGTACCATTAGGGTAGGGACTACGGATCTCCACTTCTTGGCATACCTCTTTCGCATCACTCACTCGCATTAATCCTATATATTGCTACTAAACACAACAGTTGATTCTTGGTACTTCTAACCTGGCCCTTCTTAAAATCTCTTCTATCTCCGGGTTAATGTATGTTCGTCTCGGTCGTCTTATACCAACTCTTCCGTTCCCTTCCGTTCTATATGTTTGTGTAGTCATTGTACTTTCATCCATCCTTTCTACATGTCTAAACCATCTCAACATTCCTTTCTCTATTGTTATCACAACATCATCTTTTACACCACACTGATCTCTTATTACGCTATTATTTAGTCTGTCTTTCAAAACTCACACTTTATATACTTCGAGGAGTTACGACAACTTTGACGCAAGCGTTCCCGAGATCAACAAACTATATTAAGTCCGAATTAGATAGTTATAATTACTACATTAACAATTTTTTATTTATTATAAGCTTTCAATCTTATACGTTGGAGTTTCCATCCACGCCGATCCCCGATATAGCCAAATTAGATTAGAACAAATACTGAACTTTCTGTGCCCCTGGTCATCCTACTCTATCTATGAACAATGCCCAGAGTCATCCACGTACGCAACATGAATGACTCACCACGCAACTGTTTGGACAGTCCTTGCTGTGAATATCCAAGCATTTATCTTGAGAAAATTGTAGATGGAATTCATTGACACATTTCAACTCGGGATGTGAAATCGTCAAATTAAGAAAACTGTTAATTCATACTATGAAATATATGCAAATATTATTTTGTTTGTTTGGTATGATTTAACTTAAAATCTAATAAACTAATTTAAATCATTCTTTGACCAATAGAAAGCTACATTTTCACTGTGTGACATAGGTCATACTATATTTCAAACTTTAATACCCTAAAATTGAATGTAACGAGGCAAGATTTATAAAATTGTGCATTTGTAACGACTAAACTAAAAAAATACTGCCCTATATTTTAAAAGATATTTTACTAATGCAAAGCTATATTATCATCATATAATATAGGCAATATTTTATTCCTATTTGACGGGCCCGATGGCGCAGATGATAGTGATCCTATCTTGTGCGCCAAAGGTCGTGGGTTCAATTCCCACTCAGAGCCAATATTTATATGATAATATTTATGTTTGTTCTGTGTCTGGGTGTTAAATATATGTATTTGTAATTCCTCTGTTGCCTAGCGTCCGTACCACAAGTGCTTTAGCGACTTATCACGGAGTCAGGTCAATGTATGAGATGTGTGAGTTTATTATTTATTTTTTAAATACAGATGGTTATGGGAACAACGCAGGTAAAACCGCGAGGCCTTGCTAGTATTTAATACAGTCAGAAATAAATACCGCAACCCCCTTACTCAGGAGTCTCAAGTGGGTGGTAGAACCCGAGTGCCCATTCCAGCCAGACCTCGTTTGCATTGCTTAACACCGCTGCATGTAATCAGGTTGGCCAATAAAATGGTCGGCGAACTTACGGTCTTAGTACCTCCCAGCTTTAAACGGCCGAGAATGGGAAGCGAGACAAGCCGCCCACGAGGTGGCATTGCGACTTTAAAGTTAGCTTGTATTAGGCATCGACGATGCCGGCGGGAGACATAAGTAAATAAATTCACACATCATTGTCAAAATTGACACGGTAAATCAGGAAGTCTTGAAGCATACCAAGGCATACAAAGAAATAATTCACAAACACCTTAACCGTTTGGCAAAGAAACTCCTGATAGTAACCCAGACTAGTCGCAGACTTTCACAGAAATTCCCTAGGATCTAATTGTATGGAGTAAAGTAGGATGCGAGTGCCGAACATACTTATTAAAATCCAAATATGGTCACATATCGATACAAGAGAATAAAAACAAACATCTCGTACATTGATCTGACTTCGAGATAAGTCGCTTGAAACACTTGTGTTACAGACATAAGGTGGGAGCGAACCCACGACCCTTGGCGCACAAGACTGGATCACTACAATCTTCGCCATCGGAACCGTCCACATTATGGTTATCAACTAAATAACTTAGTAATATGCCCAAAAACTACAAAACCTATTTTGGAAATTCTCTCACTCAAGCCACATTTTTCTGGAGAAACATCATATCACATCAGTCATTGGAAGTCCATTGCTGAACATAGGCATCCTCAAGAAAGGGGGAATTTTGCCTATAATTGCCATACTGGGCATGCGTGTTAGTAATTGCCGATCGCAGCTTCCACAACGAGGATGCTGCAGCCCATCTCCGCCTTGTAAATTTCAGCTACACTGTTACAGATGGATATAACGCCAAAAGTCCGTTCTGGTACCTTAGTGGCCTCTTACGACATCTGGTACAGGTGGAGGTACTATTCTACTTCGGTACCTCACGGCTGAGAAATATAAGCTATATTTACAAAAAAATGTATCTCTACCTAAAATGGAAATAGGTGGACAGGATTTATATGATCGTACATTTGTAACAAATAAACGCAAAAGTTACTGAACCGATTTCAAAATTTCTTTCACAAATAGTAAGTTACATTAGCAGCATGTAATAATAAGTCATATTTTATCTTCATATTTCCACAAGGAAGGGAACGCGAGTAAATCTGCGGAGCGCTGCTAGTTATAATTATGTAGTGATACATTTGTAAGTCACCATTTAATTTGTTAACATATCTTTAATTGCCTGTTAAGACCAAGCTTAAAAGCATTTAACGACGATCCACAAATAAGTTCCCGCCACCGGGAAAGCTCGCTGTGGTTTTCATTTTCCAAAAATAGTTTGCCAGGCAAAGCTCAAACTACTGCAATGGAATTTTGTGGTTTCTAGATAACTGATGACTTAAATTTAAACACTTTAACTTGTATATGAACACTAAGTTGGAAAAATATTTAAGTAAATATACAACAAATACAAAACAGATGTAAATATAGCCGTGTGGTGCCGGCAGAGTAGAATAGTACCTCTCCCTGTACTAGGTGTCCTAAGACGGGACTAAGGTACCGGAACCGACAGATGGCAGTATATCCATCCAGAACAGTGCAGCTCAAATGAACAGGGCGGGATGGGCAGCAGCATCCCCGTCGCAAAAGCTGCGCTCTGCAGTTGCCAACTCGTTTGCGCAGCGCGGCAATTATGGGTAAAATTTCCCTTTTCTTAAGGTGGCCTGTGTCCATCAGTGGATTTCCAATGACTGGTATGATGAACAGAAGTTTGGTGTTTAATTCGCGGCTCTTTCGTTTTTATGAGATGAAGTCGACAAACAAGCATACAGTCCTCTTAATAGTAATATAAACGTTCGTAATATCACGAGGATATCACGAGCGAAACCCTTGTGACTTGAAGATATTATGTCACATTCATTACCCAGTAATTTCACTGCCTCTGACCCTTCAAACCGGAACACAACAATGCGAATACTGCTATTTGGCGTTAGAAATAGTTGAGAGTGACGTACCAATGCATACGACCTTTGTATCAGGTCTACCTCATGAATTTAAATGTCAAAATCATACTTCAACGCAATCTATTTCGAAACCTTACCTTGTGAGTTACCAGTTTTGTCTGTCTGTTTGTCCTGACTAATCTTACAACGGCTGGACCGATTACATCGACTTTCACTGGCTGTTAGCTGATTTTGTAAGAAACAATTTAGGCAACTTTTTTTACTAATTATTCTAACGAGTGAGCAGCGTAGAATATCACCTTCCCTTGCACCATCTTTCACGCGTAAGCTGCGCTCTGCGATTGCCAACACGCATGCGCAGCGCGGCAATTATGCAAAATAATAGGCAAATATCCCTTTCTCGGGGAGGCTTATGTCCAGCAGTGGACTTCTAATGGCCGATATGATGATTCTTATGAGAACGGGTACTTCATTGTGTGATTCTTAAAATAAAACTCGTCCAAACGCTTATAATATATGCTAACACTCACTGGCACACTTTGGGAATCGTATAAAAAATTATAAAGGAACTCAACGCAATCACAACTCAAATATCGCGTGAGCCGCTCGTTTACCGCGCACAAGCAAACTTTTAGGGGATACCATAAATTGGTGTTTAAAGTTAGAGATGTCCGCAGTCGTAACCGAAAATATAAAATATCCGAATACAAAATGATGAGATATGCTCATCATCATCATCAGAATAACAGCCATTGGAAGCCCACTGCTGGACATAGGCCTACCCAGAAAAGGGCAATCTTCCCAATATGGGCGCAATTTCGCCCATAATTACCGCGCTGGACTAGTGTTGGCAATTGCAGAGTGCGAATTTCGCGACGGAGATGCTCCTGCCCATCCCAACCCTATGAATTTGAGTTACATTGTCTCGGATGGATATACCATCTGTCGGTTCTGTTACCTTAGTCGGTACAGAGGGAGCTTCTATTCTGCCGGTACCTCACGGTTATGTAGTAGAAAGTGTGGTATCGATGCAAGATGATTTTTATAAATACTCTCTGTCTTTAACAAATAAACTCAGATAATGTTCAGGCTGCAAAAATATCGTTCAACGCCTGAAAGATGAAACGATAGTATTACAAGTAGCTGTAATATAAGTGTATATATTAGAAATTGAAAGATAAAACCACTGATAAGTAATCTTACCTATTAGGCTGAGGACAGAGGCAATTGACTCAGGCATTGATATAATCGACATTCATTTTTATTTGCAAATAAGTCCATATTCAACCATTACACCAAAGTAAGTATATTTTTTATTATAAATATACCAATAAATCAAATATCCGTGAATAAAATAAAATGAATCTATAACCAGAAACGAAAATTTCCCAACGCAACATCCCTATTTATAATACAAGCAAATGGTTGAAAAAACTTGATTGAATCGCCAGGATCATTGGTTGGTCCGGCACGTCGGATTTATTTAAATGGTATTTTTTTAAAAGTGATTGGCATTCCTCTTGTCAATTGGATGGGTTTTCCAAAAGCTTTTCACCAAAGAGAATTCACAATAACACAATTGGAGAAACACTCTAACATAGTTGTGTTTGGATACCGGTGGAGTGGAATATCTACTTCTGTACCAGGTGTTGTCAGAGGCGACAAAGCTTTAGAACCGACAGATGGCGAAATATTCATCCAAAGAGGTAAAGCTCAAATGCAGCAGGTAGGAGCAGCATCTCCGTTGCAAGCTGCATTCTGCGATTGCCACCAAGCCCAGCGCGGTAATTACGGGCAAAATTGCCCCTAGCTTGGGGAGCGAGAGGGGGGGGGACATGTCTAACTGTGACAACAGTCTATGGCTAATATGACTATGGCCAACATAGTGTTCCTATGGCGAGAGAATGAAAATACTAGGTAATGCGACACAATATCTCTATATCATACGGTTTCTCAACTAGTGTGACGCGATATATGGTTCTTTAACAAATATGCGGATAGTGGATTGGCTGCCTTTACAAATAATCACAATATCTTCTTCTGTGCGGTAAGAACCCACTAAGTTAATAGTCGACAAATGCAACAGGAACGGTTAACGGGATGGGGAATGCTTGCTGCATTCCCCATCGCGATATAATGACCTACCCAGCGCGTATATTACGGTCAAATATCCCGACTTTGGGCAGATATATATTTAAAAGAGACAACCTGCAGACGTTAATATGATGATGACACAAAATAATATTAAACAACGAACTTTTACTAAAATTATAAAAAAAAGAGATTATTAAAAAGCGTTCGGACAAAATTGACTAGCATTTAAATTATATAAATGACAGTTATGTCATTATTTTAGTTATGTTCATTATGATTCCAGTTTAATAATGCTATAGATAGTTAAAATAGTAAGCGAAGTTTATGAATTTCATAATAAATTCAATACGATAGTTTTTATGTTTCCAATAATAAAGTGTCGCCATTAAAATTGTATAATGATAACGGTGGTGATCTGAAAGTTGTAGTTTTTATCGAGGATATTGTAGATGGTGGAATAAAACAGGCAATATCCTGCGGTTAACCGTGAGAAGGGATTTGGTAACATAATACTGCAACGGATGCTGGTTCTGAACAAAAAATGTGTACTAGGAAAATATATTTTTAATCAGGCGGGCTTTTTGTATTACTAAATTAATAGCATTTTAATCCGATGCTAGGAGAAAATTTTAAATCGGTAAAACATTCCGAAATGAAAAATACTGGCTGAGACAATAAATAACTGTATGAAAAAATGCAGACCGATTTATCGCATGATAATATTATAAAATTAAAAGAGATTAATTTTATTATACAATTTATTATTTTTCTTTCTCTCGCTTTCTCTTTACTTCTTATGTCCCCACTTTAATTGTCTCCTCTTTTCAGACCCAGATCAGGTATAATAATATTATGTTCGTATTGTATAAATATATATATATATATATAATTATTATTGTTAATATATTTTTAATTTTGTACAAATAAAAGGAACAATAGTTTTAACATCAAGAATACATTCACACAGTCTTGTCCAATCCAATCACAGATTTCTTAGTGTGCGTAATGATCAACTTAAAACGCTATCAAATAACCCTTTAAAAGTAAACTTCCGTAATAACCGATCGATTCATCGAGTGAAGACCATAAATAATAAATTTGAAGTTACACTCTATAAAATTAAATCGACGTTGATGATATCATAATAGTGTATATAAAGTGTGAATGAATAACAAAGGAAAGTGTATTTATAAGAACGTGAGACCATTGTTAAGTGGCCAGAAGTAGCCAGAACTCATTTAGTATTCTAATTGTGACCAAAATAGTTGAAAGACTGTCAAAACAAATATAACTTTACTTAAAGTTATAATAGACAGATATAAAGTTCAACAAATATGGCAACAAAACATTTATCAGAAACAAATACATAAAAAATACCACCACCAATCTATTATATACTTTATTATCATCATCATCATTCTAGCCATTGAAAGCCCACCGCTGGACATGGACCGAGAAAGAAGGTTTTATTGCCCATAACTACCGCGTATGGCAAGTGTGTTTGCAATCGCAATGCGACGAGGAAGCTGATGCTCATTCCTGCCCTGTACATTTGAGCTGCTTCGGTTTGATATACCGCCATCCGTCGCTTCGTTAACTTAGTTGCCACTTACAACACCTGGTGCAGTGGGAGGTACTATTCTACTCTGTCGGTACCTCACGGCAAATTGTATAATCCCTACTAATATTATATATGTGAAAGTAACTCTGTCTGAGAACTCTGCCAGACAGACAGCTGTCTGTCTGGCTGTTACGCTTTCCCGCTTAAACCTCTAAACTGATTTTGATGAAATTTGGCACAGCCAATCTTTAGACCCTGTGAAAGAACAGCCTATGTTCTTTAATTCGAAATATATATTTTTTAATTCGAAAAAAGGGTTGTGAGGCGTTGAAAGGGGGGATGAAAAATTATTTTTCAAGTCATTGATTTGATATAAATAAACAGGACATTCCAAATTTATATAAGTTAAGGTAAAGAGGTACCCAAAAAAAGCTATTCCACGTGGACGAAGTCGCGGGCACAGCTAGTTGATAATGATTATTTTATATATTATTTTCGAATTGAATTATTGTTATCCTAGCCAAGCTGTTGCGATTGCAAATACACTTGCCTAGCGCAGAAATTATGGGCAAGATTCCCTCTTGCCCAATAATGGACTTCCAATGGCTAATATGGTATTGATGAAAGTTATTGCTAGAAGAGATATCAATACTTCAGTCGAAGTATTCGGATGTGGGTGGGATTGTTAACTTATACGTACAAGGAAACTAATAAGGTCTTTTCCGAACAACAGAGTTCTTAAGTTAGGATTTAGGTATTACTGTATTTTACTTGCTTGTAAAGTTAATTATGAAGCACTAATTTAGTTGACGGAGAGGAATGATTAACAAGAACCAGTCTTGTTTATTGAATAGTACAACCTACAACCGATAAACATAGCACAAACAAAATTCTAAACGTTGGCCATTTGCCCAAACCGTTATGAGCAACCGAATCAAAGGCTTTAACGAAATCCAAACATACAAACAACGCGGGCCGATCCTGTTCCAACGAAAGTAACAAAATCAACGAAAACAGATAAACTTTTGGCTATATTATTCATAAACTTTCTGGGAGTTTCTAAACAAATACAGTTAACAATATACAGACAGACTGATCATGGTAATGTATGCGAAGTCGTGTGAATGAACTCTGGTGAATTTTGCGAATCGTTTTATTATTAATTTATGCTGAGGCGTGGAAATATGTGTCAGAGTTAAGTTTCGTCTATAAACCATGCTTGTGCATATTTAAAATAAATGATTTTGCCTTGAATATACTTATATTATGACGGGCCCGATGGCGCAGATGGTAGTGATCCTGTCTTGTGCACCAGGGGTCGTGGGTTCGATTCCCACCGAGAGCAAATATTTATATGATGATATTTGTGTTTGCTCTGTGTATGGGTGTAAAATATATGTATTTAAGTAGTATATTTGTGATTCCTCTGTTGTCTGGCGTCCGTAACACAAGTGCTTTAAGCGACTTACCACGGAGTCAGGATCAATGTATGAGATGTTGTGGGAATTTATTATTATTATTTATTATTATTATAATATAAAGTTTAGCCGTGTGGTTCCGGTTGAGTTTAACAGTATCTCCCTTTGCAACTAAGGTTCCAAAAACGACAGATATATTCGGCGGTATATCCGTCCTCATCAATGTAGATCCAATGCATTGGGTATAGGTGGGCATAGGATCCATCGCGAACTGCAATTATGGTCAAAATTACCCCTTGCTGGGGAGGCCTATGTCAGTGGACTTCATAGGTTAATGATGATAACAGACTACCTTAAAAAATCTGTAAAATTTCTGACCTTATTCTTGATGTAATTTAAATAAAATTTTATTAATCAATCTAAAACATTTCTAGCCTAACCTAACTTCTTATGGATTAAGAATAATCGTAGTTTTCTAGTGATATGGATATTTTAGAGATATAAATAGGGTTTTTTTGAGAAAAGCCTTTTCTTAGTTATAGGAATTATCTTTCAATAAATTTTATTTTTGCAACGATATTAAATCTGCTTTCGATTATAAATACCAATTGCAAAAGGTTATACTATTTACTTTAATATTCTATAATCACCAAGTTTGGTAACATTTTTATATTTAAGTGTTCTGTCTAATTGTCAATTAACATCAAAACTGAAGCCGGATCGAGTCATGTTCTTGAACCAGTATGCTCTCTTGGAAACTAGTACTTGACGGGTAACCTAATAGTTTTTTTCCAATCTCAATTTGGATAGACACGGCTACCAGTTTGACTGACGGTTGATACATTCCACGGGTTCTCATCTCATTAGTTTGACATTATTAGGTGATAGAACTGGATTGGTGTCGGTACTTTCTTCATTGATTAAGCCGTCCAAGTATTACGAAGCTACAGGGTTAAAGAAATAATTTGTAATTCATTCTTCATTAATAAAATTACGGTATAGCGACGATTTTTTGATTCTGCAGATGGTGGTTATCCTATTTTTCATGCCAAGAGGGTAATAGAATTCGTGAGCTCAAACTCAGGATACACATTTACATGATGAATTTTTGTGCCTGGCTGCTAAAAACATAAGTCATATTTGTGATTTCTCATTGCCTGATGTCCTTAACACAAGTACTTTAAGCGAATTGTCTCAGATTTATGTCAATATATAAGATATTGTCTGTATTTATTTATGTTCAATACTCTTGACGAGTATAGGATGTACACGAGTTGAGTTTATCCACAATTTTCTATATAAATATTGCTAAATCTAAATCTCATTATACTATATGTTACAGAGGGAGGTACTATTCCACGCTGCGTGTACTACACAGCTAGAACAGTAATTCACCATTAAAGCCATTGGAAGACCACTACAGGACAAGGGCCTCCCTAAGAAAGGTAGAATTTTTCCTAAAATTGCCGCTCTGGGCAGGCGTGTTGCCAATCGCAGAGCGCAGTTTTCGCGACGGGAATGTGCCATCCTGTTCTGTGTATTTCAGCTGCACTGTTCTGGTTAGATATACCACCATCTATCGGTTCCGGTACCATAGTCACTTCTTAAGATAACGAATACATGGGGAGGCACTATTCTACTCTGCCGGTACCACACGTCTAGAATAGGGATTAATGCATTGAAATACAAATGCAGTAATGAAACAAATTAATTGTTACTAAAAATCAATGCTACCATGAAAGGAGCTCAAAAGAAATTGCGAAAATACATGTTATATGCAAGTAATTTTTGGGCTAATTTTCGGGATATACTCAAAGGTTCATTGTTATTTTCCAACAAATAAACGTCTGAAGCAAATTATACAATTCTTGAGTTGTCTTTGCAGAAACTTGAATAGCAAATATACAAAGGTTGTTGTTCGTAATTCTGCTGTGTTCAAATTAACTGGCAACATCTTTGTATATTTGTGCGAGCAATCTATTTGAAAACCATACCATCAATCAACACTAAAAACGAAGACGTTGCCAAATCTATTTGCGTTTGGAAATACACTCTGTCTAATTGACTAATGAATAATGAATGAAATTTATTAGTAACTCGCTGTGCCCGCGACTTCGTCTGCGTTCTTATATTATTTTTGCGGAACTTCAACCGTTGAAAGCTCTCAAAACGTAAATTTTTCGTCTATTGTGCCACATTTTTGATTGATACCCCTCTCCTAATAGTCTTTGTTATCTTCCAGTCAAGTATAGTCAAAATCGGTCCAGCTGCTTTAAAGATTACTTCTTACAAACTGACAGACAAAATAAAAACAAAAATTTCCATATGTACTCTGTGTACCTCTATATGTATTTAATAAAAATCTGTTTTTTTAATATGACAAACAGACACTCCAATTTAATTTATATGTATTGATAAATAGACATTTTTAATGTTCTGTTTGGACAATTCTACAGGCAATTTCATTGGTTTTTTATATTGAAAAATGCATAGTTTTATATTCAATTCCACTTATCTCAGGTCAGGCTCGACTCGTATCTCAGAAAAGTTGCAGGTTCGAGTCCCGTTTGATACCTGAGACAAATTCTATTTTTTTTAGATCATATTAGCTTTCATATTACTCAAAGCACTGTACAGGTTTTCATACGTTAGATAGCCGCCTATAATATGAAAAAATACTAAAGAATTTTTTATCTTAAATTTTTTTTGACCGAACGCCAAATTATAGAACATAAGAACAGTAAAATCAGATTAAGAAATAAAAACATTCTGACTTGTCTAGTTAATAGAAACCACTTAAATGTCAATGGTTTGTCTCATCTATTAGTCCTTACCGTTTCTTCTTCCTCTAGAGCACTGATCAGCTCATAATACAGCATTTCAGCCTCCTTAGAGATCTGCAATTTCTCCACTTGGCAACTCTTCATCGTTATGTCACACGCTAACTCTGTTTGTAGATGCATTTTCCACGTTCTCTATATCACTTTTTACACTGACACTTCACTTTAATCTTTTCTTTGGTACGTTTTACATTAATGATTGTAAATCTAGTTTTAATATACACATCATGTTCAGTAAGAATTTTATTTTATTCTGTCATTACATTGTTCTATCAAAATATTTTCTACCAAATGTTTGCGTAGTTATGTATTCTGAAATGTTCTCTTCCTATCAGCCAAATCTAGTACCACTCGAAGACTTATTTTAAAGACCAATATCTCGTATCCGAATATAGCTGTTTCCTTACAGAATAAAACATGGTGTCGACTCATGCCAGTAATAATTGCCTCAAAATAAACTAATTAGCTGCAGTACAGTCCGGCGCCGTAACTTAAGCAAGATCTCCGAGCATTTCTGCAACGAATATCTTTCGGAAGACTTGATTTTGCTGGAAACATTAAGATTTAGTTTTACCTCAAAGTTAGCTTTATCTTTGCAAGTTTGCTACTCGCCTTGTTAATGTAATGTGGATTTGAGACCTAATTTCAAAGTAAAATAAAGACTGATATATCCAGCAAAATAGACTATAAGATAGCCGTGAGGTACCGGTAAGAGTAGAATTCCTCTGTACCAGGTATCATAAAAGACTAAGGTACCGGAACCGACAGATGGTTGCATAACTATGTGAAACAGTATAGCTCAAATGCATGGGGATGGGCAGCAGTATACCCGTCGCAAAAGTTGCGCTCTGCGATTGCCAACACGCTTGCTCAGCGCGGCAGTTATGGGCAAAACTCCCCCTTTCTTGGGTAGGCCTATGTCCAACAGCGGACTTCCAATGGTTGTAACGATGACGTTGATGACTTGAAGAAAATATGTTTGTCATTACTATCATGTATTCTAAGAATTCTTCAAAAATAACCACATAATAATGTTCATATTGAGTAAGAAAACAGTTGAATTTTGTACAACACGTAGGTACTTGAGATATCATCGGACCATGATTGACTTAGTAGACATAACTAAACATGTAATGACGATCATAGAATTAACATTTAAATTCTATATATTTCATGAAAGACGACGAACAACAATCGAATATAATTCTTGGAAGGTCTCAGAATATTAAATCAACTTGTTTATTTGACGAAGTTCTCACAAACTCGTAAACTTCCAGAGTTCTTGAGATCTTACACAGCCCGCGTGAACCGGCGTAAGCTTTTCGATAAACAAATAGAAAAAATGTTTGCTTTAACTTCCTATGGGACTTCCATTACTTTACTGAATGGTTCACTGTTGTCGTATGCAATAAAAGTAATAATTACTATTGTTTTGCTAACGTATATATTTGTTCTTTACCATTTTATTTAATTTAATCGATAATAACAATTATTTTCTTCAATTTTGTGACTTGAATATATCATGATACAATATCCAGTAATTTTACTGCCTTTCCCAAAATTTAAATTGGACAGCAGCAAATCTATTTAGCGGTAGAAATAGATGAGAGTGAGGTACCAATGCAGACGACCTTTTGTATTAGATCTATCCTCCTGTAAATATTAAACTAGGTAAGGCCTATATTACCTAAATCATATTCTTTACCTTCTACTAGTACAACACGTGCCTTTTTGAATCCAATTTCTCGATGTCCCTTTGTAAAGAGTTGAACTTCTTTGTAAATTTAGTAACAAAAAGAATTTTCCAAAGCATTACACAATTCAAAGAGCAGTAATGTTTTCAATAAATGAAAGTTTTAAATCTGTTAAAATATTCAGGACTCAGCAATGGAAGTGAGGGAGATGTTTGGCAGCGGCCCAGGGTAATACCGACTTTTATCCCAGTGAAATTGTTTCAGGAATTCCTCACGTTCGCCGTTAGACTTGGTAACGAATAGTTTGACTGAGAAATATATTTAAATAATCTTCACTTAATAAGCGAAATTTGTCATAAATTGTCAAAAAGATTCCAAATTAATTCTATAAGCGGCTTCGATTACTTTGTTCTGTTTATAGAAAGATTTTTATATCTTAGGAGAGAATTATTATTATTTATATCTTAAGAAAACACAATCTAAGTCTTAGTGATTTCCCTCTAAAAATGTGTGTTATTTAAAAAAGTAACGTACTATACGTTACTAGCGCGTATTTTACTTAACATCTTCGTTTATGTGAACAGAAAATTAATTCATCAACACTTGCACGCTCGTCAAGGCATTATTGATCAACTGTTTGTTTTTTATTTCGTTTTTTATATCGGCTATATTCAAATCGAAATAAAAAAATCAAGTTTCTCATAGTAGATATGAGGTAAATAAAAATGTCTTTGTCGATCCGAGAGACGATTTCACGAAGTCCCGGCAGGAATACACGAGCCGATGGTGTACCAACATCGCATCGTTCGTATATCCCGACACCACATTCCTCATGTGCTAAATCAGTCCGTCTGCCTTGGAGTACGCAAAACAACCACGACCTCAACATACCTCGGGGGTAAGAGAGGGGGGTTAACGCGCGAAACTGGATTGAACCGGTTTGGCCCACGTGGCGATATCTACTGGGAAGATTTTTACATTCGTAGGAATGTCGGTATCTTTGCATGAAATAAAATCGTGCATTTCGATTTTGATGTAGGCTGTTGAAGATTTGACAACAATATTGCTGGTAACACCAATCACTTTAAATATTATGTATATTTCATAGTGAACATTTGTGACTGTATTTCGTCCATGATCTATAAACCTGTATTTATACAATAAAGCTAAACTTAGGTACACTTATTCAACGAAAATTACCAGTAGAATAAAAAAAATATTTTTAAAAGAGAAATATGATGATAACAAATAGGATGGATGGAAGTAGAATGACTGCGCAAATATATAGAACGGAAGAGATTGGAAGAGTTGGTATAAGACAACGGAGGCGAATTTGTTCGCCATTCTCGCTAACTAAGTGGAAGAGGTATTAAAGAAAGGTCAGGTCAGATCAGTACCAAGATTAAACGAGCGTGTATAAAATAACTAATGCGAGTAAGGGAAGCGAGAGAGGTATGCCAACACTGCCTACCCCGATGGGACACAGGCGTGATGTATGTATGTTTGCATGTATGTATGTACTATACTAGGTTACAATTATATGACAGTAAGAACACTAAGCGAGAATGGAATTACAGGTAAGACGATGAGACGTGTTTTTTTATGCAGTTAAAACCTGAATTGGTAAATGTAGTGATATTCTTAAGAATATTTTTTTATGAGTGTAGCGTTATGAAACAAATACTAAGAATGAATTTTACTGATATCAGACAACAGAGGAATCACAAATATACTTCTTAAATATATATATTGAACACCCAGACACAGAAAATATATTTATAGATATTTGTCCTGGGTGGGGAATTAAAACCATGATCTTTGGCCTACAAGACAGGATCAATACCATTTGCATCATAGGGTCCGTCGTATTATTGTGATTTAAATATACTACATTACCAAGTAGTCACGAACGCCTGTCGCAAGCGTAGCGTTTCGACACACATAATCTTTGGTCTACTCTAGAATGTGAAATAAATTCAAGCCAACTAATTTTGAATCTAATCCAAGCGTAATTCAAAGTGCAACGAGGCCCCCATGCAAAGTTTTAATCGTCTTTAACAATTCTTCGAAACTTCTGCTAAAGTTGATAGCAAACAGCTATTCGCTATACGCGACCTGAGTTGCTGAAGTATATGTAAATGGAAATGGAGAATTGCCTTATCGATACTTAATGAATAAATGCTGCAACTGCGTTTACTATGTTTTCCCGGTAAATAATTTATCTTCTTTTATAAATTCCTGAAATTTTTAGAAAGACAACACAATGGGTAACAGGCTTACTTAGAACATGAGGTACCGGCAGAGTTGAAAAGTACCTCCTCCTGTACCAGGTGTAATAGGCGACTAAGCTACCAGAACCGACTAATGGCAGTATATCCATCTAAAGCAGTGTAGTTAGAATACAATAAGACGGAGATGGGCAGCAGCATCCCTGCTTGCGCTCTGCGATTGACAACACGCTTGCTCAGCGCAGCAATTATGGGCAAAATTCTCTCTCTCTTGGAAGGGCTTATGTCCAGCAGTTGACTTCCAATAACTGATATGATGACGCCTACCCGACATAAGATACTACCTACATACATTTAATTAACACATGTCCATGCTACAGTCTAATCACAGTCTACGATTAGTTATTTGTTTTTCCATGTATACATAAATAAACAAGCTATATATACATAAATATAAAAGATCAAACATTCACAGCACGGATAACGTTTAATTATTTGATATACCTATTAATATAATGTCTAAAGAGAGTATCCTCAGGCAATATACTAGGACCATTTCTATTCCTTTTGTATATAAATTTACTTGGCAAAAAGCAACGGCACCATCGTATTTCACTCGCACAAACCGACAAAAGGGTTTAACAAAGTCCTAAAATAGCTGCTACCTGAACAAACTGGCGACATTTTAACGTTGTTTACAATCCATTGCTTACTTAGCCCGGCCAGTTTAGAGACGGCACTAAATCTGTGCTCGGTGGAAATGCCACTTCCTCATTTTGCTTTCCGTGTTTTCGTTCTAGTGTCGTTTTTGAAATAATTGGTACCTCTATAGCTTTTGTTATTATCGAGTTTTAATGGATGTAGTTACATAGATTTTAGCGAAAACGCAAACACATGTTATTTGGTCCAATATTTAAAGAAACTTTAATGAACAAGAAGGCACAAAAATAAGGCGAATAGTGTGAATTCAAAATTTTATGCCCGATATAAAATTATCTTCAGAAATGTGCAAATTGCGTGTTTACGAACCAATGCCAACAGTTCCTCACTATAAAACTGAGTGCAGACACCATTTTTATTAAGCTTTTGGACACTTAAACCCAAAGAAGATTCCAACTACTCACGAAATTGCATTCGCAAATTCAAGATATTTATTGATCTTTAGCAACATATTTAATTTGCAAGGGTGTCCTTTCTTTCTGAGGATCGTTTCTGAAATATTTATAATGGAATATATATTTTTCATGACTGAAAAGAAGGTACCAGACACAATATATTTCTGAAAATTTGGAGAACATTTTTCAAGAACATTTTCGTCAAACTAAGTCTGCCTATTTTGGGAAAATAGAGGTAGACCTTCTTCTTCGTCGTCTTCCGCCAAACAGCAGTGCTCGTGTTGTTATGTATTTACAGAGAAAATCAGTCAAATTACTGGGTAATGTGACATAACATTCTAAAGTCACAAGGTTAGCATCGCGCTGGTGATATTGCAAGCATATTTATGCTGCAGTGACGCTTACTATAACGGTTTGTTGACGTGGTCTTATAAAGAAAACTAAGAAAATGTTTTGAGTGAAATTAGGCACGTGGATATGTAATTAGGGAAGCTTAGGGGAAGCTACTTGTGATCCTGGTAAAACGCCCGCGGGACGGGATGTCAATTGAAGTTCACGCAGACTAAGTCGTGGGCATGTATAACTTTAAAAAATATTTTTTTCGAGAGACACCTATAAAGTTACACGAGGAATTATATTCCTCGTTTACACTTATCTGTAACCAAAAGTTGATGATTTCGAAGAAATGGGCAGTCTTGCGCACACATCGGGATAACGGTGTTAAAGTAAACATCGGATAATTACAAGTCACATTGGATATCAACATTACGGACTTTGTTTCTTAGCTACATTCCTCTCATGTCACAGTATAAATACTGTAATACATAAATGATGCTGACATTATTTTTTATATAAATATAAATAATTTCAAGACAACTCCTGCGTTGACCTGTTTCCAAGATAAGTTGGTTTGAGCACTTGTGTTAAGGATCAGATAACAGGACCCACAAATATAATGCTTAAATATATACAAATAACGCCCAGACATAAAAAAATACATTTTTTTTTTATTTTATAATTATTTGTTCTGAATTGGGATTGAAACCACGACGTACAAAATAGGATATAAGAATTAAATGTAATTTGATAGCCAAAATTTTGACAATTTAGTTCAAAATATATACTCGTAGCATTAATCATCATAGCAGCTATTAGAAGTCCACTGCTGGACTTTGACTTCCCCAAGAATGGGGGTAATCTTGCCTCGCTGGGCAAGCGTGTTGGCAATCGCAGAGCGCAGCATTCGCGACGGAGCTGCCCATTCCCACCCTATGCATTTAAGCTACACTGTCTCCGATGGGTATACCGCCGATTGTTCAGATCTTGTTAACAGCTAGCTCAGTTCCAGTACAGAGGCAATCAGCTCATCGCATGCGAGATATGAGCAATTATCATTAAATATATTTCAAATCAAGTCAATAGGATCAATGTATAACCGAGGAAGTTGTCTTTATGATAACAGCAGACCAATTATAGACAAGTCTAATGTTAAATGTGTTGTGTTAAACTCATTGTTAGAGTCCATTGCAATCAATATTATCGCTTCTAACTCGAGAACTGGGCAATCATGCCGTCTCCTAATTAGTATATACAAGTATATACGTAGTATTATATAAGCTATTATTATATTGTCGTAAGGTACCGGCAGAGTAGAATAGTACCTTCCTCTTTATCAAATGTATGTTCTATATATATATATATATATATATATATATATATATATATATATATTTATTTATTTATATATATAGTACAAGTACAAGTTTGCATTAGTATTAATTGCTATTCTAACAATCTATCACTTTGGGAAACACTGCCTTGGTATTTGAATAGATTGATACATAAATTAATTGAAATAAAGCAATGATAGGCCTGATGGCGCATTTGACAGTATCATTATCTTTCGCCGCCAAGGCTCGTGGGTCGTTCCCACCCAGAAGAAATAAATCAACATTTTGGAAGCTGGGTCTGGTCATTATTCTAAAATAAAATATTGTATAATTACTCGATCCATAAATTGATTAAATCGATCGGAAATAGTTTGGTTCCGGCAAATTTCACAGTGAGGCCTACTGGCATACTAACAGCGCCATCTTGATTTTTATTCGGTGCACGCGTGAGATGTCAACTGAAGTAAACTCTAACAGAATTTCACTTTCTTATTCCTTTTGTTTTTGGTTCAGAGAGATTTGAATTTTGATGAAGGAAATAAGCTTTCTTTTTTGAAGTTGATTTATTTAATTTGCTGTGGGGTATTCCAGGTGTCGAAAGAGGCGGTAGTGAAACCGACAGATGGCGGTATATCTACACGAAACAGTGTAGTCTAAATGCAACAAGGGTGTGGTATCACGTTCAAACAGACAGACAGACTTTGTCATCATCATATCAGACATAAGACGTCTACTGCTGCACATAGGCCTCCTCAAATAATTTTTAATAGGACCGGTTGTATGCGGCCTGTGTCCAGCGCGATCCTGCAAATTTGTCATACTAATTATATGTTCTAGGAATTTCAGTACAAACGCCAAATGATTGCATATAATAATGTCAGATATAATATAGCTGCATATATTGGCATATCTATCCGTTAGTCAGCGAACTGTAATAATTGACAAGGCGTCAGCCGTAAACTGCGTTAATTGATAAGGCAGGCGGTCAATATTAGCTAATTATGATAATTATTTAATACACACGCCATTTGGGATTTGAGGATTTATGCTAGATTGCTATATGCCTGTAGCTATTATAGGGAATCTATTCAATAATCAGCTGTTGGACCTTTACTACACAGTATAAAACAAAAGGTACACGTACAGGTTGATGTACCTATATTTTGTCCCTAAATTCCTAGGTAGAAGATCTTTTTAACTACGGAACGGATTTCGGTGCAGTTTTTGTTAGTATATACAATAATTCCAGATGAAGGTTTATATGTATAATACATGCATAATATATTAGAGAAACAATGATAATTCTAGAAGTTTCTAATGTGATGTCGTAAATAAGTATATATTTTTTGCTTTTACATTGCAAACGCTGGCTGAATCCGACCGGATAGATCAAAAATGTGTACTACAGTATTGTATATCTTACAAAGGTCTACAAAAAAGTCTGCGATGGAATATGTCTCTTAGGGTTAACCCACAATAACCATTTTTTATCTTTGCATCGCTAGTCTTTAATAAAAGGTAATTTTATATTTTATTATTCATATAATTACAGGTGGGGGTATATCCATCTGAAACCGTGTAGCTCAGATGCACAGGGTGGGGATGGGCAGCAGTAATCGCGTCGCGAAAGTTGCGCTCTGCGATTGCCAACCCGCTTTTCTAGCGTCAGTTATGGGCAAAATTTCCCATTTTTGAGGAGGCTTTTGTCCAGCGCTGAGCGTTTTAAGGCTATGATAATGATAGTCAAAAAGTTCTTGAAATGACGAATAATTTTTCGAATTAAGAGATTTAAAATGAAATTCCCAGAAATACGTATCAAATATGTGATAAAAAATAAAAATTGAAAATCTGAAAACTGTATAAATTCAATTACGAACAAATGGCCGTGTTTAAATTTCAAATTGCGAATGGCCATTTGCGAATTTCGGTTTTATAGCCGTAAGGTACCGGTTCTCTGGTACCGGTTCGTGAGTCACACCGGCAAAAGACCGGAAAGGTTTGCCGGTAACAACGCAGTGAACTATAGCGCGGTGTTGTTAATACAGTGGATGAGAACAATGGTCACTCTTCGACATCAGACGTTTATTAAACCAGGGAATTCTACAACAACTGAATAGAAAGATTAAATTATTTACTTGCGATAGATCTTAACTTCATATACTGGCACTGGAGGGCCCTGATTGATGTCCTTTTAAAATAACTCACTCTTTAAAAAATCTACAGTGGACATAAGCCTCCCCAAAAAAAGAGTCTTGAGAACCCTGTTACAAGGATATCACTTACGCTTTACTACCCTTGTGACTTGAAGATATTATGTCACATTAATTTCACTACCTCTGTCATCATTCAAACAGCAACAGCAATGTGAACACTGCTTGGCGGTAGAATTAGGTGAAAGTGCTTGGCGGTAGAATTAGACGAGACAGACGACCTTGGTATGAGATCTCACTCATATATGTGTAGCTTCGCGAAGAGAATGCTGCTGCCCATGTGTGCTATGAATTATTATCTGTTAATAATTCATCGACCAAAACGACATCACGATTCTAAAATATAATTTAACAGATAAAACACAAAGTCAGCGCATTCCCCATAGATTACAAACACGGCTTGATCACGAACACTATGGTTGTTTTAAATAACGTCATGTACTTGGACGTGACTTGATTTAAACAGAAAACCCTACAGTAATTATAAATTTACTCGGTTCCGCTTTATGTCTTACTTGCTAGCTTTCGATCGCGACTTTGTTAGCGAGGTCTTGTTTTTATATCTCATCCTTAAGGAACTCTTGTTAATCCGAGAAGATTAGTCTATTCACGGCAATTATGGGCAAACCTTAGGAGACTTACGTCCAGCAGTGAACGGCTGCTAAGATGATAATGATTTTATACAAATGTTTTTTTTTATTTGAAGTTTCATTAGAATTATTTCGAATTATTCTTATCTTGGTGGTCGAAATTCAACCGTAACCTATTTAATTTTTAAGTCTTAAATTGTATTAATTTCTAGTATAAGTCATTTGTTATGAGCAAAATGATGACATTCAAAAATACCAAAGAGTATGTAGACCAATAGTAGACTCCCAATAGCCGATTAAATGATAATGATTTTTTCATTCCTTTTTATGTGCAAAAGTCAAAAGAATAAAGCGAACTTCGCCCATTTGAGCTAACCTCATTTTGTATACTTAACTTAAGGACAGGAATGCTAAAATGTCATTAATGACTAATGTCAAGCTAGTGAGTGTCATTCGAGGCGTTGGAGATAAGGTGCACATACAGCAACCCGATAAGCCTATTAGAAATCAGATCGACACAGACGGACGGACGATATCCCGGCATTGCGACACAACCGATCTAATTCCAATTGGAACTGGACGTATTTAATACGTGGAACGGAACGTCAATTAAAAATGACAATCAGACGTTCGCTCCAATAGTAGATTATGTGAATTTGTACCGACGTATTTCCAATATCTAGTTTCAATTCAGTTTTGAAATAGTTTTTGTGTGTTGTTTGTATATAGTTATGGACAGAACAATGATTTTGTTTGTTTATCATTACAGCAATAGGAAGTCCACTGTTGCCCTTACCTGCCCAGTGCATATGAGTGTGCTAAACTGTTTTGGGTGGATACCGCCATCAGTCAGCTCTGTCCTTACTTAGTAACTTACCCTACCTTAGTCGCCTCTTGCGAAACCTGGTATAGGGGCCTCCCCCGGTACTATTCTACTCTGTCGGTACCTCATGGCTTCTTTGTTTACATATATATATATATATATATATATATATATATATATATATACACGCATGTGTCCTATCGGGGTAGGCAGTGACTCTGATCTGACTGATCTCCACTTGTTACGATTTTGGCATACCTCTCTCGCTCCCCTTACTCACATTAGTCCTTTTATACACGCTGGTTTATTCTTGGTACTTGTAACCTGTCTCTTTCTTAATACCTCTTCTACCTGGTTAATATATGTTTGTTTGTTTATAATTGAGAAACCGGGAAACTATAATAACTTAATGTATTGTTAATATATTATTCCCAAGTGTTAAGGTATTTATTGCGGATTCTTGTAATGCCCGCAAAAATTGAAGTTTAATGAAACAGATATCGGTGTTATTTTTTTATTGTAATAATAATAAAATCGCTATCTATTATATGCTATCTATATCCAAACTGCTATTTATGTTCCGGATACCGGTATATAGTATACGATCGATAGTTAGTTCTTTCACACTAAAATAGAATTTAAATGCATAATGACTTAACAACGACACTGAAGTTGAGAAGTTAGTCGATATAAAAAATAAATATATTTGTCGAGGTTTTATGATAACTATTTCAAGCAAACTTAAATTCACTGATAGAAAAATACAATGTTCAGAAAGGTATACTATTTCGGTTGCGCGAGTATTTTCCACGCGAGCGAAACCGCAGGAAACAGCTACTAAATTATAATTATTTTTGTATTTCACTATTACTTTTAAATCTAACAAAATTGTAATATTTTAAAAACTATATATATTATGAAAAAAATAAAACCTACAGTTTAAAGATAATAAAAAAATCCAAATCTCCACAGAGTCGCAACTCAAAACTTGCACAGAAAAACAAAAAACATCACATGTCTCCACAGCACTACAGAAAATAAAGTAAAACGAATAAAAGCGTTGATTAAAAAACTACGCGCGTTGTTTATTTAAGAGCGCGGGCGACGCGTGTAACTGGCGCACCGCCGCCATGACACTGCGGCCTGCGCGCGCGCATACTATTTGCATAATTATTGTTAGGTCCTGCCTGCGTTCAGGACTCGATTTATGGATCACGTCGATGAGATTGGCGCGTTAATGTGTATACTTAGGGAATAATATAGTGGTCTAATCATTTATGTAAATGCATTTTATTTTTTTATGAGAGCGCAAATAACTATACTATATATCAAGTACGTAATGGTATATTAAAAAAAAAGTAGAACGTAAAAAAAATAATAGACCTTTAGCCTAGCCTAGTCTCTAGTCTAGATTCTCTAGATGGGTAATCAGGACTGTTATTTAACTTATTCAGTTTTATTTGACACGAAATGAAGACGGTTTACTACATCCACCCAAGGCTGGGATGCAGGCATCAGTTCTATTTGGCAAATCTAGCAGTGGACGTCCAACGGCCCAATTATAAATATAATGACATATATAGAGAACACTACTATCTACTCTGCCTTGGGGTACCGGTAGAATATAATAGTATCTCCCTCTGAACTACTTATCTTGTCGTAAGAGGCGACTAAGGTACTAGAACCAACAGATGGCGGTATATCCATCCGAGACAGAGTAGCTTAAATACATAGAGTGAGGATGGTTAGCAGCGTTCCCGTCGCGAAAACTGCGCTCTGCGATTGCCAACACGCTTGCCCAGCGCGGCAATTACGGGCAAACTTCCCCTTTCTTAGAGAGATCCATGTCCAGCAGTAGACTTCTAATGGCTGTAATGATGACAATGATGATGATAGAAAACACATTTATAGTGTATGCATACAGACTAAATACTCAACGAAAGTCAATTATTATTTATAAAAAATGGCGCTCCCAAATTTTGTTAATCTTAACTTGCACAAGAATAGTGTTTGCAAGCTAATAGAGTTCCCTTGGCGACTATGTCACAGTCTAATACTCAATAACCTTCTCATAATAGATGCAGTTTCCTATAGCATCCCTGAGTGATCCAGGTCATTGGCCGGGATGTAGGACCAACAATGCGTCCCCGGGGACCGAGCGGGGACCTGCCTTCCGCAACCAATCTACATGGTAACTGACTTTCATATTTGTTTACTAAACATTTACATACATTTCTGCAGATTGAGATTTTCCTTGTAAATTGTGGAACTCATAGGTTGTGTAAGCGAAGAAAAAAAAACTAACTACAACTAAAATAAATATAAAACTAGTAGATGTGATTCTATGAGATAGTGATTCTATCTTTTGCGCCAAAGGTCGTGGGTTCGATTCCCACGCAGGACAAATATTTATATAATGATATTTGTTCAACAAACAATGAGTTTAAGTTTATATTGTATCGCTTTGGTTTAACAGCTGGAACTATTATAATTATATAGTATAACTTTATAATTCATAAGATCTAATTATTTTGCTTCAGCAAATGTCCCATGCCAGCATAAATCCCAAGTACATTCGTATCAATCTAAATTAACCAAAAAAATAAAAAGTTTATAGAATCTTAAAGGAAATAGATTTCTCTATATAATAGACGATATACCGTCTATCTCACAGACGTGGTAAAATCGTGGTAAGCAATACGAAAACTTCACGATCGGGCACAAAAATAAAATGTATTCAAATAACTCGTTGCGATTATGTCCTCAGTGAAATCAGTTCCAGGTGTGGTTTCCTAGAGCTTGTTTTATCACGTATTCATCTGTCATGTACCAGGCCAGCATAAATTGGACATACATATATTGAATTTGGCACAACATATTTTTATCTAATCTATGATCATCTGTATTCTAGAGAGCCTTCGCAATATCTTTAGTTCTGGTCTCCATTTAAATTGCCCCCTCTTTTCTCCCTCACCCATATTAGCTACAACCATATCATGTTTGTATTATATTTCTGGTTGTATAATTATGTGTAAGTATTTTCTTAAATTATAATTATTACATTTTTTTTGCACCGCATTTGTCCCTTATATGCTTAACCCGATTTTCGATTGGTAAATTATGCCAATTGACATCAAGTCCGCCATATGTTCATCGATTTTTATATGTGCGGAATGTTAAATAAATAAGCCTGGTTTGTAGACTTGTTTGCTTCAATATACCGCCATCTGTCGGTTCCGGATAGACACTATACTTTGCTGATACTCCAAAGTTCACTAGTTCTTTATAAAAAAATCAACAACAACAAAATTAAGCCCGAGTTCTTTCGATTTGTAAAATTAATCCGACGTATAAAACCAGATATGAAGTAGCTAAGGACGAAATTGATTTTTTCCCCAACTCGCGCGCAGTTCTAAACGGTACAGTTAATCCTTTGGCATGAGTACATGTCATTTGTAACTTTTAATGTGCCCAGGCCGTTCGTTGACCTCGATTTTGTTTTATGTGTATATTGGATGACAGGCCTTTTTGTTTTTGGAGATTGGAACGGCTCGATTTATTTCAGATTAATATTTAATTAAATGTACACGGTGGGTTTATTTTGTGTATGAATCAATTTTAGCGGTCCCTTTGTAGGGCTTACGATGCTAATATATATGTATATATATATATTATTTATTTACTACAAACTGTCTCCTTCATGGGACATTCAGCAGTACATTGGTTGGTGCTGACGTGCTCGGTATGTGACCTGAGTCACATCCTCATTGTACATACAGTTATACTACTGTGATTGGATTAGGTCTTGAGGTATTTTGCATTTTAATTTACGCAATTCAATTTCCTACCTTACAGTGGGTAAAGCCAGGCTAAAACATATACGGCAACGAATATAATACAATAACTTTAAATTACATTTGTTTTGTGATAAAATGTTTTGAAAAATGAACCTGTAGTGTTTGCTTTATGTCCTTACACATTAATACTAGCGAACGCGGCATAAGTTCTCCTGATAAATAGCCTAGATACCGACTGCAGCGCCATCTGCCAGTCTGAATTGTGAATCCAAATTATTCATGCCTCGACTTGAATGCATTAAAAAATAATTTAATTCGATCTAGACGTTTAGTTGCAGTAAAGGTAAATTACTTGGATGGATGGATGGATGCCGACTATCTAGGAAGCCACACAAATGTATAGAAAAAAAATATTCAAATCGGTGCAGTCGTTTAGAAGCAGTTCAGTGACATACACACGTACAGTATAATTATATATATAAAGTTATACTAAAGGTCGTTATTGTAACTGAAATATATTTCAGTTACAACAATAATTGTCAGCGGGTGTTTAAACGATTTCTTATTTATTTTACAGATACTTTTTCTAACCCTAACTACTAACTACTTAAAACTACTTAAAACTAGCCCTAACTACTTAAAACCAGTCTAGTCACATCCAAAATGATACCAAGATAATTGTTCTAATATTGCGCCGTAATTTTTACGAAACAATGATTTCTTCTATCATCAATAGATTTAATCATTAATATATATAGTCTACTCAGGCCTGCTCAAAAAAATATCCATAAATGCTACGTTGGGCAGGCGTGGAGGCAATTGCAGTTGTTTCACGGCAAAGATGCTTCTACCCATTTGAGATACATGTATCGCCATCTATGGGTTCCGGTATGTACCTCAATCACCTGTTATAAAAGACAGATTAAATGTTTTGTATTTTTATTGGACTAGGTCGACAAAGAGTTTAACGTCAAGTAAGCGTCACATCAGCCCAGAAGATATCACTCACAAGGATATCACTAGCGCATTGCCAACCGTGTGCCTTGAAGATGTTATTTCACATTATTCAGTAATTTACCTGCCTTTTTCAGCCTTCATAACGGAATACAACAATGCGAACACTGCTATGTGGCGGTAGAAATAAATGCGAGTAAGGTACCAATACAGACTACCTCGAGTAAATAATGAAACAGAGCAAATAATTACAAGTTTTAACTTTAAAACTGCATAATTGTGCTCTTTGAACCGTTTCAACTCCTTCGCAACTCAAATATCTACTTGTTCACAGTGTAACTCGCAACTTACTATAAAGTTTGTTATTTTCGTTGTTCTAACAAAAGATGCTCTATTGTCGTTGCAGTCTCCGTTTAAGTTAAAGCTGAAGTGATATTAATATTACATTATTAGAACTTTAAGCCGTTAATAAATACTAGATGTCGTAAGTGACTGTTAATCTAAAACAGTAGTATTTATATTTTTTATTATATATTTATTTATATTATCAACTGTTACACAGGAGGCCTGTGTAACAGTTGATAATATAAAAGGGGACATAGGTACCGGAACCAACAGATGGCGGTGTATCCATCTAAAACAGTGCAATTAAAATGCAATGGGCAGCAGTATTCCGGGCTTGGGGCTACGTTTTTCGATTGCCATCATGCCTGCCCAGCGCGGCAATTATGGGCAGCCTATGTCCAGCATTATAGATATTGATAATTAATTAAAAGATCTAAAACATGTTATAATCAGAAAAAAACAGCCTTCTAACGGCCTAAGAAAATCTTTATCATATTTTATACACAAACACCCTTTTGTTCACAAAGCACTAAAGGAGAATGTGATAGAGGCGAGGTATACGAAGTAAATAATAATAACATAGAGATGCACCCGCCCCTGCGCCATAGTGCCTCTCTTTGACACCAGTAAGGCGATTACTGCACCCACTTGCTAATGACCAGGCTCGTTATACAGGCTGCTCTAGGATATATAATACGCGATATAAATGAACTTCCTGTATACCTAGCTGTTGTGTTACAGGATGATCATGTTTTTTGTAAAGTTGTATGCTAAGCGTGGCGGTGAATCGCGGTTAGATATTGTCGTCGCGGATTCGATTCCTGTATAGACTTCACGCCGTGAGTTGCCGGCAGAGTAGAATAGGACCTCCCCCTATACCAGGTGTCGTAAGAGGCGACTTAGACAAATATTATATAAAGTATATCCAAAATAGTGTAGCTCAAAAGCGTCACCGTCGCTACACTATAATATAATATTATAGAATAATAATAATTATTCTATATTCTATTATATAATATATAATTCGCGAATACTACATAGAAGAATATATAGAAAAAATGTTGGATTAATAATATTTTTTTTAGATATAATTCGAATTATACCACACAATTTTTCATTACTTTGCAAAAGTCTCTACCATCATTATCAACCATTAGAAGTCCACTGCTGGACATAGGCCTCCCAAAGTAAGGAAAATTTTGCCCATAATTGCCGCGCTGGGCAAGCGCAGCTTTCGTGACGAGGATGCTGCTGCCTATCCCCACCCTATACATTTGAGCAACACAATCCCGAGATTGTCATTGATATCCGAATATACTGCCATCTGTCGGTTCTGGTACCTTAGTCGTCTTTTACGAGACCTTATACGTGAGCCGTACTACTCTACCGGCATAACCAAATCATAAGGTTGGCGAATATATTGCAATAAACTAGAGTTAGAGTACTAAACTTGTATAAGCATTTCACTTTTTCCGACAAAATAATGAAAAGGGGAAAAAGTCTGTCAGATAAAAAAAGCGTAGAAAATAACACCATTAATATTAAAGGTGGTCCATCCAACAGGACGGGCAGCCCGGATAAAATTAAATAAAATTCAAACCGGAAACTAGAGACGGTAGTTTGCCATTTAATTATAAATTTATGAGCGGTGGGGGGAATGCACACCGGGTGCAGCGGACTATGTGAAGGGGGACGCGGCTATGTGAGGCTTTCAATTTGTATTAGACCAAGTTTTGTCTGTCTTTTTACAGAATAAACTATCTGACCCAACAGATATTTTCCTGTCTTAACGACGACTATTTAATTCGAATTGGTATAATTAAGATTAAATAATACACGTTCAATAGTGCCGTGAGGTACCGGCAGAGTAGAATGGTACCTCCCCCTGTAACAGGTGTCGTAAGAGACGATAAAGGTACCAGAACCGACAGATGGCGGTATATCTATCCGAAACAGTGCAGCTCCAATGCACAGGCTATACCCGTCGCTACGCTCTGCCATTGCCAACACGCTTTCCTAACGCGGCAATGCCCAGCAGTGGACTTTTAATAGCTGGTATGATGATGATGATGATGATGACGTTGAATTTAATAATATTATATCGAAAAAAAAAGTGTTTTTATTATTCAAAATTAACTACTGCACTGAAAATTATAATTATTTAAAATTACTCTCAGAGTTCATGAATTGATTATATTCTATTTATTTTGTTGATAAAAACGTAAATTAACCGGAACGCGGCTCAAAATAAATATATAAAGCAGTTAAAAATATAAACACGTTTATTTTATTTGTAATTGTCATATCCACAATATATAAATATTTACCTTTTTCCCGACCTAAGAAGATAGACGTCTAATTGTGATAAGAGGTTTCTTTATTAATATTTTTATTACATTAACACGTAATGTGTAGCTAATGCATAATTTAGTGTCCAGTATAGAATCAATTCGAAAATATGTTTACAAAGAAATATCATGACATATATTATCTTTTGATTATGAAACAAAATATGATTTATTCATGGCAAAATAAATGCATGCAAGCCA
>JACJUM010002477.1:14431482-14669134 GCA_020976665.1 Heortia vitessoides
GGCGGGGCCTCTCATAGATGAGAGGACCGATGCCCGTAATAATCCTGCGTGCCCCGCGGCCGCAATGGCTCGCGAGATTTGAGCGGGACCGACGGCGAGACCGAGGGCGCCTCTAGAGGCTCGACCTAGGCTCGGTCGCCGTCGTTGGGGTTGAATTTACTATGAATGAATTAAATTAAAACAAGAGAGGACGGACAGATTGAGCCCGACAGCCCTAGGGCTGTCGGTTATCGCTCGTAGGGGCAGGGACTTCACGCGTTCGCCGGCGAACGCGGTGTACTGCTCTGTTATATGAGTGCATGTGGAGTGTCAATGGTTGAGTTGTGCCAGTGAGAGGGCGAGAAAGGGCTGCGAGTTTCGCGGTTATTTTGTCGGGAGGGTCGCCTAAGACGTGACGCGGTCTACGAGATCGGACGTGGCAAATCTGCTGTGAAGTTTTAGAAAGTATAATCGATTTAAAACAGATTAGATTCTGAACAGGACCGCTTTTATTTGTTAACGATGTCGTCGATCAAGACCAAATGTGACCGGGAAGGTCACTTGCATTATTTTGCGGTTTACATTTTAAATTGTCTTTGAATATATTCAGTTTTTTATACTCAAGCCGTGAAGTACCGGTAGAGTAGAATAGTACCTCCCCCTGTACCAGGCGTCGTAATAGGCGACTATATCCACCCGAAACAGTGCAGCTCAAATGCAAAGGAGGCGGTTGATAAAAATAAAAGATCCTTACCAAAAAGTATAAGATGAATCAAGGTTGTTATTTCTGTGCCTACTGTCTCACACACTCACGAGAAACAAAACTAGTGCTAGTTTAAAACAAATTTAAAAAATATATAAATTCTTTCTGCCTTTATTATTTAATTTTACCCCACCCGTAATTAAAATGTATATAAATAGTCTATTAAACCGATCTATTGTAATATAAAATAAGATTCCAACACCCATTAAATTGTCAGCAATATCAATATATTCAAAAGTAAATTACAGGAATATCTCATCAAAAAATCGTACTACGCTGTAAACGAATTCTTGGAAGTTAAATAAAATGACTCAAGGAAAGCTCGTATAGGTCGTATGTATTACGTTCGAAATAACTAGTTTTAAGTTCAATTCTATTAGATTTACGTTTGTTTTGCCAGGGTTGTGTACCATCCTGAAAGACAGGGTCATATACCACACTACTGTTATACAGTAAAAAATGTGCATGTACTATATCAAAATAAATATAGAAAGCACAATTGCAGATTCAACTCGCGTCCGCTCATGAACAAGCGCGCACGCTCACCGCTGCAGCTCCTCTCAGTTTCTGGTTAATTAAGACAGTGTTTTGAGTGGCACTTACAGCGAACTAAATAAATAATGACTGAGCCTCAGTCCGCGGATTTCGACCGTCCGGCGGCCATGTAAAAATGTATGAGATGAGAGGGTCAGTCTTTTCGTATGTTGTTTATGTGTTAGACGTATCGGATCTCTTGTATTATTAACTAGCAGGGCCCTACGGTTTCACTCGCATAGTTCTAGTTAACATCAATGTACGGGTATAAAAATAGACTATATTATTTAACGATAATGTAGCTTTTTACAAGTAAAAGAATTATTAAAATCAGTCAAGTAGTTTTTGAGTTTTATCGTTACAAACGCATAATAATAACAATCGTGCCTCGTTACATTCCATTTGAAGTTTATTGTTTCATTGTCCACTGCTGCCCACGCAAGCCCACGCTGGGCAAGCGTGTTGGCAATCGCAGAGCGCAGTTTTCGCGGCGGGAATGCTGCTGCCCATGCTTGTCGGTTCTGCTACCGTGCAGTGGGAGGTACTATTCTTCTCTGCCAGTACCTCACGGCTAATTATATAGTTGTATTATGTTGTCATTAGTTCCAAAATATTATTTTTATGAGAAATGTTTTGCTTATAAATGGGCACGCTGGGCAGTTGGATATATCGACTGATACAATTTTACTATGTACCCGGACGCAGTCGCGGCGGGCGGCTAGTTGAGTGTAAAAACAGAATTATGTTACACGAAATTAATTAGCAAATTGTAACAAACTACAATAATATTGGCACCGAATTCATTAGAGTCGCGTCGCAATGCAGTTAATTACGAACTAATTAGTATTTCATTGATCTACTGCGACTGCAGAGTTCCACCAGCAGCGTTTATAACAGAACTAAGATTTAGTCTTAAGTTCAAAAATATTATTGCCTTTTAAAAAAAAGCTTTAATTCCGTTCTTAAAGGGTAAAAGGGGGTGCAAAGATTGTATAAAACTTTGCTTTATTTAAAGTTAATTGTAAAGATATTTGAAATTAAATTCAGTATATTTTCATTGGAAGTCATGAAACAAGTGTACAATATTTTTTCGAAATTGATCGTTTAGTCGTAAGAGGTGACTAAAGTATTAAAACCGACAGAAAGCGTGATATCCATCCGCGAAAGTGCAGCTCAAATTCACAGGGCGGGGGTGGGCATACCCGACGCAAAAGCTGCATCCTGCGATTGCCAACACGGTTCTTCCTTCTTCTGACTGACTTCTAATGGCTGATATAATGATGATGTATATATATGATGAACATTTGTGTTCATTCTGTATCTGGGTGTTAAATATGTATTTAAGTAGTAAATTCATAATGTGCAGTTACGGAGATCAGACACCAGAGGAATCTCATATATAAAACAACACCAAACACACTACTACAAAAACAAAAACTAATATACATGATGTAAACATTTACCCTGGATGGGGGGGGGGGGATCAAACCCGCAATCCCTGACACATAAGTTAGCGACACTAGCGAATACGCCAATATTAGCTTATCTTAAAAGGCCATATGTTTTAGAGAAGTTACTTGTACCACTTCAACTTGACAGAAAACACTCCGACAAAATAACGACTCAGCTCTGCAACATGCGAGCTAACGTTATAACGAGCCGATAACGTTATAACGCAACGTTGCGTTATTGGCTAACGTTATTATCAAATCGATTTGAGTCATGGGTCATTTGGACCCGGTAGGGTTACAGGCTATCCTGATTATTTGTTTTATGTCATTAATTATATATTTTTAAAATAATTTCCTCCAAATCTTCGAACAAAATAAAATGACAGCTGTCAAACTACAAGTTAGTTTGACAGCTGTCATTTTAATTAATATTTCTTAAATTGCTTTATTTATACTTGGCTGTGTGGTAACGGCAGTGTAGAACAGTATCTCCCGATATACCATGTGTGGTAAGAGGCGACAGAGATACCGTAACAGATAGATGGCGATATACCCATCCGAAACCTTGCAGCTCAAATGCACAGGGTGGGGATGGGCAGAAGCATTCCCATCGCGAAAGCAATTATGGTCGTATTTTTTGGCTGCTATCATAACGATGATGAGAAATTAGTTTCATGGGTTTTTAATTTTGGGTTGATTTTATAGACAATGATTTATATGTGAAACCCTTGTAATGTAAAAATTATTATTAGCAAATTATGATGCCAATATATATAAATCGTGAGGCACTAATTAATTGCCATCGGTCATTAAAATCAAGTTATATTTAAGTTCTTCTTTCTTAGCCGAAAAGCTATTTTGATTCTCAAATAGGAATATCTATAAAAAACTGACTGGGTTGTATAAGGATACGTTGACTGCGTATTAGAGTACTCGAAAATAAAACATAAATTATTCGAATAGTGTCTGAGAGTTTGTAGTGCACGCGATGTTTCTGGTATCCATCGTTTGGGCATATGACAGAAATACCTAGTGCTGATATTGTTTAAAGAGTTTGTCATTCCTTTTCTAAACGTTGACAACCCTAACGGTGGCTGGCTCTGATTCACTTCATTACAGGCGAGCCCGGACCGGACATCAAAACTGTACAGATGGTCCGTTCCTTATAAGTCCCTTAATAAGCAAACTTTAAATAGACAGTTCGAAACACTGCTTAACTTTATCATGCAACTTTTCCTATCTGGAGCAACTCTTCATCGGTTTAATTGTATGCTGGTCCACTTATTGGTAGAGTGGGATATCTGTATGTATATATTTGTGTTCTGACGTGCGCCATTTTGAATCGTTAGGTTGAATGCATTAGGGCACAATTAGGACACCTATGATTGGAATTTGTTACGTGGACGCGTCAAATGCGATCATGCGCAGTACTGGCAATAAATACATATAAATATAATTGTGGTGTCGTCTGTGGCTTCAGAAATATCCTTCACCTCATTCGTCAAATATATGTATTATATTTAACACCTAGACGCAGAAAAAACAAAAAGAATTGTGATATAAATGTTTGTTCTGGGGCGGAATGAACCCACGACCCTTGACGCACAAGTAAGGACACTACTGTCTGCGTCATCGGCCCTGGCCGATTGTAATTAAGTATTATGCCCAGCGTTGCATTTTTTGACAAAAGTGCCCATTTTTTTCTAGGGAATTCTATGTCCAGCAGTGGGCATGGGTGTGGATGTTATGCAACATGGATGTACTATTTATATGATAAAAAATAAAGAACCAAAATTTAGTCATTTCAGCCATTGCAGAAAATAAGCGATCAAGATAAGAAGACATCCATTTGTTTCTGATACTGATATACTTTCCTTGTTTCTTCGAAAATCATTTATTTCTTCATACAGAAGCGCCGATTAAAAATTAAATAATAGATATTTTCCAAAAATGTCTTATTTTGCCAAAGCAACTACGTTTCTCTACCCACCGTTCTATTTATTAATTTAAAAAAAACTCGAAAATTCAACTGATCCCAGAATGAACGCTAGACTCGAACTTTTATCGTTCTCTCGCCGGGTACTGCCTTTCTGTTGTATTTTAGCAGACACATCATTTTTCATCTAGTGTTCTTTTAGTGCTTAAAACTCAGTGCCATCTCTGTGTTGCCATCACTCAAATATTAAGCTTTTACTAGTATGAAGCGATCGATAAAGAAGTAATAGTTACAAAATTCACTTTACAAGATTTTAGCATTAAACTCTGTGTTTTTTAATCAAAATTAATTAATTAACATCCGTTGATGTTACCCGTAAAATCAAATTTCATTTCAATCAAAAGATAAATCTTTTCAAAAAAAGAACATAACAAAACATGAAAAAGTGTTGATAAAAAAAACAAAACATCCCCCACCTATTTTCGGAGTTATTAAAAAAACAATCCGTCTTGTCCGAGGAATGATCTCTGGGATTGCATTATTTACGCATGAGGTACTATAAAGGTTGCTATGGCAACGGGTCTCCCTCAGGGATTGGGAAGGGTGATAGTACCCTGAATCCCGCGAGATTCGATATTTCTAAATATTATTATGTTAATGTACTGAACTGTGATCTCGATGGAACAAATCTATTAGTTTGTAAGATAAAAGGGTGTGTTTTATTCTGAGATATAAAATATAAGAAGGTCACTTTTAATTACAATAACAAATGTTTTAAAATACATAATATAAGCTAACCCGACAGACGTTGTCCTGTCTAAACTATACAAATGCTTTTATCATAAAAAAAAAACAAATTGCGACTATAAATTGTAGTATAAACCATCCTATAATTCCTATATCCTTTGCCGTGAGGTACCGGCAGAGTAGAATAGTACTTTCCACTGCACCAGGTGTCGTAAGAGGCGACTAAGGTACCAGAACCGGTGTAGTTCAAATGCAGGGTGGGGATATGCAGCAGCATCCTCGTCGCGAAAACACGCTTGCCCAGCGCGGCAATTATGGGCACAAATATTTTTTTTGGATAGGTCGTCTGGTATGATTATCATGACGTTGACGTTTAATTGTTTAAAAAATTAAATATTCAGCAGTGGATTTTCAATGGCAAGTATCTATAATATCTATCAAGTTGGATCAATATGTACACAGAGAGAAAAAATATTCAATTGGTTCAGGAATTTAGAAGTTCATTACGGACAAACAACGTGAATTTTGTATATAAATGATAAATGTGATTAACTCTTTTGACCGATCGATAAAAAAGTGCTTCAAGCTTATTTATTACCTGAGTCAGGTCATTGTGTGAGACTGTGACCAATTTCGACGGGCCCGATGGCGCAGATGGTAGTGATCCTGTCTTGTGCGCCAAAGGTCTTGGGTTCGATCCCCAAATATTTATGTAATGATATTTATGTTGATTCTGTGTATGGGTGTTAAATATATGTATTTAAGGAGTATATTTGTGATTCCTCTGTTCTCTGATGTCTGTGACACAAACGCTTCAAGCGACTTATCACGGAATCGGGTCAATGTATGAGATGTTGTGGGAATTTATTTTATAATATTAGTATAAATACCAAAAACAGCATCAGTTACAAGTAATGCCAGACAAATATGCAATATAAGCGGTTATATTAACCCTAAAATGCAATCACAAAGTTCGCACACCATTCTACACCAACCTATAAACCTATCCGCACTAATCCAAGAGCGTCAATCGGCGGCAGCGTCAAAAACGGCGGGTCCCTGGCTACCCGCCAGCGCGCTCCGGCTATTAACGAGATAATGTGACGCCGTTACCGCCGGCTGTAACTGATCGCCGGATCAGGATCGGCTATTCGCGCGTCGTCAATGCCGTTTATGGTTTTGCGATAGACTGGACAGTTTTCGACTTCACTTTGTGTAGTTTTTTTTTGTTTTGTGTGAGCATCGTTATCTGATGAACAAAGAGATAAAGTTTACCATCAATCACCATCTCAGAATTAGAGAGATTTTGAAATCGGTCCAGTAGTTGTAAAAGTTTATACGTTACATACATACATAGTTTACTTAGGTAAGTATCAAAATGTATTTTAGTTTAAGTTTCCTTTTGTTGTTGAATAAAGTTATTATTATTATTATATATCACGCCTATGTCCCTTTGAGGTAGGCAGAGACTATGGATCTACAATTGCAACAATCTTGGCATATCTCTCTCGCTTCCCTAACTCGCATTAGCCCTATCATACAAGCTCGTTTATTCTTGGTACTTCTGACCTGGTCCTTCTTTGACACCTCTACTTGCTACCTGATGAAGGTATGTTTGCCTCAGTCGTCCTATACCAACCCTTCCATTCACTTCTATATATTTGCACAGTCGTTGTACTTTCATCCAACATAATTATTCCTTACCAGCGAACAAAATAGAACTTTAGTTTATATGGTTCCTTTCAAGTAGGTACTAAAAATCCATTTTTTTAAAAATATAATTAATTCTATAATTTTCAGAGCAGATGCATCTCTGAATTATTAAATGGACTCTTAAAGTAGGGCGAATAGTTTTTTAGCTAAATCAAACACACAAATAAATTAACAAACAATTTCTTACTATGATATTAATGTGTGTATCATTTGATCAGGCGAAATAATATTCCTCAACATTGTATGTATAATATGTAAAGAACTTCTTTAATGTGTATATGCGTGCGCACCGTTAGCGTGTCGCGCCAATCGAGCTGTCATTGTCAAAGACAAATATGTTCTGTTCATAAAATGTTGTTAAAATTTTCTTTTAGTTTAATTAATTAATATTAAGTTGTATAAATCGAGAGGTGATGATTATAAACTTTTATTGTCGTTTCTTTATTTACAGATAAACCAATTGGAGTATTATTTCACTTCTGAGATTAAATCATAATTAATAGTCTTATATATATAATACCATAACCGTTATATATTAAATAAAATTCCTATATCCGCAGATAACATAACGGCAAATACTTGATTTATCACAGCAAATAACGAATAGTTGGCGGTCAATAAGATTTAAAACATAAATCAGAAGCCAGTAATGTGTCGCAATATATTATTGTATTACGATTTGTTTGAAACATAGCAATTCTCCATAAAGCTGATGAATGGCCACTAAGAAAATACTATTAATTTTTGAGTTGTATTTTATAGTAGCTGTGCCCGCGACTTCGTCCTCTCGGAATAGTTTTTGTGGGTAACTTTAACTTATATAAGCTTTGAATGTCACGTTTATTTATATCGAATCAATGGCCTAAAAAATAAGTTTCAAATTTCTAGCTCTAAAAATAGCGATACTTCCTTACAATTTTTCATCCCCCCTTTAGACCCCTTATAACCCTTATTTCGAATTGTTTATGCCAAATTTCATCTAAATCCGTTGAGAGGTTCAATCGGGAAAGCCCAACAGACACACATACATAGTTACTTCCGCTTTTAAAATATAAGTAGGGATTTAAGATTTAAAAACTTTAAAAAATAATAAAATGGACTTTATATAATGTAATTTTGGAAGTTAATTTAATTTAATATTATCACAGCTACCGACTATTACTTCTTACATGATTGTATATGTATATAAATATACAATTATATTCATATGTATTGATTATTATGTATGGAATAAATATTATTATTTTTCTAATAGACTTACAATCAATTCGGATGTTTGATCCAAAAATACGACATACCTGTAACAAAAGAAGACACATATAAACATCCGCAAATAACTTCATATATCTAATAATATTTTATTGTTATATTTTAACATTTGAATCTCGTAAGCCTCGAAGTCGAAGGCCAAAGTGAACATGTGGTGCCATTTGGTATCAATCTACTCTGAAGTGTACACCTGTCTGTCTCATCTTCTAGGTTCCAAATAATAAATAATTTACTCTGGCTCAACACCTGGGCATAAGAGCCATTTCAAAATATGGGAGAACAAAAACAAGAAAATATGAAATTAGGTTTGAGTTAGACAGTTCACCGAATATCTCCCAAATTCAGTGAACTGTCGAACTGGGTTACATATCTATAAAAAAAAAGAAAAAATATATTTATCCTGCTGCACCATACGCAACATAAACATAAACAATAAAATATAATACATAGTATGATCAAAAAAATATTTTTGTTTTCTTTTTTTCCTAAAACATGTGAACGTAGTCCGTAACGATGCACGTCTGCAATTATAAAATTATAAAGAATAAAATTCAAGCTTTATTTGGTACTTACAAAGTAGAATAGTACGTCCCCGTGTACCAGGTGTCGTAAGAGGCGACTAAAATACCAGAACTAACAGATGGCGGTTTATCTATCCGAAACAGTGTAGCTCAAAAGCGCAGGGTGGGGATGGGCAGCAGCATCTCCGTCGCGAGAGCTACGTTCTGCAATTTTTAGCCAATGCCAGCACGTTTACCCAGCGAAGCAAATATGGCCAAAATTTCGCCTTTCTTGGGGAGCCCTATGTTCAGCAGTGGACGTCCAATGGCTGATATGATGATAATAAGAAATATACTTTTTTAACGTCTTTGAAACTTATTTAACTATTTGAATTCTTTGTTTGATGTTTCGGCTACCTTGCGGCAACCGATCTCAAGAACTTTTTGAGATTGTTAAAACAATATTACTATGATAGTAGTAAATGATCAAAAATATGTCCTATTCTGGAATCAAACAGTAGACTTCCTCCTAGAACGCAGTGTGATTTTTAAGGCCTGGTGCCGAGTAAATGCGCACGCGCACCGCTGGCCATACTTATCAGATCGCAGCATTGTTTAGTATGATAAACGGTACCGTATCGGAATGCAGGCGCCGGCGCCGCACATTTCTCTCACTTGACTCGCGATCCCGGAGTATCACCGCAAATGAGTCGAGAGAACTTTGCTGCATACCATGAAATTATGTTTCTTGGCGCGAGCTCTAAAGTCATTTACTGAAGATAATATTTACTAAAACTACTACTTTAAAGTGATGCGAAGTATCCAATTGCCAGAACTGCCCAGGGTGGCCATTATGGTCAATAACACAATGATTTATCCTGTATTATATAAGGGACGCCTTATGTCCATCTGTGGATGTCCTATGGCTGATATGATGATAATATTGATTTAAATATCTTGTCTTAAATTAATCTTAATATAATATAATATCTTATTTTAATATAAATAATCTTTTGAAATTAAAGTTCCTCGTAAGTTTATTGAATCATCATCAAGCTCATTTGAATGAGTTTATTGAATCATAGTCATGAAAGTCCACTGTTGAAAATAGGCCTCTCCAATAAAGGTGGTTTTTCGCCCATAATTGCCGCGCTGGGCAAGCGTGTTAGCAGTCGCAGAGCGCAGCTTTCGCGATGCGGATGCTACTGCCCATCACCGCCTTGTGCTTTTGAGCTGCACTGTTTCGGATAGATATTTCGCCATCTGTCGGTTCCGGCACCTTAGTCGCCTCTTACGACATCTAATGCAGTGTAGCTATTCTACTCTGCCAGTACCTCAAGGCCGTATATTGTATATTGGAAACTAATGTTAAAATTGTCTGTTAAACGTTTACTGATTTTATGTTGATTTCGATGCCAAATCTAATTGAAATCAATTAGCTAAAGACAAGATGACATAGACAGAACATATTTTCGAATTAAAGGCATTAGAAGTAGAAAGACTTTAGAATTAAAAGTAATAAGACGAATCTTTGAGAAAAACGTTTATCTCATATAAACGGCTCTGCCATAAAATTCTGTAGATTTCAGAGCCAGTAATTTTGCAGAGTACGTTTGAAATCGTTTTAGAAAACTCAGCACGCCGCGTGTCCAAATGAAATTTTATCATAACCCCACGGAGTTCTCATCGCAATATCCTAGATTTAACGGGAAAGTCATTTAAGGTGTTATCAGATTTTTAGTTCGTTTTATTTTCATTATAAACTGAAAAATATTCGAATTATTTTAAATTGCCGTAATGCAGAATAGAATGGTTGGTGTTAAAGGCGAATGAGGTACCGCAACCGGTGGCGGTATATCCGCCGGAAACAACTTTGATCAAATGCAACGGAGCATTCCAGTTGCGGAGCTAACTGCAATTGTCACCACGCCAGCCCAGCGCGGCAATAATGGGCAGGATTCCCCTTTTCTTGGGGAGGCCTGTGTCTATCAGTGGAGGTTACGTATATCGACTGATTTTAAAATGTCTCTCACTAATGTTAACGGTGTCGTGAGGTACCGGCAGAATAGTGACTAAGATACCAAAACCGACAGATGGTGGTAAATCTATCCGTGCAGCTTAAATGCACAGGGCGGGAATGGGCAGCGGCATCTCCGTCGCGATAGCTGCGCTCTGCGATTGCCATCACGCTTGCCCTCCTTTCTTGGAGAGGCTTGTCCAGCAGTGGACATCCAATGGCTGGTATGAATGTAAAGTTAAATTGATAAAACGGGAAACGGAAGTAAAAGCTGTGCTCTGCCAGTTATTAATATAATAAGGAATATGAAAACTGACATTTATAATTGAACCAATTTCTTTTACAAACTATAACTAAGTGACGTGTATTAAAGGGGGTTCACTTCTCATTAATTAGAGCGCCTTCCTCGCCCCCTCCTAACCCCTCTTTTTATAACATAATTAAATTGTATGCTATGATTTTCTTTAACATATTATATTTTATCGCCATAGCCATATTAAACAAAGTACGAGTATATAGAACATTCCTTTTGCCCGCGGCTTAGCCTGCGTGAACATCCCATGAAAACAGTATTTTCATTTCTCACAACATCTCATATCTCATACATTATCCTGCCTCCGTGGTAAGTCACTTATAGCACTTTTGTAACGAACCGCAAATATACTACTTAAACACAGACATTTAACAACCAGAATCAAAACACACACAAATATCATGATATAAATATTTGCCCTGGGTAGGAATCAAACCCACGACCCTTGGCGCACAAGATAATATCACTATCATCTGCGCCATCGGGCTCGTAATAACTCCTTCCTTATGAAAATTCACAGTGATTACTTGAGCAGATATAATGTGAAGGTTTCAAATGAGATAGAAAAATCTGAATGGGATGTTTTAGAGCGGTTAATCGTAAATCCCACGGGAGCATGTTTTTCGGGATAAAAGGTAGTCTATGTCCTCCTCCATATTCCCCACTATATGTATGCAATATTTCAAGAAGATAAGTTGAGTAAATAAACCGTGAAGAGGTTACAACAAACAAACTTACTTTTGCAACTATAACGATAGTTAGGTTGCCGAGGGGTATAACTTCATAGTATGTTGACGCACAACGAAAATTGTTACTAAAACATAACTTGATATATAACTTAAAATATTATTTGATTAGAATGACAGATGTCAATGTACACACACACGTCACACGCTCATCGCAGTTATTTGTAATAACACTATATACAAATATTGCCGCGAGGTACCGGCCGAGTAGAATAGTCTACCTCTGTACCAGGTGTCGTAAGAGGTGACGGAGGTACTAAAACCTACCTATATATCCATTCAAACCAGTTTAGCTCAAATTCAGCAGCATCCTCGTCATGAAAGCTGCGCGCTTGTCCAGTGCGGCAATTATGGGCAATATCCCTTTTTTGGTGAGGCCTATATATCCAGCAGTGGACTTTTAACGGCTGATATAATGATGATGATGATGATATTTATTTATTTTAAATTTCAATTTATTATGGCATCATACATTATCATTAATATTGTTGACATTACAAAGGTTTAACATATAAAATGCAACTTATCCACTGACGGGACTAAAGCGCAGATGGTAGTGATCTTATCTTGTACGCAAAAGGTCGTGTGTTCGATCTCCACTACCGGACAAATGTTTCTACAATATTTGTGTTTGAACTGTGTTTGGGTGTTTAATAAATGTACTTTAGTATTATATTTGTGATTCCTCTGCTGTACGTGACACAAGTGCTTTGAGGGGCCATCCATAAAGTAAATCACACGATTTTCATGATTTTTTGAGCCCCCCTTCATCTTTGTCACCGGTGGTCACATTTCTGATAACCCCCCCCCCCAGTGTGACGTCACATGTTTTGTAAAATCACATCGAAATATTATTAAATTAGAATACTTTACATTACTTTATGGATGACCCCTGAGCGACTTATCTCGGAATTAGGCCAATATACGAGATGTTGTATGAATTTATTTATTATTTTTTAAAACATTTTCTGCTTTATCTCTTGAAATAGCAAAAATATGAATAGTATAGAGTATAATAATGCAGACACAATCCAGACAAGGCCACCGCAACACGATTTATTTTAATAACACACCCGACCAGAGTGATGCCTGCAAAAAAGGCAGCAACAACCATAATACGCGAGTAAATGATTATCAACTTTATAAGCATGTGATATGGTTCGTTTTCAAGTGCCCGGCAGACATATTAAATTTCGCCTCAAAATTTGTTTACACTGATATTACTGGGTATTGCGGTAAGCCGTTATTAATTTGTTAATTCAATCTGATTATTAATTAACGGTGTTTACTGGATCGTGTCAACGACTATTCAGTTAAGTATTCATGTAAGAACTTAAAATCTTTAGTTCTATTTGTAATTTATTGACAAATCTATACATATATATATATAAAATTAAAGTGCCTGTTTGTCATACCATATTAAAAGCTTTTCAATAAACTAAATGCATATATATAGGTACGGTACTATAATATAAGGTAAGATAATCTCTAAAAAGACTAAACCGAATATATATATTATAATAAATTCACACAAAATAGAAAATATTATCCTGACTCCGAGACACGTTCCTTAACACACTTTTGTTACGAACATCACACAATAGAGGAATTACAAATATAATACTTAAATGCATATTTTATACGCAGAAGAAACACGATTATTCATCATATAAATGTTTGTCCTTAATGGGGATCAAACCCACGACCCTTGCGCATAAGATAGGACCACTACCATCTGCGCCATCGGGCCCGTTTAACATAAAGCCTTCACATCAATCTACATATTCACACTAATATTGTGAATAGGAATGTGTATGTATGTGTCTGTTTTTTTGTCCGTCTGTCACGACAAAACGTAGCGATGGATTGATATGATTTTTTAGTGAAGATAATTGTAGGGAAGGAGAGTGACATAGACAAATTTTTGTATCTTTGTAACCGCCCCACTTCCCTAAAAGAGGGAGATAGAAGTTTGTATGGAGCATTCCGCAATTTTCAAGGTTGAAAGCTAAAAATTGATATGCAGACTATTTGTGACTAACAAAAAAACGTGTCATCATTTTATTTTTGTAAATCTGCCCCAATCCTTTTGAAAAAGGGGGCGAAATTTCATGTACAAAGACTCTTTGTCCCCAACGAAAAATATCTGCTTTCTTTTGGACATCTCCCCCCAGCCCCAAAAATAGGGGATATAATTTTTAAGCTGTGTTACTCGAACGAAGCCGGGGGCAAAAGCTAGTGTACCACAAAAGTGTTTAGCAAACATTGAACATGCATAATGCTCTCGCTCTTGATGTTTAAATTATGCATTTAAAACAAAAAGGCTTTTAACTAAATGAAACTAAAAAAGCATTATTCAAAGCAAACCCTACAAAGGTTACAATGTTCCGGCGACTAAATACTTTTAAAGTCTAGAGCCCCGATTTAATGTAGTATTAAACCGTAATCCCCACACGAGCGAGGTAATGACGCGGCGACTGTCTGCGGCGAGCGGTCATTTGACTGTTGACCTCTGGCAGAGACGGACGGCTTCGTTAATTATACTGATACGTCCATTCGTTTAACAGACTCTGAAATCACACTCGGAGGTATTAACAGAGAATAAACACGTTCACTGGTTAACGAAATTTGTTTTTCATATTATATACTCACACTTTTAATTTACACGCGATTTTATAATTTTAAATAACGCACGTGATATAAAATAACTGACATCATCATATCAGCCATTGGATTCCCACTGTTGAACAACCCCAGTAAAAGGGGGAATGAGCTCATAATTGCCGCGCTGCTTTCGCGACGGCGATGTTGTTGCCCAGCCCCGCTTATTTTGAGCAGCACTATTTAGGATGGATATACCACCATCTGTCGATTAAGTACCTAAGTCGCCCTTTACGACACCTGGTACAGGGGAAGGTACTATTGCACTCTGCCGGTACCGCATGGCCTAATTAAACATAGAACAGAACATTTGCAAGTTGTAAAGGCATTATTACATCCCTAATAATATTATAAATATGAAAGTAACTCTGTCTGTCTGCCTGTCTGTTACGCTTTCCCGCTTAAGCCTTTCAACCGATTTTGATGAAATTTGGCATAGACAATCTTTAGATCGTGAGAAAGGACATCGTGAGGAGGCTATTTTTTAATTCGAAATAAGGGTTGTAAAAGGTCGAAAGGGGGGATGAAAAGTTATATGGATGTATTGCTATTTTTAGAGCTAGAAACTTGAAACTTATTTTTCAGGCCATTGATTCGATATAAATAAACATGATATTCAAATTTTATATAAGTTGAAGTAAATAGGTATGGTACCCAAAAAACTGTTCCACGCGGACGAAGTCGCAGGCACAACTAGTAGTTATATAAAACGCACAGAGTACATAGCACGCATATATGATAGCTGATTATTGAGTAGAGTTCTCGTAGTTAGTCTCTATGACTACGCTACGAGAATAGAGATTGCGCTGGATACAGCCCACATGCAACTGGTTTCATTAGAATTCTTTTAGAGAAGCCTGTATCAACAAAGTGCGTCCTAAGGCTGATATAATGATAATCCATCCAAATCATCTTGTTATAATAATATTTTAGACAAAGGTAATAGTGGAAAAATCTCGCAATGTCCATTCCAGCATCTAGTATTTCTAAGTTTAAACTAAATATAATGCGGTAAAGCTGTGAGACCGCATCCCCACTCGGCCGAGTTAATGAGGCGGGGACACTTTGCGGACAGCGGGCAGTCGTCACCCGCCCGTCAGCGGTGAAGGACTAATTATTCTGCTACGGAAACGGACGTTCCGTGCGCGCTGGCTTTTAAAGGCTGCTACAAACTTTTTGGTTTTGATATTTATGAAGATGGGAGAGATTATATATTGATATAGTAACATATCGCAAAATTTTTAAGTGCTAACTTATACCTGTAACTTTATTCGCAACTATTACGCAATTCTTTAATTAATAAAAATAAACATTCTAAAAAATAAAAACAAATCTATTTCGTGGAAACCGTAAATTTTTCGGTATTTGTTTTTTATTGAAATCCATTAAGCTCTAGCGTGTTAAATCCAAACATCCAAACATTATAATTTAAAAATTACCTTTTTTTTATTTGACTAGATCTACAAATTCTGGCATGTTAAGTTATAATTTAACTTTTTTTAGACCAGGTCGACAAACAAGCATACAGTCCGCGTGATAGTAAGCGTCACTGTAGCCTATAGACCCTCGTAGTAACATAAGGATATCACTAACCCGTTGTCAACCTTGTGATTTGAAGATATTGGGCACAAAAATTTATAGGATTATATTATTAAATTTATAGGAATAATTGGTAGGAAAAGCAGTGAATTTACTGGGTAATGTGGCAACATTACCCAGTAAATTCACTGCTTTTCCTACTCTTCAGACCACAAAGCAATGCGAACACTGCTATATGGTGGTAGAAAAAGGTGAGAGTGAGGTGCCAATAGTCTGGAATCAGTCAAACCTTGTTTTTTTAATCAACCGAGCATATAAAGTGAACTATATACAACTATGTTGACGTCCATTACGCTATGTACAGTGTACTGGCTTATTACCTATATATAAATTAGAGAACAAATTAGCCCATTTAAATCACACGTGCAAAACTCAAACATCAATACACACAACCTCTTACTTGCAAGTTTACGTAATTATTCTATTTTGAAACGTGAGTCGTGTGTAATGTCATCCCCACCGCAATCCCTACTCCCCGATCGAGTTAATGACGCGGCAATCGTTTGCGGCAGCGGTTAGTCGTCACTCGACCCTTGACCGCACCAGTCAACTGCTCCTATTATTTTCAATTGATTTCATACATCGTATGTATGTATGATCATATGAGGTAGACCTTATAAAAAGTTCGTTTGCATTAATACCTCACTCTCACCTACCTCTACCGCTAAATAGCTGTTTGCATTGCTGTGTTTCGGTTTGATAGGTAAGAAAAGCAGTAAAATTACTGGATATGTAATGTGACAAAATCTTCATGTCACAATTTTGGAAACGCGCTAGTGATACCTTTGTGATATTAGGAGTGTCTAAGTACTACTAGGCTATACTACCGCACTAGCCTTGTGGTACCGGCTGAGTAGTACGTTCCTCTGTACCAGGTGTCTAAAGAGACGATTGAGGCACCAGAACTGATAGATGGCGGTATATCCATCCGAAACAGTGTAGTTCAAATGCACAGGGAGGGAATGGGCAGCAGCATCCCCGTCGCGATGCTTTTGCTCTGCGATTGCCAGCGCAGCAATTATGGGCAAATTCTTCTTTTCTTTCCCTTTCGTTGATTAGGAGTATCTATAGGCTTCAGTCACGCGGACTGTATGCTTGTTTGTCACCAGTTTTTGTTCAGAGATTGTAAAGAAGCGTATTAATTAATGCAAATTGAATTGGTTAACTTGTACCACAGTAAATTTCGTATGTTAGCACACACACCAAAAAAGGCTTAGTATCAAAACGTGCCTACTACCGCTATGAGCACGTACTCGCCCCGAGTAGACTGAGGTCTGAGTGGATCTGCATATTACAAACAGCGAGGCGTGGGCGCGCGTACATTACCCGACCCCGGATGGACTACGGACATTGTGGACTAAGATAGATAGAAGTATAGCATATATGGTACAGACATACAAAAATGGGGGGTCATGTTTTAGGTTTGTGTTGCAACATGTCTGTACTGTTAGGCACTGCAAATGTTAAGTTATTATCGATGCGGGAATGTATATTACTATTACTTAATAGTACTGTTTACTACCAACCCTTGTTTCATGCCCTGCCTTTTTCTGTAAGCGAATATTACTCACTATACATATAACCATCTATTATTGAATATGTTTTTTAAATTGGTCTTGTATTTTGTGCATATCCGTTACAAAGAAAGATACAAATCTTTTTTTTCTATCTGTAATATTCGTATTAATTTAAATCAATTACAAATGAATCTTTTTTAACAATATAGGTTTTAAGTGTTTTCTTTTAGGGAAAAACGAAAATTATATTTCCTTTCTATATTTGGCGGTTTAATGAGTAATAACACAATATGTTTTCCAACTTCGGAGATAAATCTATGCGATGAGGTATTTCCATAATATAAAAGATCATATCAGCACTTGGAAGTCCACTGCTGGACATACGTCTCCCGAGAAATGGGGAATTGGATGAATATACTGCCATCTGTTAGTTCTAGAAACTTAATCGCCTCTTACGACACCTGGTACAGAGGGAGGTGTTATTTTACTCCGCCGGTACCTCTCGGCAATATTAATGCTCTTTATCTAAATAATGTTTTAATTTTTTTTATATCACATTTCCACATTCGTAAATATGCCTAATGATAAACTCTTGAACTGAAATGCACTTAGTAAATAACATGGAATAATGACTAAACATTGTGGACAGAATATTTCATATTGTCTATTGCAGATGAAACTAAAACGTATAAAAATATCGATAAGAAACTTTTTGAAAACAAATCAGTTCTTCAACGAGTTTATTATATTATTTTTACACATATTCCACATTTCTAGCAATAAATATAATTTGTATCAAAGTGATGCTAGTGTTGTTTGTGCTGAGAACGGAACCCTTAACGGACGGATTGCGGGCGTAGCGCTAACGAGCGAGTCCTAACCGCTGGATCTCTGCTGGGGATGGGACATTCGAAAATATATCGATATCTGAATGAGAAACTACGTTCTTTTTTCATGTAAGGGGATGTAAAATCAGTGTAATATGTTTAAGAGGTCTTAATAAGCAAAGAATATAAAATAAAAAATGGGCAGTAAATACTGAATTTAACTAGCACTAACAAGTTAAGACTTTCATTTACTTCCCTATAGCAGTAATTATTCATTTTTATCGTAGCAGCCGTAGGTTGTCCACAGCTGGATATGGTTAGACGTGGTTGAAATTACAAAGCGTAGATCCAGGACGGAAATACTATAACCCACTTCCGCCCTCTTTCATTTAAGATATTCTGTTTTAGGTGTATATACCGCCACCTGTCAGTTTCAGTAACTTAGTCGCTTTGTAAGACACCTGGTACAAGGGGAGGTATCATGATTAGCTGGTACCCCACGATAATTAATAGACAACAATATTTATTATTTGGGGATGGACAGCAGCATCCCCGTCGATGAGGCTGCACTATGCAATTACTAACGCGCTTGGCAAAACTTCTTAAGAAGGCCTATATCCAGCAGTGGACTCTAATTGGCTGGTATGATGATTATATCATGGTTTATTTATGTATTATTAAAATATCTATGTAATTAAATTATAAAATTATTAAGTGTATCCCGCAAATTCAGCATAAATATTTGGGAAAATATCCCGATTCAAATACTGTCTCCAGTTAAGCAGATGTTTCGCCTGTGACCTAGTTTTCCTAATTTAATTTATCGACACTAGCGCACCACTACCCCCTCATCGCAAGTGGTCGCATAACGACTCCGATAACGAACCGCCGCATTGTTATCGACTCGAGTATCGATACAAATGCAAACCATCGACTGTCGATACTTTCCTCTTTTTCCCCGCGGATAATATCTGAGGCGGAAATTTGGGGAAAATGCCTCGGCTCCCTCGGGATGCTTGGGGCAAATTATTTTTGTATCTTATTTTCTTTTAGATACTGATTTTGATAGTGCTCCTTGGGTAGGGTTGACAAGGGACAACTTGATTCTACTTTTAATATTAACTCGGGGATATTTCGAGTATAGATAATACTAAGTAACGAACTAAATGGGAAACTATAGGCGGGAATCTTCTGGTTTTTAGAAGGAAAATATTTGAATCCCGCAAGCTTGTCCGAGTACCAGAAGTGGATTTAATCATAACAACCATTGGAAGTCCACTGCTTGACATAGGCCTTATAATAAAGGACATTATTTGCCCATAATTGCCGCGCTGGGCAACGTGTCGGAAATCGCAAAGTATAGCTTTCGGCGATGCTGTTGCCCATCCCCGCCCTGTCCATTGAGCTGTCCACCATCTCTCGGTCTGGTACCTTAGTCGCCACCAACAACACCTGGCACAGTGGGGGGTACTATTCTACTCTGCCGGTACCTCACGGCAAACATCACTATTATATTTGATTACATTCTCCACATCGAGAAATGCCGTCTCCTATAACAAACACTAAACACTTTAGTTTTAAACACTAATACGAACTCAGCGTGAAGCCATAAAATAAACTATTTTAATTACTCGGCATCGCTCGCCCCAACTTCGGGCCTGTGGTCAGGAGAAGCCACACCTTGTATACAACATACATAGTAAAATTGGAATGGTTGTCTGTACTGAGAACGCAAATGGAGCAAGTTTTAGCCATCGATGTGTCGGAAGCATTTATAATTCATACAAATATACTGATATTTGTATGAAAAATTCTCAGCATTGCTTTCGTGGTGATATGGAGAAACGTTTCTGAATGTCGTTGATAATCGTAATTTATTCTTTAGGTTCACCTTTTATTTTACTTGCATATATATAATATTATTATAAAGCTGAAGATTGTTAAAGATTTTTTAAATTATAGCTCGCATTTATAGATTAATATGGATAGCGAAGTTTTGACAGATTTGGGAAGTTTGATCTGTTACATTACACATACATTCACAAATTTGTATAATTGGATCTATGTGACATACATTGTCTTGCTTTTACAATATATTTGTCATGAAAAATATGGAGTAGATTCTATTCTAGTCTTGCTAGAGTTTGTTTGTTAGAACGCACTAATTTTAGGAACCGCTAGGATATTGGTGTTGGATAGTCCATTTATCAAGGAAGGCTACCAAACTCCTTGAAATCACTATCCCACGAGTACAAAGTCACGGGCGCTGCCAGTTACATATATACAAAGTCGAAATAGTTTTTGTCTTTGTGTATTTTCGCGGAAAATTCTAAACTTTCGAACAATTTTTCATACAGTTTACTCAAATGGACATAGTGATATTAGAAAGGTTTGATTGAATCGTCATCATTATTATATCAAACGAAGAACGTCCCGTTTAGTGCGTATCCTTCTCCAAGTGATTTCCGATAGAGGTTTAAATTGTAAATAGGGGTTATTACCACAGTAATATTGAAGCCTCTCTCTTTCGAAAATCTATCTGTCGGTGGTGGTACATCAATCGCCTTCTATCTGTGTCCTTTGACTGGATCGACAAACAAGCATATACTCCGCATCCGTAAGCCTATAGACATCACAGGTATCAATGCAGACGACGTTTGTCTGTAGTCTGCCCGATGTAGAGTAATAATTTGCTTCTTTGGCTTTATTAATTGGCTTGAATTAGCTATTTCTGAACAATAAACTGTTTTGTATTTAGTAGTAATGCTTAATATTTATTATAGTATTTTGATGTATGAATTTTGTTGAATCAAGAATGTAAACTAAATGAGCGATTTCACCAAATGGTACGGAACAAAATCGCAGCATCCAACGCATTCAAATTTCACCCTCAAATATTATTCGAATAAGCTTAAATTCGAGAACGCGCACGGCATTTCTCCTCTAAATTCAGTTAGTCGAATATCTCAAAGCTCAGTTCACCGTCGGGCAATCTGAAATAGTCACGCCATGCGAGCAAGCACAAAGACAGACTGCGATGGAAGCTGCGTCGGGTTATGCTTCGCTGGTACATCGCCGTATATTTATATCTTATCAATATTGCGACACGTCTCTTTATTACGTGTATTGTATTTAACGAATGAGTAAGAAGAACGTTTTTGTTACTAGTTTCTTGTCACATCACTCCGAAACATATACAAAAATCATCATCATCATATCCATAGCCATTGGAAGTCCACTGCTGGACATAGGCTTTACTAAAAAAGGGGGAGTTTTGCCCATAATTGCCGCTCTGGGCAAGCGTGGTGGCAATCGCAGAGTGCAACTTTGCGATGAAGATACGACACTACACACAAGGGTAGGCACCATTCTACTCTACCGGTACTATAGAATGGTACCTACTCCACGGCTGTAGAAAAATTATATATTATAGGTATTTCCTATCATGACCATCATATCAGCCATTGACAGTCCACTGCTGGACATAGGTCTCCCCAAGAAAGGGGGAATTCTGCCGCGCGGTACCGGCAGAGTAGAATAGTATCTCCCATTGCACCAGATGTCGTAAGAGGCGACTAAGGTACCAGAACCGACAGATGATGGTATAAACATCCGAAACAGCAGCATCCCCGTCGCGATAGCTGCGCTCTGCAATTGCCAACACGCTTGCCGAGCGCGGCAATTATGGGCAAAAAACCTCCTTTCTAGGAGAGGCATATATCCAGGCAACTCTCAATAGCTGGTATGATGATGACAGTAATATCTGATGCGAACAACTTGATCATTGTAACAGTTGACAGCAAGATTCTCAAGAATGTTCACGTTACGTCCACGCTTCAATGTCTGAAGGAGCAATACTGTAATACTATAATAGTCTTGGCATGTACGCAGGCACAAAGGGGGGCGGCCCATTGTCTCCGCCGGGTTATGCCGCCCTGGTACCGTCGACTGCGTACTGGATAATGCTAATATCTACCAACTGTGTTGCCGCGGCATCTTATCACTATAATAACCCTGGCTATTGTATAATATTGCAATCCCTACTAATATTCTAAATGCGAAAGTGACTCTGTCTGTCTGTTACGTTTTCCCGCTTAAACCTCTCAGCCGATTTTGTTTAAATTTGGCATAGACAATCTTGAGACTTGAGACCTTGAGAAAGGACATAAGCTATTTTTAATTCGAAATAAGGGTTGTGAGGGGTCAAAAGGGGGAATGAAAAGTTGCATGGAAGTATCGCTATTTTTAGAGCTAGAAACTTGAAACTTATTTTTCAGGCCATTGATTAGATATAAATAAACATGACATTCAAAGTTTATATAAGTTGAGGTAAAGAGGTATAGTACCCAAAAAAACTATTCCACGTGGATGAAGTTGCGGGCACAGCTAGTAGCAAATAAAATGGCTAACAGAAAGATGTCAGACTTGCAATGATTATAGAAAATACTTGATCCAGTGAATTTCGTATCACATATTTGCCTAAAATATAATTTTTAAATGAGACACATTTGATAAGTTATAACTTTCTAAATTTTTTCAGGCCCGATGTTGCAGATGGTTGTGATCCTGTCTTCTGCGCCAAAAGTCGTAGGTTCGATCCCCACCCAGGACAAATAATTATATGATGATATTAATGTTTGTTCTGTTTTTAGGTGCTAATGTATTTAAGTAGCATATTTGTGATTTTTCTGTGATTTGTCTGATATACGTAACATAGTACTTTAAGTGAATTATCACGGAATCAGGTCAATGTATGGGATGTAGTGGGACTTTAATGCAAAAATACCTCACCCAAGATAAGTTTTTATTAGATGACATTTATGTTTGTTCTGCGTCTGGGTGTTAAATATATTATTAAATATATTTAAATAGTATATTTGTAATTGCTCTGTTGTATAGCGTCCGTAACATAAGTGCTTTAGGCGACTTACCACGGAGTCAGGTCAAAGTATGAGATGTTGTGAGAATTAAAAAAAAACAGTCTCAAGATAGACTATAGATGTGGTTTCACAACGTCTTTTGTAAAAAGTGAAATAAAGCGCGTTTTAAGGCCGTTAAAAGAATAGTTATATAGTAAAATAATTTATTTATTAACTCAGTATACGGTAGATTGCAGAGTATAGTCTGTTCCCCAAACAGCTTGTCAAATAGTGGTGTAAAAGCAGTCAGATTACGCCGGATGGGCCTCGTGAAGCCGCCTCCGACCATTGTGGCTCCGTCAATTCATGAACGCCCAGTCCTTCGGGTCAGCGCGTGCATTGTTGCTAATTGGTTTATGTTAATAATGTTTCCTTCTACGTCAAAGAAGTTAAATCCCTACAGGAATCATTTATATTTCAAGATTGAACCATACTTATAGTAATGCTTTTTAGGCAGAGACTATGGACTATCTACTCGTTATGAACTTGGCATACCTCTCTCACTTCCGTTACTCGCATTTGTTTTTTTATATACGCTCGTTTAGGATTGATACTTCTGATCTAGCCCTTTTTTAATACCTCTTCCACCTGGTTAAAGTAGGTCCTCGTCTAGGTCGACCTATACCAATTCTTCCATTCACTTCCGCTCAATATATTTATGTAGTCATTCTACTTTCACCTATCCTTTCCACCAAACCAACTGAAGATTATTTTTTATTTGTATTATTATTATAAACACGCATTTTGTCTTTTAGATGATGTCTAATCCGTAAACGGAATAAAACGGAATTTGCCATTATTCTTTTAAAAATACGAGTAATTTTTTATTTTAGTGAGAGATCCAGAGAGACGCGAAGTTTACGACGACATAGATTGAGATGGGAATGCTTGCATGCATCGCAAGCGCAGCTTATGCGACAGGGATGCTGCTGCTCATCCCCACCCTGTGCATTTGAGCTTCACTGTCTCGGATGGATATACCGCCATCTGTCTGTTCTGGAACCTTAATCGCCTACGACACCGTACTTCACGGCAATTTTATAATATGCATTAATAATTTCACTTTAATGATTTAACGTAAATACATATTATGAAATGAGAATGTATTTCTCTCCTTAATTCTCAAAGAGCTGCATCTTCGCAGTCAAAGCGATCGCCCGCCACTCGCCGTACAAAGCTGGCACGCTTCTCGGCGCATTGTGGAGCTCTCGGCCTTTCATGCTCTCCTGGTACTTTGAATGATATAAACGGCCCGGATTCTCTTCCCCGAATACGATGTCCTGTTATAATTTTGACGGTTTAAGTAAGTATACAATAATATTAATTTCGTAATATTTTGAAATTATAAAAAATCCCTTAAATTATTACTGTTAGTATTTAATGATTTATCAAATTATTATCTACTTAATATCTACAAAACTCCCTTTTGGTAATTTATGTTACCTTACTATTATAACTTTTTATTTTCTTTATTTATAAACTACCATGCTATCAATAAATCTTCTAGTACAACGAAATTATTACTGGCCGATGACTAAACATCAGATATTTTGAAGAAAAAATAATTTAGCTTATTTATTTCAGACAATAGAAATTTATATTTTCTGCTTGGCAGTATGTTTAATTGTTTGTACTCGCATCACACAAAAACTATCACATGAAAATATATGATATTTCCACTTGTGGTTAGTTAAAGGTGTAACTTAAAATATAAATTTAAGTATATAAAAAAAAACATGTAATATTAATATGTCACGGCCTATTCGGTGAACACATTTATTTGCTTGTGAATATTTTAAATACTTTCTAAGTCGTGTGTTACTTTTAATTTAGAAGTTCTCACAAGACGCAATGCAAAGCGAAGTACACTCAGGTTTTCTGCGCCAACGCTCGTGGGTTCAAAACTCATCCAGAACAAACATTTACACGATGACCATTTGTGTTTGTTCCATGTCTCGGTGTTAAATAAATGTATTTAAGCCTAATATTTGTAATACCGCTGTTCTCTGATACCCTTGACACAAGTACTTTGAAATACCTATCTCGGAATCAGGTCAACGTATGAGATGTTGTGTGAGTTATTTGTATGAGACTATGGATATCCACTTGTTACGATCTTGGCATACCTCTCGCGCCTTCCTCACTTGCATTAGTCTTTTTATACACGATCGTTTCTTCTTGGTACTTCTGACATGGCCCTTTTTTAATATCTATTTTACATGGTTAAGATATGTTCGCCTAGGTCGTGCTATACCAACTCTTGCATTTACTTCCGTTCTGTATATTTGTGGAGTCATTCTACTTTCATTTATCCTTTGTACATGTCCAAACCATCTCATTATTTCTGTCTCTTTTGCTGTCACAACTTTTACACCACATTAATCTCTTATAATATTATGCTTTAATCTATCTCTCAAACTCACACCATACATATTTCGAAGTTCACTGATATCAACATCATTTATTCTGCTCGCGTGCTTCTTCTCACATACCCAACATTCACTACTGTATGTCAGTGTTGGAACCAACACACTTCTATGAACAGCCAGTCGTGCCCTTTTTGACACATTCTGGCTGCAAATAAAAGTAGAAGTATATAATCGTTTACAATTTATTATAACAATTACCCTGTAATAATGGCTTCAATAATATAATAGATATAAAGATAATATGCCCTGATATTTTCAAATTTAATTACTTCATACCAATCATACTATAAATCAAGCAACCATCCACGCATGCTGTGCACTGAAGCATCAACTAACTTATAAATTAAAGTCCATTGTAACTGCCGGTTCACCGTTTTGGTCGGTAGTATGGGGTTTAAAACTGTGTCTACGGAGTATATTACAAATTGATATTTGAGAAATGTATCCGACAAAATATAAACGAGTTGGCTTCTTCCACATTTGTAGTAGATTACAAAAAGTCAATTAATTTATTGATAAATCCACTGTATCATATCAACCATTAGAAGTCCACTGCTGGACGTACGCTTTCCCTAAAAGGAGGAATTTTACATATAATTGCCGCGCCGAGAAAGCGTGTTACCGTGAGGTCCCGGCAGAGTAGAATAGTACCTCCCACTGCACCAGGTATCGTAAGACGCGACTAAGGTACCAGAACCGACAGATGGCGGTATATACATTCAAAATAGTGATGGGCAGCAGTGTCCCCGTCGCGAAAGCTGCGCTCTGCGATTGCCAACATGCTTGCCCAGCGCGGTAATTATGGACAAAAACCCTCCTTTCTTGAAGAGGCCTATGTCCAGCAGTGGACTTGCAATGGTTGGTATGATGATGATGATGATTGCGAGGAGCGTTGATCTACACTGTTTCGGGTGGATATACCGCCATCTGTTGGTATACGTCAGTCACCTCATACACCCGGTACAGGGGGAACTATTCTACTCTGCCGGTACCTCATCATAATGTAGCTTTAATACAGGGCTGATAGAGATGTGACCGCACAACTTAGTGCGACATACTGAATGAACTGTCCGTAAGTGGGTCCAATTGATCTTTACGCGGACATATTGACTTCTGGATGCTTTGCGATCTTGATGCAATGAATGCAGTGCAAACATATTATTAGAAAATTACCAATCCTGGTTATGCCAATTGGATCGATCGATTTGTCCTTAAGTGAATGAAATGTACTCACACAATATCTGTATGTGTGTCTGATAAAAAACTAGTAAAATTAAATGGTATTCCGGTTTGGATGGAGGGGAGATTGATTTACAACAAATAAAAATATTATTAAAGCTTTAAGAAGTGTTGTATTTTTAACAAACTTTATTCATTGTTATTATTAATCTTTATTACTAAATGTGTAACAACACACTAATGAGATATAGCGAGGTTATATTTATTGGCCATGTGGTACCGGTAGAATAGGTGTCGTATGAAGACTGGACTGAGGTACCGGAACCGACAGATGGTGGTATATTCACCAGTTATAGTTAAAATGCAACAAAGCGGAAATGGGCTGCAGCATCCGGTCGCGAAGCTGCGTTCTCCCACCACGCTTGACCAGGGCGGTAATAATGGGTAAATTCCCCTTTTCTGAGGAGGCCTATGTCCAGCAGTGGATGTTTTCCGCCTGCTATGATGACATTTAACTGTCCGGAGAAAATATATATCTTACTGAAAAACAAAGTAAACTTTATTTTTTCAATTTACTGCATGCATCTTACAAGTTGTGCAAGTTGAAGCAAATACAGAGACAACAGCAATACAATGACTGTGAGTATCGAGGCACGCAGCGCGCAGGCGTGATCTACTAGCGGCGGCGCGCATTAATCGGCTGCGCCCGCGCACGCTTCCTGCTTCATTGCGCATAGACTAAACATACTTGCAGTTCAGACCAGTCACCGCACTGGTGAGAAAACCTGTATTATACTTCATTTCAATGCCGTCACAGTATATGTATAAGAGTATTATTTCGCCATAATATGATTGTACCTCCCTATGTACCAGATGTCGTAAGAGGCAACTGAGGAACTGAAAGGTAGCAGTACATCAAGCCGACGCAGTGTGGCTGAAATGCACCAGGGCGGGAATGGGCAGCAGCATTCCTATCGCTCGAAATATTATCACATAAATATTTGCCCTGGGTGGGGATCGAACCCACGAACTTTGGCGCACAAGGCAGGATAAAGACCCAGGACATATATTTATGTTATCCGTATTGTCTGATGTCCGTAACACAAGTACTTTAAGCGACTTATCACGCAATCAGGTCAATGAGTGATGGTATGAATGTATATAATATAACAAGATTTTTTTTAAACAATAACCTTGGTATCACGTATTTTTGTAAGTTAAACAAACTGAGTTTCAGTTTATATTTTATTAGTAATTCGAAGTCTATATGAATTAATAAATCTATTTGACTTGTTCTTTGTACAGTGTGTCCTGTCTGCGATGGGTGCTCTTTGGCCGCAATAAATAGTGCGTCCCCAGGCCATGATTATGCAGCTCCGATGTTGTATAAATCGCTATTGAGTTGTCACAATCAGTGGCCCTTTCATACGCCGGATATCCGGATATCACAGATCCGGATCTTAGCCAATGAGTGGAGAGCAAAAAAAGGGTTATTGTGCATTGGAAACATAATCTGAAATGCTTTGTAATGGGAAACCTATTCTAGTCTTTTTCTGTATTTTATTTATGATACTGCATCACGTAATGCACCTGCAGTAAATTTAGTCTTAAGACTCGGTACCGGCAGACTAGATTAAAGTGGGCCTAATTAAATTTTCTATGTTTTAGATGACTTTTATGATCCCTTGGGTCATCAGGGTCGTATTATTTATAATACTGCATTTTAACTTATTGGAAATATCGGAAACAATAGACGATTTAAAAGTTGTACATGTAATGGGCCTAATTTAATAAAGTATATAATCAACTTTGACTTTTACTTGCTTAATATATTCCAAGGATTTCTACACAGATAAAAAAGAAGATGGTACAATTAAGAAAAATAATTGAGAATATGTTGTCGCTGAAATTATTTGCTCACAAGATTTATATAATATATAAATTTTAAATTCGAGGCTTAATAATTTACGTGACCAATAATGATTTACTTGAATGTATCTATTTTATTAAATATTATTAAATATTAAACCTGGCGTATACTCATGATGTTTTTTACTTTAGTTATCAATAAAAACATTTAAACTTGTATGTTACGATGATTAAATTATTATTCACGCTGGACATTTATACTAGTGCTGTCATCTGTTGGTTAACTTTTGAAACGTTTTCGATCCACGTAACTATTGCCAACGCATCAAACTAGATGGCGCTAGCTGTATACGAATTAATTTATTATCAAATACATTTTAAACTATTAAACAATCATTCGTTGCATAAAGGATCTGACATCGAAGCTAACCACTGAGTGAAAGTATAAGAAGACAGTTATTTTTTATTAACTGAAACGCATCTTTACTATGCACTTACCTGAACAGCATCATCCAAGCACCGTCCCCATCCATCGCTGCGGTCCACGAGGGTGTTCCACTTGTCAGCCAGCTTGGCCACCTCCCGCCTAATGGAGCGCGCCAGCTCCCGTGCCTGCTCTTCAGCTGACCGGTATCCTCGGGAGTCACCTTCATTTTCGCGACCTGAGGACAAGAAATGAGTATTTAAAACCTATGACAGATTAACATTAAGACATCTGGACAAGAAAAAATATCAGATATCAAAACGCAGTCTTAGTTTCACACCTAGCAGAACGAAATAAAAAGATACGAGATAAGAGACATGCTCAGGTATAGCATGAATGAGTGACCTCACCAGCTCCTCCAGTGGCACTGGAATTGATATCTGAGTAGTCCAACACCAGGATTTTCCTAAAAAGTAGTATACAAAATACTGAAGATAAAAGCAATCATTTTAGTTCCGTTATTAAAAGAGAAAAATTAATAACTAGTAACGCCCGCGACTTTGGGGGATATAATGATTTTAAGGGTGAAATTGTGATTTTAAGGGTACTATACCCTTAAAATCACATCCTTCCTCGATAAATGGGCTGTTGAACATTGAAAGATTTTTTTTTAAATCGGACCAGCGATTCCTGAGATTAGCACGTTTTAACAAACAAACAAACTCTTCAGGTTTATAATATTATATTAGTACAGATTAAGTCATTTTGGTGAAGAGATACAGAACTCAACCTAGAGCTATTCTCTAGTTTGGTTACTAGGGAGGTCAAATGAAATAAATATATTCTAAAATTTCGGTTTAAATCTGAGTCCAATTATTATCTATATTTATTTGCTTATCTAACGATCGGAGCTTTGTTTTAACAAAATAGACAAACAAAAGTTTATTTTATTATTCGAATCATCACGGAGTAAGAGGATAAAATTGACTAAAACTTGCACGTCTTTTTTGTCCTAACTTCTTTAAACTATGCCTTACTTTTAAGTACCTACATCACTGATTGTTCCGTTCTTAGCAGAATTTGGTAAAAATATTAAGTAGCGTTTATTTAGTATTAGCATTTTAGTATTAAATTCCCACAACATCTTATACACTGCTCTGATTCCGTGATAAGTCGTTTAAAGCACTTATGTTACGCTTGCCAGACAACAGAATAATCACAAATATGCTACTTTAATACATTAACACCTAGACACAGAACAAACATTAATATCATCATATAAATATTTGTCCTGGGTAGGAATCGGACCTACGACCATTTACGAATAAGACAGTATCACTACCATCTCTGCCACCGAGCCCGTCAAATCAATATCTCCAGTGAAATCTCTTCAGAAAATGTCGTGTCTTCCAGCCTAGATTTGTTACGAAGCAATAAATTTATCAGCAGTACTTTCGGAAGGATTAAATCAAAAATCTCTGAAGCACTTTACATTTAAGGACCATTCACGAAATATCAGGGAAATAAATAACTACGATGTTTCTACCACGCCTCAGATTCCGACTTTGTTGTGCCTGTTTAAAGTCGTTACACTATCTATATATAGTTAAGATTAGATAGCCGTGAGGTACCGGCAGGGTAGAATAGTACCTCTCACTAAACCAGGTGTCGTAAGATGCGACTAAGGTACTAGAACCGACAGATGGCGGTATATCCTTTCGGAACAGTGCAGCTCAAATGTACAGGGCGGGGATGGGAAGAAGCATCCCTGTCGCGAAAGCTGCGCTCTGCGATTGCCAACACGCTGGTCCAGCTCGGGAATGATGGGCTATATTCCCTATTTTTGGGTGAGGCCTATGTCCAGCAGTGGACTTCCAATGGCTGATATGATGATGACAACACCTATAAGATTGTTTTGCAGAAATTCCTCAAGTCATCTTACATGCCGTGGTAACCGCCCCTTACCAGGTATCATCAACTCAGCCAAGAAAATAAGAATTTTGTGTTTAATTGTCGTGCTGTGCAAGCGTATTGGCAATCGCAGAGCGCAGCTTTCGCAACGGGGATGCTTTAGCTTACCCCCGCCCTGTGCGATTGAGTTACACTCTTTTATATATCGTCATCTGTCAGTTCTGGTACCTTATTCGCTACCTATTCCTACATCATTTGGTACAGGTGGAGGTTATTCTACTATGCTGGTACTATATGGCAAGGTATTATAAAAGACTAAGGTTTTGCCGGAAACGACGGGTGATATTTTCATCCGAATCAGCGTGGCTGGGTGATGGACAACAGCATTCCTGTTGCAAAGCTACGCTGTGATTACCACAACATAGTATTTGTAGGTAAAAACCCCCATTTATTGTAGGACTGATCATACAAAGAATATTTGTACTTAATGAGTTGACAGTATTTATCCAAACATTTCAAAACAAGAAGAATTAGTTACCGAAGCTCGGAGTTGGTCAAGCAGACATTAATTCCAAAAACTACGAGTTCAAACATGCAAACGTGATCAAAATTACAGCACGTTTTCGGTGCTCCGTAACAAAAACGTAAAAAGAATACACGAGTTATTCTAACAGATGAAATATTGCAGACGGAATGCATATTTCCGACGTTCACTCACTCAAACGAGGCTCGCCGCTCATTCAGTCGGATCCAGCTATTTTTTAGTCTAGTTGCCCTATTTTTTATCATTATGGTCCGCCAACTAACTTCAGAAGGTTCAATTTAATTGCGTATGCCGGCACGATGCATTCTGTTTGCGTGTTTTGCATAGCTGATAGTGGCGCCATCTATGCAAGTGGAGTTGTGGAGTTGTGCTATTGTTTTATGGACAAAGATGATCAGATTGTCTGTTTTCGGCTTGTGTTGATATTGTAACCATCTTGAATGCTGTCTATTCATTTATCACTATAGATTTAATTCATCATCAACATCAAACCAGCCATTAGAAGTCCACTGCTGGACATAGGCTTCTCCAAAAAAGGTATTATGCCCATAATTTCCGCACGTTAGCAATTGCAGAGCGCAGCTTTCGCGACAGAGACGCTGCTGCCCATCCCTGAACTGTGCATTTGAGCTGCACTGTTCCGAATGGATATACCGTCATCTGTCGGTTCTGGTACCTTAGTCGCTTCTTACAACACCTGGGTGCTAGGGGAGGTACTATTCCACTCGGCCGGTACCTCACGGCAAGTTTGAGTGCTTGTTTTCCAATAATGTTTATTATTATTATTATTTCTGCCACCAAACAGCATGGTTCGCATTGTTTTGTTCCGGTTCAAATTACAATGGGCAGCAGAATTCCCGTCGCGTACCTACGCTCTGTGATTGCCTTCACGCCTGCCCAGCACAGCAATTAGATGCAAAATACCTCTATTCTTGGGAAGGCCTATATACAGCAGTAGACGTTCTATATTACGTGAGGTAGACCTCATACAAAGGTTGTCTGCATTGGTACCTCACTCTCACCTATTTCTACCGCCAAATGGAAGTGTTCGCATTGCTGTTTTATTCAGAAGGGTGAAATAGGCAGTGAATTTACTAGGTCATGTAGCATAATGGTCATAAAAGTCACAAAGTTAGCAATACGTTAGTGATATCTTTGTGATATAACGAGCGTCAATAGGCTGCAGTGACGCTTACTTTTACACTTTATGCTTGTTTGTCGACCTGGTCTTATAAAAAAAAATCATAAGCTATTTGATGACGATATTAGGAACAAATTCTGATAATATTCTCTCAAAATATTGATATCCTGCAGGAACACTCTACGATAAATGCTCGCACGCCAGCAAATTTGATGTTGGAATTCATGTCAGTTGTGACGTTAGCTTTTAACGCCCTTCAAACGGTGGGAAACGTAAAATGTAAAAAAAATATTACGTTAAAACTACGGGTTTAAAAGAGAAAATATTTAACTAAAACTTTAGAATTTTTATACATGAAATTTTTAAATTAACCGTAGGCTCTTTAGAAGATTTCGAAATAATTGCAACTTCATACCGACGTCTCAAAATGCTTAATCAGTGACTCTGAAGTTTCAAAGCCTCTCCGAAGGATTAATTAAGTTCTCCCCCCACCACTCGCCTACGATAGGGAAGAGCGGACTTGTTACGAATTTCTTTCAGCTCAAATTGAGTGCCGGAAATGTATGTGTTTTATACTCATTCCGCGGTCCGTGAGAGCCTTACGCCGGTTTCTAAATAGGTTGCCGTTGCTATAGTTGTGTGAGATTTAAAAAATCTTGCATTAAAAGAACGATAATAAAAAGAAGATGAATCTTGGTAGTTTTATCAACAAATGATTATACCATTAAGATAAAATAAAACGGCATAAAAATATCGGTTTCATACGTGCTTTCGTATATTTTCTTCATTCGTTCTGTAAGTTTATATTTTTTTGACCAAATTTCATAATAGGTCTATGGACAGTATTCTATAGGTTTCGATTCTTCTGTGAAATGTAACAAAATAACGCTTACATTGCCAACTAACTTGAGGCTTGATTTGATTATCACAATCACAGCCTCAAGCAGATATTATTCCAGAGAAAATGGTCTTGAAAGATAGATGGACAGCAAAATAATAGGATCATTTTGTTGCCCATCTGTCTGTTAAGGTTCAGAGTTCCATTTTTCCCTGAAAATTACGTATGGCTGTGTATTGCATATTTAAACATGTGTTTAACATGAATAAACCTAGGCAACTGGTGAATTGTAATTATTTTTTTTATAAAAATGCTAGACCTGGGTAGGAATCAAACCTATGACCCTTAGCGCACAAGAGAATATATATAATAATAACTTATATCTACGTCATCACCAACATTGCGCCATAGCCATACATAAATCTACGCAATTAGTAAATTTCAAAAAATTGTTTGAGGAACATATATTCATAATAAACATGAGGTAGATCTCATACCAAAAGGTCGACTGCATTGGTACCTCACTCTCACCTATATCTACCGCCAAATAGCAGTGTTTATATTGGTGTGTTCCGGTTTGAAGGGTGAGAGAGGCAGTGAATTTACTGGGTATTGTGCCATAATATCTCAAAGTCCCAAGGTTGTGGACGCATTAGTGATTTCCTTATAACATTACGAGCGTCTAAGGCTGCAGTGGTGCTTACTATTACGCGGACTGTATGCTTGTATGTCGACCTGATTAAAGATGATGGAAGTAGCTCCAACATCATATTATATACCGTTTTTTAGTCTTGATCAGAATTTGAAAGGGGGGGGGGGTTATATGTGTGAAATTATTACACATAATCGCCATGTAATCGGCTTGAAGGTTGTTCTCAGTTGAGAGGACGTAAAAGGCCGACGCCAATGCCATTACAGTCCGGTTGGATTGATTGCGATCAGCATTCGAGATGTGCAATTAGTGCAGTGAGGCAGCCGACGCTTTGTGCCTCAGTTGTAAGCGTGCTGATTGTTTCTGCGCTTCTGTGGCCCGTCACATTTGCTGTTTCATTACCAATGTGTGTTATGGGTTTGGGCGTGTTTGTTTAAGAACATTCGATAGACGGATGTTGCAAGGCGTCTTTCTTTGGGTACCAATTGGTATTTGAGCAAAGTTGTTTGAGTTTGAGAGATAGAATGAAGAACAGTATGATAAGAGATCGATGTGTAGTAAAAGATGTTTTGACAACAATAGAGAAAAAATATAAGATAAAAAAGCTGATTTTGTTACAACAAAAGAGTAATATTGAGATTGTTTGGACACGTAGAAAGGACGGATGAAAGTATAATGACTGCAAAAATATACAGAGCGTAAGTCAATAGAAAAGTTATTTTAGACAAGAATGGCCAGCAGCATCCCCCTCACAAAATTGCGGTCTAAAATTACCACCTTTCACATAATCCAAAATTAGATTACAGTTTACCGGACGGATTGCCGTAAGGTATCGGCAGAGTAGCACCCACTGCACCAGATGTCCGTAAGAACTGACATTGACATTGAAATTGAATTGACATGAACATTCTAAAAAAAAACTTCGTATTAACTATTTGTTTGTTTTTTCACACTTTTATATATATTTTCCCTATTAATCTGTAAAAAACACTGCGTTCAGTATTTTGCTTAATGCGTGGAGCCGTATATTCTATTTGCTAATAAATGTGTTAAGGGCTAAAAAATAATATAAGAATTTATTATTATATATACTAATAATATAAAGCTGAAGAGTATGTTTGTTTGTTAGAACGCGCTAGTTTTAGAAATCACGAATTCGTCCGATTTTTAAAAATATCCTAGTGTTACATAGTCCATTTACCCCCCAAAGTAACTATTTCACGCGGACGAAGGTCGCGAGCTAGTATTGAAATAATAACTAAGTGACTTATAGGTTATACTAATTCACTAATAAAATTGAATATTTTGTCTGTCTGTCTGTCTGTCTTTATAAGTACAAAATAAATCAAATCTTTTTTCTTTACTTCTCTAAAGCGCCAATAACAAAGTTATATTTAACACTTTTCTAAACTATATAAAAATGGACGAAGGGTTATAAAAATCAAAGTAAACTGCTGAAGTTAACGGGTGAAAGAAAGGCACTAACAGCGTTTTGAAGACGCCAGCTGACTGACCCTTTCAGGCCGCTACACGAGATTGCAGCCAGAAAAAGTTAGGCAATGGTCGGATGATGGTACCAATGTATACATATATATACTAGCTGTGCTCGCGACTTTGTCCGCGTGGAATAAGTATTTTAATAGTGTAGTAGCCTTCCTCGATAAATAGGCTGTTGAACTCTTCAATAATTTTTCAAATCGGACCAGCGGTTCCTGAGATAGCGCGTTCAAGCAAACAAACTTACAATTTCTTCAGCTTTACAATATTAGTATAGACTAGCTGTGCCCGCGACTTCGTCCGCGTGGAATAGCAACTGCTCTTTGCGCACGTGACGAAAACTCAAAATATATTTTTCGCCCGTTTTTGCCACATTTTTGATTGATGCTCCGTTGGTCGTAGCGTGTGGTAATATAGCCTAAATTACTTTTTATTATATCTGCTATCTGCCAGTAAAAAATCATCAAAATTGGTCTAGCCGATTCCGAGTTTACTTCAAACAAATAGTCAGACAGATAGACAGATAAACACAAAAAAAATGTTATTTTATTATATATACCTTCTACATCCATATGCATTTAGTAAAAGCAATAGCTTTAATAATACAAATAGACAGTCCAATTTTATTTATGTATATTGACAGGGATTCTGCTAGCGCACTGTGACTTGAAGATTTTATGTCACATTATCCAGTAATTTCACTACCTCTCTTCCCCTTCAAACCGGAACCCAGCAATTCTTACACTGCCATTTAAATAGAAGGTAGAAATAGGTGAGAATGAGGTACCAATGCAGGCCATCCTTGTACGATATCTGCTGAATTGATCTTAATTATTATTTTTTGTTTACTGTGTACAATTTGATTCATACATACATCACGCCTGTGTCCCATCGGGGTAGGTAGAGACTATAGGTCTCCACTTGTTACGATCTTGGCGTACCACTCTTGCTTCCTTTACTCGCATTAGTCCTTTCATACACGCTCGTTTATTCTTGGTACTTATGTGCTGGCCCCTCTTTAATACCTCTTCTACCTGGTTAAGATATGTTCGCCTCGGTCATCCTATACCAACTCTTTCATTCACTTCCGTACTATTTATTTTTGCAGTCATTCTACTTTCATCCTTCCTTTCCACATGTTTAATCCATTTCAACATTCTTTCGTCTATTGTGGTCACAACATCATCTTTTTTTTATTCAACTTGAGAGATAGCATAGTTTAACATCAATTTATAGTTACACTATTGTTTTTATAATAAACATATATAGTTAGAACAGGACCACGTCTGTCATACCAACTATAATTACACATAAACATATACATACTTATAACTATAATTACATTACATTACATTACATTAGGACATAAACTATAATTTTAACTTAAAATATTATTGACAGCACTATTACAGCAATATTATTGATATATTGGTCAGTATTTTTTAAAGATATACGTAATAATTACGTGGTGGAAATGAAATTGTATATTTATATTTGTAACTAAACGCAGGTTTTGGATGAACAAAATGCACCATGTATACAGAAAGTTCGTTAAATCGGCATTAATTAACTCATCAAATAAATAATAAATAAAAAACATTAACCTGACTCCAAGGTACATGTTTCCTCCAGCACAGAATTTACAAATTTAGAACTTAAATACATATATTTAACACCCGGACACGGATGGGAATCGAACCCACGACCCTTGGCGCACAAGATAGGATCACTACTATTTGCGCCATGGGGCTCGCCTAATATGTTTATTAAGAAAACAATATTAATAAAGTATTAATAAATTGAGGTTAAAAGCACTTGTGTTACCAACAATATAATACTTAAATACATAAATAACACCCAGAGACAGAATAAACACGATTATTCATCATATAAATATTTGTCCTGGATGGGAATCGAACCCATGACACCGGACGCATGAGATAGGATAGTAGCGCCATTGGGCCCGTCAAATGATACTTTAATTTGAGTTGAAACCTAAAATAGTGGAACAAATATTACCTTCAGTGTCACTGGTGTCAGACAGCGGGGGTTCGTTGGCTATATGCTGTCTGCCGCTGAGCAGGTTGCTCTCCACCACCGGTCTCTTGTCTTCTAGTTGTCTCCTAAATGCACGATGGTCATCCTGTAACAAAAATATAATCATGCTAAAATGTTCACCATTTACTTGGGATATCATCATCATCATCATTCCAGCCATTGAAAATCCACTGCTGGTAACAGGCCCCCTCAAGGAAGGGGGAATTTTGTCCGTAATTTCCGCGCTGGGTAAGCGTGTTGACAATCGCAGCGCGCAGCTTTCGCGACGGGGATTTACCGCTATCAGTCGGTTCTGGTACCTTAGTCACCTGTTACGACACCCGGTAGAGGGAAAGGTAATATTCTATTCTACCGGTACCTTACGGCACTTACCAATGTTTTGGTATTAATCTTATCAACCGTTTTTTTAACTATCCCTAGCATTGTGACAGAAATAAATCCAAGTTCGGATGAACCAGGACTAGATTTTACTTTGTTTATCCTTAAAGCCTGAGGAAAATCTGTTTGTTAGTAAACGTACGTCAAGAATTATAAATAATAATTTCCATAAATCGTTATGAAACCTACATTCAGCGACGTATTGAGAGTAACAAAGCTCTCAAACATACCACACAAACATAATTAAGTATCGTTCAAGACCTAAAACATGCAAATACAAACAATGTCGTATTAATTAACTTTAGAGGGAATTGTTTCAAACACACCGCAATCCATGTATATAGCGCTCGAAATTCGCGCGCCCGCCATTCCGTGGCGCGACAGCAGACAAAATGACGCCACAATATGGCGGTTCGCTCGCGCTCAATTAGTTTCAGAGCTGCGGTACGGGTAAATTACCTTTCTGGATGGCAGTGTAGACGCCGGCATGATATTCACTTAATTTTTGGCAGCGAATATGAAGCAATGGATAAGTGGTGATAATTACTGCAGCTAAATAAAACTCTCTGCGAATATTAAAATGGCTGCGACTTTTTTTAACGAGAGTTTCGATGGCCTGCACCGTTTTTTTTAACTCGCTATATTGGATGCAGTGGTAATATATTTTTTTTTGTGATATCAATATCAATTTTAATGGCCTCTTTTTATATTGCCATGTAAAAGTTTAATGGTTCGCTACATGTATTTTGTTTCATATAAGCCGTTGGAAGTCATTGCTGGATATAGGCCTCCCCAAGAAATGGAAAATTTTGCCCATAATTGCCGCGCTGGGCAAGCGTGTTCGCAAACGGAGAGCGCAGATTTCACGAAGGTGACGCTGCTGTCCATTCCCGCTCTGTGTCGGTTCTAGTACCTTAGTAGATTCTTACAACACCTCGTAAACATAGAGAATTAGCAATGTATAGAGAAGAGGTGAAGATTGCTTACTTTTCCATATCTTACAATTAAAAACATACGAGTCTTGTATGACCATTAGTTATGTGTTAAACATTGCAACGCAACAAAATGGCGTTGGAGTGACAACTTCTAAATGTCGTTCACATTAAATAGGAGTGACATCGTTTGCACGATTATTTGGTACACACAGTAACAGATCAACCTACACAAATATGTCAAAACATCGCAATCGATATTATTCTTTCATCATATCAGCCATAAAAGTCAGCCAGTCCACATATCGACAAATGGGGAGGTTCTCAAGATATAATATAATAAGAATGCAACAGAAAAAAGCCTTTTGCCAATTTTGACAATTGTTGCCATGTGGTAACCGGAACGGCGAACAAAAACCGCGTTTTAAAGCGGTTATAAATTTGTAGTATATTAGACAATTTTCATATCAGCCATAGAAAGACCACTCCAAGACATTAGCCTCCCCAATATAGGGGAATTTTCCCTATAATTGCCGCGCTGAGCAGGCGTGGTGGCGATCGTAGAGCGCAACTCTGAGATGAGAATGCTGCTGCCCATTCACACCCTGTAGTATTTAAGCTGTGCTGTTTCAGATGGATATAGCGCCACCTGTCATCTGGTACAGCAAGAGGTCGCTACCTCACGGCTTATTAATCTATCATCATTATCATCATCATATCAGCCATAAGACGTCAACTGCTGGACATAGGCCTTCCCAATCTCCAATAGGACCGTTGTATGCGGCCTGTGTCCAGCGCAATCCTGCGGTTTTGTCCTGTCCATCTTGCGGGTGGACGCCCTGCGGTGCGCTGCCAGGTACGTGGTCTCCATTCCAGAACCTTATGACTCCATCGGCCATCGGTTCCGTTTACCAAATGCCCTGCCCATTGCCACTCCAACCTACTAACCCGCCGGGCAATGTCGGTAACTTTGGTATTGCTACGAATCTCCTGATTCCTGATTCGATCGCGCGAAGAAACTACGAGCATTGCCCTCTCCATAGCTCTTTGAGCTACTTTCAGTTGGCCAATAAGGCCAATGGTAAGAGACCATGTTTCGCTGCCATTATCACCATATTAATCTATAATAGCGAGCAATGGAGTTCAAAATTGCAAAAAACTTACAGATTTAGATAGATTGATCTGTTGTCAACTGTACCAAGTATCTCTCTATCAATTGTCCATTGCTTTTAATGACGATTTGAATGGACACATGATTCGCAAATCCGCTGGCTTTAAACTCGATGCTCCGCCAAATTGGATGTATTACGTCGAAACGCGTTTTAGCTGACAAATTAGTTTCCTATGCGAATAACTTATTTTCATCCAAAACAGCAAATTTCGTGCTGAAATTGAGCACGCGTAATTTTAGAATGAAACGAAATTTAGGTTTTTAATGTGAATTCCATATTATAATATTCGTATTAAGTTTCAAAAAAGTTATATAGTGTATTTAATAACTTAATATACTTGTTGTGATTTGTTTGTATATAATGGTTATGATATGTATCGCTTATATTTTTAGGGATCATCAATTCTTGTTCAGACATTTAGTTTTATTTTTATTTGCTATTATAGTGGGTAAGTATATCATGGCTTTAGTTGATGTTCTAGTTAGCATGATGGTTGACTAGTATAAAATTCTATTTAGCATCAAGTCTGTCGTTCATTGTATTTTTAACGACCAAGAAATTAAATAAAATAAAAATTTAATTCAATAAAGCCTTTAAAATTTTAAAATCTGTCTTTCTCTGTGTCATCCCTTTGTTGACAGGTTTTACACCCTTTTATTATAATATTTATTATATAAAGCCGTGAAGTACCGGCATAGTAGAATAGTGTCTTTCCTTTACAACAACTGACAGATGGCGGTATATCTATCCGCAACAGTGTAGCTTAAAGGCTTAGGGCGGAAGGGCATGCTAGGGATGGGCAGCAGCAACACAGCGATGAAGATGAATTGCAATTTCTCGCCCAGCGCGGCCATTATGGATAAAATTTCCCGTTTCTTGAGGAGGCCTATGCTCAGCAGTGAACTTCCAATGGCTGATATGATGATGATAAATATTAATAGAAATAGTTTTAAAGATCCAGTTGGCAACTGTAAACACTTTAATGGGATTAATGTTGCTGTTATGAGAATGTTCTTTTGATATTCATGAATTAATAAAATGTATCCTTACAAAAATCTTTTTAATCAATATCTGCAGATAAATATTATCGACAATCAAATTTAGTTTGGTCAATTCCAATTGAACAAAGTCTTTTCACCTCTACTTTTGTTTGGCTTCTTTTTTATTGTTGCGTGTGGAGTAGATCTTCCATTCTTCCTATATATCTATTTTTTCTTTCTATTTAGCCTCAATAAGAACCAACCAAGGTCTTTCAGAATATTTGACAGTTAGGGCTTGTCATAGCGTCATTTTTACTCAGTAGTATAAATAAAATATATAGTGCGTTAACCTAGTTGAAGGAATCCCTTACCTGTTGCTTCAATAAAGCGGAAAGGTCTCCCCTAGGAGGCGCCAGTGCGTTAAGTTCGGTCTCCTTCCGGATCACCCACTCGGTGAGTTCCCGTAAAGATAGGAGCAGCGCTGACCAGTGCTCGGCGTTGCTTTCAAGTCGATTCCTGTAAAGAACAAAAAACGATCATGCATGAGGAAGGCATTTCAAAATACAGCATATTTCTTAAACGAACTTCGGTATGGAATCAATTTTATTACGTAATTAAATATCGTCCGTGCGGTACCGGCAGGGTAAAATAGTACCTCCTCTGAACCAGGTGTTGCGCGACTGAAGTATCGGAGCCAGTAGTACGGTACAGTATAGCTCAAATGCACAAAGCATAGAAAATTTTAAAACCTGTCGTCCTCTCTGTCATCCGTTTGTATTATACCCTTTTATTATAATATTTATATTAGCCGTGAGGTTCCGGCAGAGTAGAATAGTACCTCCCCTGTACCTGGTGTCGGAAGATTCGACTAAGGTTCCAGAAGCGACAGATGGCGGTATATCCAGTGTAGCTTAAATGCACAAAATTGTGTCTTATATATAAACTGTCACATTATTGTTATATGCTAGGACCCTTGAAGACCCAAGACAAATCTTAATATGATGGTATTTGTGTTTGTCGTATTTTTCTGTTGATTGATGTCCGTAATACAAGTTATTTAAGCAAATTACCATAGAATTAGGTCAATGTATTAGATGTTATAGAAAAATATATAAATATCAGCAATTTTCGAAAAGGCGAATCAAGTGCTCAATATATAACAAAGCTGTATAAAACCGTTCGTAATCCAAAAACCCATATACATAATCCCCGCCAATAAAACCGGTGTTCCGTCTAATTTTAATATTCATAGTAAAGACATTTATTAGGCGGAACTTGGCGGCGTTACAGCATCGTAAAGCCTTGGTGGAGGCTCTGCGGGGTAACTCAAAAACTTGGCTTCGGAGCGACCGAGCGAATGTTGTAATTTTGGCCTCTTATGTGTTTAAGCCTTACTTTAGATAGTAACGTACTTTATCGATAAAAAGTAATGCAGTTTCAATCCGTAATTAGTAATCGTAGGTATGGGCCAGGCGTAATTAACTTGTTTGTTGATGGATCTTTCAACAGAGCACATCTCGGCAAAAGCTTAGAAATAATACTGATTTTAATTACAGACAGACTGATACATTTTTTTTAAATACAAGTATTATTTAATATTTTTAACACTATGTACATAAATGAGGTTCATTATCATCATCATGCCTCCTTAAGGAAAGGGGTATTTTGCCCATAATTGCCGCGCTAGGCACGGGGATGCTGCTGCCCATCTCCGTCTTGTGTATATGAGCTACGCTGCTTTGACTGGATATCCTGTCATCTGTCGGTTCTGGTACCTTAGTCGCCTTTTAAGACACCTGGTGTAGGGGGAGGTACTATTCTACTCTGCTTTGTAAAATACTTCTTTTTATTCAATGCAAGTAAAACAGAATGAAAACACCTGAATTTAATGACACATTACCCAGTAATTTACCTAGACACCTAGTATAGGGCAGGTACTATTCTACACTGCCAGTACCTCGCAGATTTACATCGACTCTGTCCTAGGTACTCGAAAAAGATTGCCATCGTCCAAGAGTTTGTCAATAAAAAATCGGAAAGTGTAGACTTTGAACACTACTGAAGCCGCGATGAAACGCTATCGAACAACCTCGATACAGACCTCCCCTTCACTTCTTCCAATTTATAAATCTTGGCCTCCGTTAAAGCCAATTGCACTGAGTTTTACATTCGCGCGCCTAACTTCGTCCGCGCCGGCTCAATGCACCTCTCCACCCTATTCCAAAGGCGGTAAGGTCGATAATCGGACAGCAGTTGCATATTATTAGGGTACCGCAAGTAATTTTAGTTTATTGTAGTTAAGACCGCCCCGGGATGTTTTGTTTCTTAAAGTGGATTTATTTCGTGGGGTAAGTAAATAAGCTGTTTAGTATACATAGCTGCGGATTTGACTACGTTTAATTTAATTAAAAAGGTTGTCGGGAAAATGGGAATATAATTGTACATTATAAAACAAAGCTTTCGTCGCATTGGTCTGTGCGAACGGGATGCAATTAAAAAACGACAAGCGAATGTAGTTTTTAGAGTAATTAATTGGGAACGTTTAGTTCTGCATCAAAAAATCCGAATCATATTATAAACAAATCAAAATTAAATATCATCAACACAATAATTATAGTAATAATGTATTGTATTGTACACTTAAATATTACAGACAATAGTATTTATAGTTATACATAGTGAAGTACAATTGACGGCTTTATCGTGTAGAACGATTTCTTCCAAGCAAACTTTGCATGGAAATGTGTAGAAAATATATTTTAAAACATAAGGTAGTACGAGGTGTACCAAATAAAAATATATAATAAATAAATAATAATCATAATAAAAATAACGTTATAACATGGGACGGACTTTTATAATTAAAAAGGAAAATGTAATACAAATCACAGTGCACAGTGTTCTAGAGTCGATGTAATCCTATGATTACGATAGATAATACTCCTTTACTTCCGTATTAAATATCGGCAAAGACCGTGCGCACCGGATTTTTAGGCGAAGTGCATTCCACAAACGAACAACATACACCGTAAAGGATTTATTATAGAATGCTGTAGAATGCATAGACATCTTAAGCGTCAAACTCTCTGATGACCTAAGGGATCTCTCGTGGCTGTCTCCTAAGAAGACAAAACTTTTTAAGATAAGAAGGAGAGGAGGCATGAAAGAGTACCTTATAGAGTAAAGAAAGTATATGAGCATTCTGCGAAGTAAATAGAAAGCTATTTGAGCAATATTCAGTTATTAATTGCGAACATATTGGGCACTGTTAGAAACTCATAAATACCGACTTCCAAATATGTAATCTTATACATATACATATTGAATGATTTAATTACAAAAAGACCTATAAAAAACTAGGGATTGATGATAGAAGGGATAAAATTTGTATGTATGTATTTTTTAATGCCACATTTTCGACCGCAGAGCGCAGCTATCGGAGTTGCTGCTGCCAATCCCTGCCCTGTGTATTTGAGCTACACTATTGCAGATGGATATACCGCCATCTGCCGGTACATGTACAGGGGGAGGTACTATTTTACTCTGCTGATACCTCACGGCTTATTGATTGTTTGACACGATTTAACTTAAAATCTATGCAACAAATTTATTTAACCCTTTTAATATTTAAAAGTTAAATCTTTACCAAATTACAAAGTAACCACCTAAAATTATTGAGGCATACATATATGAGGCAAGATTTATTTCATTGTTTGTTTGTTACGAATTAACTCATTAATTACTGAACTGATATCAAAAATTAATTTACCAAGAAATAGCTTTATTATCATTAAATAGTATAAGCTATATTTCATTTCAAAATTTTCATGATTTCGGGAATTACGCGGGAAAAACCGCAGTGACCTGCTCGGTTGACTGTTTCAATACTGATTGATTGGAATGATTCATGATATTATAAAACTAAAATGTCAATATAAATTAAAAATACACGCCGCCACGCAGAGTATTGAATAACTAACCCAAGGAGAGAGGGGGGAGGGGCAGGGGAGGGGGTGCACCACTATGACATAGTCGGCTTCTTACGCAGTGGACACAAGCAACATTGCAACATTTTTATATATATATATATATATATATATATACAATTACTGATATAAAAAGGTCTGAAATTGTAATGTAAACTTTAAACGCGAACGGTGAAATAATAAATCAATTAATAATAAATTCCCATCTCATCTCATACATAGACTTGACTACGGGTTAAGTCGCTTAAACAACTTGTGCTACGGTCATCAGTCAACAACGGAATCACAAATATACTACTTAAAAAAAAATAATTAACACCCAGACACAGAACAGATACAAATATCATCATATAAATATTTATCCTAGGTGGGAATCGAACTCACCATACCATATGGCCACCCTTTTGAAGAAATAAGATTGAAGATTTTCCAATAGAGATCTTGTATCTAAAAAATTATTTCGCAAATCAGCAATTTATAATGTAGATAAGAGAAATAAATAAAAATAAGACAGACACCATAAAATTCATTTTACTGCACATTTCAAGTAGATATAGAGCAATAAAAATGCAAAGGAGTATCCCTTACAGTTCACGCCAACACCATATTGCACTTTACCACGCTCGGGATAAGGTTGGTTTTCGTATAGGTCTGTTTAAGCGTAACGGTCGTTTTAGGAATACCCCGTTAAGTTACATAAATGTTGTATCTTAGGGCAGTAACTTGTTTATGGTCGATGCGATTGCACTAAAAATGTTGTCGAATTGCAGCTTCTTCGCAGATGTACAAAATATTCTATGATTTATAGGCTAACTAGTAGCACTTAGGGGGATATAGTGACATTTCGGATTTATTTATTTTTTAAAATGAATTACGAATTATTTAAAATAAAATATAGCCTATAACCTTCCACGATAAATAGACTATCTAATACTGAATTTTTCAAATCAGACTAGCGGTTCCTGACATTAGCGCATTCAAACAAACAAACAAACTCTTCAGCTTTATAACAATAGTAAAGATTTAACAAATTATATGTAAATAAATCTATTCCCAGAACATCTCATACATTGACCTGATTCCGTGATAACTACTACACTTGTTTTACGGATATCAGACAACAGAGGAATTACTACCATCTGGAAATCGCAGAGCGTAGCTTTTGCAATTGTCATGTTGCTTCTCAATCCCGTCCTGAACATTTGAGCTACACTGCTTTGGATGGATATTACGCCATCTATCTTTTCCGATACCTTAGTCGCACCTTATGATACCTAGTACAGAAGGTACTATTCTACTCTGCCGGTACTTCGCGTCAATTTTTTTGTATAACTATCGAGTTTTCTATTGCTATTGCTTCTTCTTAAATCCCTTAAAGCCATAAAATGCGTTTTGCATAGGCAGATGTCGGCGCCATAAACTGCTTTGTGACGTCATCAAAAGATATATTACCTTTTCAAATGTGTTACAGTATTTCTTTACTAGCTATCACTAGAAGCTATTTACGTTTGTTATGGACATAGGCCTCCTCAAGAAAGGGGGGATTTTGCCCTCAATTGCCACGCAGGCAAGCGTTGTTGTCGCAGAGCGTAGCTTCGCGACGAGAATAATGCTGCCCACCCTCGTCCTGTGCATTTGAGCTACATAGTCTTGGATAGATATACCGCTTTCTGTCGGTTCTGGTACTTTAGTCGCCTTTTACGACCCTTGGTACAGGTGGAGGTACTATTCCACTCTGCTGCTACCTCACAGCGAATATATACATATATATAAATGATAGAATATCATTTAAAATACCGAATGGCATAAACTAAATGCACAAAATTTCAAACCCTGCTCATATTTTAAATTTTCGACGACACATCGTACGAACGACGCGACTTGATAAACCCCTGAGCGCAGTCCACACATGTTTTATGTCAGTTGTTGTGGTATTTCGGCTCAGGTGGTATGCGCTCTTGTGGCAAGCCCTTTGACCCCGTTACCTTTGAAGTTGGACCCTTAAGCCTTAAATATTGGTATGTGCATATGTATTATTTGTTTGTTTAATTACCTCTTTTGAAGTAACTAATGGCTTTGTAATATATGTATATGAAAATTCCCACAACATCTCGTACATTGATATTACTATGAGGTAAGTCGTTTAATCCACATAAGACATCAGACAACAAAGGAATTATCACTACGTTAGCGTTATTTTTAGAACTTTGGTTATTTTAGAGATGCGTCGATGTTCTGTTTCAAAAGTGCGATATATTTAATACCCAGACACAGAGCAAACATAAATATCACCTTATAAATATTAGTCCTGGGTAGGGATCCAACTCACAATCTTTGGCGCTCAAGATGGTGTTACTATCACCTGCTGCAAGATGGTGTTACTATTACACAAACTACAGGGCCAAGCGCCCTGTAATCAATTTTCTTAGATATTTTTTTTTATTGTTGGAATTTAAATTTTGTAAGATTTAGATTCTACGGGACCGATGGCGCAGATGGTAGTGATCCTGTCTAGTACGCCAATATTTATATGATGATATTTATGTTTGTTCTGTGTCTGGGTTTTAAATATGTGTATTTAAGTAGTATATTTGTGATTCCTCTGTTGTCTGGCGTCCGTAACACAAGTGCTTTAAGCGACTTACCACGGAGTCAGGTCAATGTATGAGATGTTGTGGGAATTTATTTATTATTATTATTAGTTTTATTATAAGGTTTTGTCGCAATGGTTAATTGTTTTAAACTTTAACCTCTAAAACTAGCAACAATTTATTTTTATATTTTTAATCATAATTAAAGAAAGTACCTTACAAGAGGTTTTTTTTTCTATATATTAATCAATTCGCTAATGTTATTTAGATAAAGCTATTGGCGAAACCAATATTTCCAAAGTGGACAGGCTTACGAATACAATAAAATGGCCGTCATATTTCAATCCCGCTACAGTTTGAATTGGGAGAACGAAATAAAAAGGATATATGACACACCATCAAAATAAAATGATGAATTGATTTGTTTTACAACGGCCGCGCAAAAAGCGAATCCAGTAGAACGAGAAATAAAATTCATTCCATGAATAATGCTTCGATATATGGTTTATCCATTTTAATATTCTTTGTATTGTATAGCGGTACAATATATTAAATATTATAATAGCAGTAGACCCCGGCTTCACTGGTTTCATTGAACCCTGTCTTGTGCGCCAATGGCCGTGGTATCTATCCCCGCCGTAATTTTTATACGATGGTATTTCTGTTTGTTCCATGTCTAGGTGTTAATTATATGTTATAAGTTGCATATTTGAGATTCTTCTGTTGTCTGATGTCTGGTTTAAGCGTCTTATCACGGAATCTGGATATTGTGTGAGATGTTGTAGGGGAAAAAAAACAATAAAAGTTGCCCAAGTTACTCCTCGATCCATTTCTGAGGTATAGTTTTAAGCGTTCGTGAAATTCCCGTTAAAATTTGTCCAGCCGAATAGCAATATATCTCAAACAGTCAGACAAAAAAATAAAAAGCTAGAAAAAATAAATTTAAAGAGACTGTATATTTTAAAAAGCTGTTGTTTTGCTATTGACACTTTAATTTTATATACGATGTAAATGTAGAAAAACTTTAATTCCTGCCTTTAGCTCAAACATAACACAATGTTAGGCAGATTTGCGGATGAAACTTGGTGGGCGTCAGGGGCGCAAACATGTTAACTATATTATTGTAAAGTTTCATTAAAATCCATTCGGTAGCGTGCGTGAAAGAGATCGAATCATACACACTTACTCTCTTACAAACTTTATAATATTAGTGTTATATATAATGTAAATCGCATATTTAATAGAATAATTTTATCAATATCTGAGATACAAATATTCGTAAGAGTTTGTTGGGACATTTTGAATTGTCAACGTATAAAATGTCTAGTGTTCAAAATATGACATTATATTTTGGCTGTAAGGTACCGGCAAAATACCTATCCCTGTACCAGATGTCGTGAGAAGCGACAGGTGGCGGTATATCTACACAAAGCAGTGTTAACAAAATTGAAAAGCAAGAGGACGGGAATGGGCAGCAGCATTCACGTCGCGAAGCAACGCCGTGCGATTGTCACCACGCTTGCTAAGCGCTGCAATTATGGTATTTTCTCCATTTCTTGGGGAGGCCTATATACAGCAATGGATGTTTTACGGATGCTATAATGATGATGGCGATCTTCCATGGAAGAAGACTTTCTTATATAACAATAAATATTGTGTTAGGTACATGTATATAGTGGTCGTCCGAGTCGGAATTCGACCGGTAAAGTTTATTTAGTTTTTGACCACCTCACCCTGGGGTACTGGCAGAGTAGAATAGTACCTCTCCCTATATCGTAAGAGGAAACTGAGAAGAAAAATTCAATAGAACGGGGATGGAAAGCTGTATTCCCATGGTCAAGCTAGGCTCTAAGACTGCCATCACGCCTGCAAAATTACTCTTTAGAGGAGTATTTTTTAATCTTATGAGGCCAGTAATGAGGCATACGGCCCGCTTGATGATAAACGTGACCGCAGCCTAAAGAAACTCGTGACATCACAAAGATATCACTAACGTGTCGCCAACCTTATTAGATGAATATAATGTCACATTTACCCAATACATTTCCTCTTTCATCCTTCAAACCGGAACACAGCAATACAAAAACTGTTATTTATATGGCGTTACAAATAGGTGAAAGTGATGTACAAATGTAAATGGCCTTCTTAAGAGTACTTCTGGTAAATGTTCAGTAGTTTTTTTTCAACAATTTCATTAAATAAAGTCAAACTCTCATCCCTATGTATCAGTTTGCTTAAAAATGTAAATAACATATAATCTATACATGCTCCAATTTCGTGTCTATTGCTAGTTTTATCGCGTCCTTCCTGGCCCAACTATCAAAATGGATGGCCGGCATTAGCGGCTGCTGTCGACGAAAAATTTAATTTTCTCCGGTTATTTATTGAGCTGTCAATGTTCCGGCTCGCACCGATTCCATTATTTGATAACCTTAGGCGGATTTTAAAAAATGGCTATTTTATAGTATGCCGAGTCTATGTGCAATAGCTAATAATTGATATTTTGTCGAAAATATTAAAGCTTATATAGTAAACTTTTATAGCTGTATTACAATGAGAAGCTGGCTGAATGACTGACTGATATATTAACGCAGGGCCTAAGATATAAGGGTTAGAAGTTTGAAATTTTGCACAGGGGTTCCTTTTATAACGTAGGACAGGAGGACACTACGGAAGGATTTTTGAAAATTCACCCTCTAAAGGGGTTAAATGAGGGTGCAAAGCTAATTAGAAACTTCGCTGTTCTTTAAAGATATTCAAATGTAATTCAGTATGAAGTTTCTTCATTGAAAATTATGAAAATCTTGTAATAGATTTTTTCGAAGATTTTAGAAGGGGATTTTGGAGGGGTTGTAAAATTTGTATGAAAGACAAAGAACAAACAGAAATATTGATCATATAAAGCGGGTATCGAATCCACAATCTATTTCGCACAAGATAAGATCACTGCAATCTACGCGAAGACAGGAAACGCTCTATGCGATAAAACTACCAATTATTCAAGAGGTGCATTGTAATTATTACATTTTAATATTTATATAAAATGCATTAGTTTATTGGATTTTAAAGGTCGGATATGCTTTTATTGTATCATTCCATACTCTACCTTATTTATTTACATAATAACAAATTCAACAAATACTTGTTTACTATGTTCGTTAACCAAGCGCTCCCATCAAACACCAGCCCAGAAGCATCGTTACATAACGCGCCATCTTGACGTATGTATCCGTAGTACGAACAGAGCAATTTGGCCGACTCAATCGAATCAGGGCTCAATTATCAGATGACGGATACTGCAGCTCCGTTATCTGTGTCGCATCAGACGAGCTCCGACAATTAGCTACACATGATTGAAATGGTAATGAAGCTAGCACGTAAATATACCTGTCAACGTATTGATTTACTAGTGAAAAGCAATTATACAGATGCTTACTATACTTTGCCATAAGAGTTTAAGAGGTTTGAGAGCTTTTACTACAATAATGCTAGTATTTTTTGTATATTATTCATTAAGAATTCATTAAATTAAAAAAAAACTTGAAAAATATGAATGAATTGATAAATCTCTTGATGTAAGCTATTAAATTATTGCATTATCACCGGTGTACAAAGTTAAAAATAAATCTATACGTTTAAAATGGGTCAAAATAAAGTCCAAAGAAGTGGGTTATAAACAAAATTGTGTAACAGAAAACAAAAAAGTAGTATTTTTCCAATTCCGTAAAGATTTCAAACAATGCAGATTTCTAGAATGATCTTCTAGAAAATTGCGTTCTTGTTAATCTACGCGACTTGAGAAGATACCCGTCCAATAGTTGCTAGTAATAGAAATCTAAAAGCCAAAGTGTTCAACAATTACTTCATCTTTTGAGCGCACGAATTCGGATAGTGTCAATTGAACCGTCAATAATTCACCTTAATTTATTTTAAAATCCATCTCCATCTTGGGGAGACAAAATTACTGTCATAATTTACCTTTGAGTGGCAAAGCTGCCTAATTCTCACCTGGTTAATTGAGGGCCTGGGGGTCCCCTTTTGGGGACTGTGGACCCCGGTAGACGAGAGACGATGAGATGATAGATATATAGAAGGTGGATTTAGAAATTAGAAACTGGTTAAAACATGGGGTCATTAAACTTTTGGTGTGAGTATGGAAGATGAATTATCAATTATATCTGCATCTTTCATTGCAGTAATAAATATTTTATATACTGTATATGATTAAATAATATAGCATTAAAATGATAAATTTGTTGTCTGTAGTTGTTTAATCATTGACATTTTACAAAATAAAAGTAAAAAAGTTAAATAAAATTATTTAGTTAGTATAAATTTTTCGTTGCTATTTATCGCATTTTTCTCCTGTTATATGATATAATCTTTATATATAAAATGAATACTGAACCGATTTTAATCAACTTTTGCTAATGGTGTACAATTTAATCCAATCTGAGAGATAAGATTTTAATCGATAGTAGTAGAAATTTTACATTATAAATATTAAATTTCGAAAGTTTATTTATAATAGTGTAAAATGATTATTGATTTTGAACATGTTAAAGACAAAGTGAAAGCACGAGGTACTGTCTAGGAGCTTCCGTTATAATGTTTTTCATCTACATACAAGCCTTCAAGGTTACCCATACAATTCTCACACCCTCCATTATCGCGTAAATCGATACAAAGGCAATGGCTTTTGCGCTCCAATAAATAACAGACAATAGCCTCCCCTATGAGAGATAAATTAATGCAACTCTTTTAATTCGGGATATCAAATTAGGATTGTATATTCTGGCAGAATTTGACATTGTGTTTGTGCATTAGTTGATGACGAGGATTGGCCGTGTGGTACCGGTAAAAAAGAATTGTACCTTCCCCTGTACCAGGTGTCGTAAAAGTGTTTTATCTGAATGGATTAAGTAGTTTAAGGGTGAAAATTCAACAGATGATAGATGAATGAATGAATGAGAGAGAATATAATTAGAACCTTTTTCATGTTTTATATAAATAAATTTAATTCCCACAACGTCCCATACATTGACCTGATTTTGTGGTAAGTCACTTAAAGCGTCATCATCATCATTATCATCAGACATCAGACAACAGAGAAATCACAAATATAATACTTAAAGACTTATTTTTAATACCCAGACACAAAACATACACATATTTGTCCTCGTTGGGGGCCGATTCCAAAATACCGTTCAAAATTCTTTATTTCGTAAAAAATAATGACACCAAACCAATAACTCAGAGTACTATCAAATAGAGTTTAACACACGCAAAAATAATGCGAGCGCCTCGTTTGCTTGTATAGGGGAGCGTTATCCCGCCAACCGGCGATCTGTCATCCCTCTGACAACCCGGAACGCGTCCAGGGATGTGCGCCGAGTTTAATTTGCAAAACGGTTGATGAAAAAGTTCGTACTGAATTTTTATCGAAGAGTGGCAACGGAATACGCATGTGTGTGAGTATGGATGTTCTATTTTTTATTATTAGACCAGGTCTACAAACAAACATACAGTCCGCGTGATAGTAAGCGTCACTGCAGCCTATAGACGCTCGTAATATCACAAGGTTATCACTAACGCGTTGCCAACCTTGTGACTTAAAGTTATTATGAACAGTATATTCAGTGCCTCTTTCACCCTTCAGACCGGAACACAGCAATGCGAACACTGCTATTTGGCGGTAGAAATAGGTGAGTGAGGTACCAAAGCAAACGGCCTTTTATATATGGTCTACCTCATGTAATAGAGGAGTAAAATATTGAAGTAGATGCAAAACAATTTATATATTTGATTTATGTAATGTAAATATCTATTTAATAATCATATCTTGTGCACCAAAGGTCAAGGTTTGGGCCCAGGGCAAATATTTACATTTTGCATATTAGTATTTGTTCTGAGTCTGTGTGTTATTTATATGTATTGAAGGATAATGTTTGTCCTTCTTTTATTGCCTGATATCGGTTACACAAGTGCTTTAGCAACTCACCTCGAAGTTAGTTCAACGTATGTAGTGTGTATTTGTTTATTTAACTTTTTTATAGACATTAATCTGTCCTTTAATTTTATTAGCCTGAGCCTATCTTTTGTTGTATAACCTGATAGTTGTACAACAAGCAATAATAACCGGTACATTTTACGATATTCCGGTAAACACATTACCGGTATTCCAGTAAACACATTACCGGTATTCCGGTGAACACGTTACCGGTTCTCTCGCCGCACTATCCTCAGCCGTAATCTGCGGTTATTGACTTATTGGCTCTCCGATACTACACGGCTGATTCAATAATACTTTATGAATATTCATGTAACATTTTTAAAAGGAAACTGAGAACGTTTAAAAATTGACTTAATTTGTATTTCGCTTTGGTCCCGTTTTTTTTTAACGAAGGTATCACGTTTCGGGATTTCCCATAGTAACTTTGAGATTTTTAGTTGAGTCTTCACCGAAAATATGAAAGTGAAATTGCTGATTACTTTAAGATTTTATGCTTTAAAAATGTTAAATTTACCGGGGTACCGCAATACATTTCTAGAGTTTTAAATCTCGCCTGAAGCCTGAGACGAGTTGATATTTTTTCTAGAAAATATTATTTAAAATTATTTAAAAGCACACGATAGTTACTCTGACGACTTCGGAAGGTATATGTCCAGCGGTAGACTGAATTAATGTTTATGTATGCCGTGGGCTACCGGCAGAGTAGAATCGTACCTCCACTGAACCAGGTGTCGTAAGAGGGGACTGAGGTACCAGAATCGACAGATGGCGGTATATCCATCCGAAACAGTGTAGCTCAAATGCACAGGGCGGGGATGCACTTAAAGCACTTGTATTACAGAAGCCAGACAACATATACATAACTCCTAGATACAAATATCATCGTATAACTATTTTCTCTGGGTGGGAATCAAACCCACGACCCTCGGCGCACAAGATAGGATCACTACCATCTGCGCCATCGGGACCGTCAATAAACGTATAAAGCTAACGTTTACCAACTGAAAGTGTATTATTTATCAATTTTATTTTGCAAATACAGCATAAAAGTGAAGTGAACAAGAACCGGTAAGCACGTTACCGGTTCCCAGTCTGCCCGCATTCGCCGTAATCTGCGGTTATCGAGTTACCGGCTCGATTCGATACAGTCTGATTCAATAACGACCCTTTATCCTGTATCAATATTCATATCTCTGAAATTACCGGCACCGTGTATTTAAATGCTATCAATTTTATCACACAAATATAATTTAATTGCCTCAAAGTACAATAGTGTGACTTAGGTACCGGAACCGACAGATGGCGGTATATCCTTCCGACAGGGCGGGAATTGGCAACAAACATTCCTGGCGCGTAGCTGTGCTATTGCCACTATGCCTGCCCAGCGCACCAATTATAGGCATTATTCCCCCTTTCTTGATATAGACGTAGCTTGAAAATCTATCATGATGCTAGACTTTATATATATGTAAATTAGCGAATCCGATAGACAGCGCCATCTGTCAGGTTAATTAAGAATCTTAATCATCCAGGCTCATCAGGCATCGTCAATGATATACCCAGTTGAATTGCATATATAAAGATTTACATCGAATTGGATAAATGTTTTGTTTATTTAAGATTGATCAGGACCAGGTTTATTTTAGAATATATGGTGGGCCCGATGGTAGTGATCCTCCCTAATCCGCCAAAGGTCCAGGACATATTATTTATATATATTATTATTGTATTGTGATTTATCTATTGTCTGATGTCTGTAAAACAAGTACTTGAACCTCGGTGTTAAGTGAATATAAGAGATGTTAAGTAAATGTTATTATAACATAGAATCAGGGAGATATTTTTTTATGGAAAAGAGTTTATTACCTAATGTTTCTATACCGGTAGGTAATTTATTGGTTAAAAACCAAAGAACAGGACTATAAGATCATACCATCCGTTGGAAGTCTAATGCTGGACATAGACCTCCCTAAGTATTGCTCATTTTGCCGCGCTGGGCAAGTGTGGTGTCAATCGCAGAGCGCAGCTTCCGCGACAGAAATTTTATTGCTCATACCCACCCTGTGCATAAAAGCTGCATTGTTTCGAATGGATATAACGCCATCTGTTGGTTCTGGTACCTTAATCTCTCTTAAGACGCCTTGTACACGGGGAGTTACTATTCCACTTTACTGGTACGGCTATACTGGTACCTCACGGCTAAAGGATTAAAACGGGATAAAATTTACCTTGACGAGGACTTCGTCAAGGTACATAGAAATTTTATCCCGGGCTGTATATTAATATTAATGTGGCAGGTAAAGAGCTTATATAAAAAAGAAGATCGTTTGCTCGATTACGCTACCCAAAATCGCCACTGACAGACGACCTGACAGTTTTGTTTCAAATTAAGGCACCGGAACCCTTCAAGCATCAACCCCCGAACTAATAAATCAAACAGCTGACACGAGTTTTAATAAACTTCGGTATAAATCTTCGTTTCGGGACGAATTGAATTTCACAAAACGGAATTAATTTGAAAATGGCGGCGCTAGAGGAGGTTCAGATACAAAAACAAGATTTTAAAAAATAACTATATATAAATTGTATTAGTTGAAATTACGCTCGTATTTAAGTGGCGTGGGGTACCGGCAGAGTAGAATAGTAGCTCTTTTTGTATCAAGTGTCGTATAAGATACGACTAAGGAACGAAAACCGACAGATGACGGTATATCCATCCGAAACAGTGCGCAGGTACTGGCAGCAGCATCCCCGTCGCGAAATCTGCGCTCTGCGATTGCCAACACGCTTGCCCAGCGCGGCAATTATTTGCAAAATTCCTCTTTCTTGGGCTCGTGCTTTTAAGTGTTAATAACGAGAAAATTTTCATAAATTCAGCTTACACAAAGGACATCTGCATTGGTACCTTACTCTTTCTACCGCCAGCTGTGTTTTGGTTCAAATGGTGAGAGAGGCAGTAAATTACTGGGTAATGTAACATAATATCTTTAGGTCACAAGGTCTAAGAAGCGTACGATTTGCTTGTTGGTCAATGTTAGCTCAGCCTGTAGTCACAAGGCTATATCGCCAGCTTATCGCCGACCTTGTGAACTGAAGATACTGAATCACATTTACCCAGTAATGTCACTGCCCCTCTCACTTCAAAGCGAAACACTGCTATGTGGCGGTAGATATAGGTGAGAGTGAGGTACCAATGAAAAAGACCTTTGTTAGAGATCTACTTCATGTGGAGGTCAACCTCATAACTTTTAAACACAATCTCTATTAAAAATAACTCAATAAAATATCTTCGCACTGGAATTTCAGCATCAAATATCTCTGATATCTTGAAAAATGTTTCAATGCTTCGCTGAGAAACTCCAGTTTTATGTCACTTCTAAAGGGCATTTTGGTCGCCGAGATATTTTTATCGGAATCTTCTACGGAATGGCAGCGAGAAATTCAAATAGTACCTCGAAAGAATTCTGAGATTTCTTAACGTTAGCTGGGATCAGAAAAACGTCGGGTGTACGGTTGAAGCGGTTGTTCGTAGGGTAGTGAAAGACATTTGTCTAGATAGCTTTAAAAGGATCAGATAAAACGTAGCTAAATATTCAGCTTGGATTTTCCTTTAAGCATTTAAAACTTAAGCAGCAATATAACGAACAAATTCTTTATCTTTCTTCAGAGTACCTAGGGATAGCATTTCCTACAAGTACTTCAATTATCACTTGAGCTCACAGTACGAGTTATCCACTAGAACGGGCGATACAATAATAGCCGTGAGGTACCGGCAGTGTAGAATAGTATCTCCCTCTGTAGGTACCAGGTGTCGTAAAAGGCGACTAAGATACCAGCAAATGATGGCGGTATATCGGGAAGCAGCATCCCCGCCGTGCTCTGCGATTCCCCACAAATTTGTACAGCGCGGAAATATAGCCACAATTCCCCCATTTTTGGGGAGGCCTGTGTCGAGCAGTGGTCTTACAATGGCCGTAATGATGATGATGTTGATTACATAATACTAATCAGAGAAAATAGGCACGAGCCATTAATGGTTCAAACCTATTCGAAAAATTCTCAAGTACATGTCACAGTTACTAAGGGTACTCAACATTCCTTTCTATATTGTTGTTTCGTCATCACCTGGTACACCACATTGATCTTTAATCTTTCCTCAAACTCACATCATATATTCTTCGTAATGCTCTCATTTCAACAGCATGTAATCTACTCGCGAGTTTCTTCTAACATACCCAACATTCTACCATATACCCTTATGAGCAGCCAGTGGTGCCCTTTTTGGCACATTTTGGCTGGCCATAAAAGCATGTAAGGATATTTATCCCCGCCAAATGTTTGTTTTTATAAATAAGGCTGTAATCGTCATTAATTTAAAATGAGTATGCAAAGTCTCTTAATTTTCGCGAGAACAAAACCAAGTTATTTTAGAATTTATGAACGATAAAAATTCTATTTTTGGTCTGACTAGTTAAGGAAATATTAATCATAGTTTAAGCCCTGTATTGATATGTTAGCCAGTCAGTCAATAAGCTTCTGCTTTTATATACATACATTTCAGGAGTTTAACCTCATAAAGTTATTATGCTTTTACGAATTTAGGAAATCTGCATTATTACATACAATTCGTATCTGAGCGTTATTTGCTGACTTTCATAAATCTCTTTATGAACTTGACGTTTTGTAAAACTTGTATTGTGCAACAAATAAATTATTATATTAGTAACCCTTCTATGTGTTTATCATCACTTCAAAAAATATATCACCCTCATTAATCTCGAGTGTAGCTACGAGTAACGGATAATTAAAAATACAGACCCTTCACAACCTACTGACACGGGCCCTCCATCAACTCTTACAAATTAAAAAAAAAACAATTCACCTGATAGCCATGCTCTTGGCTTTGAGGTGGTGCCACCTCTGGTTCATCTCATCCAGTCTACGCTGCAGCATCACCGCGTCTTCTTGCGAGGACAGTGACCCCAGAAGCCTGCGGCCGGTGCCAGTGAGCGAGGCGTACACATCGCGATGTGTCTCAATTTCAGACTGAAGGTCCTGCGGACAAAGGAAAAAGATTTATAAATATTATATCTATATATATATATATATACGTACGTCTGGGGTGAATATGGGTTACCGGTTAAATAGAATAGTACCTTCCCTGTACCAGATGTCGTAAGAGATGACTGAGGTACCGGAACTAACAGATTGCGGTATATCCATAGCTATTTGTTTCAAACAAAATGCACTATTAATTCATTAAATTGATTATACACAACACTGTTTGAACGAAACATTGACATGTTTTAATGAAGGCAGTTGTCTATTTAATGGCAAGCAAATGATAAGATTTTCGAAATGGTCTAAATTTGACCATAGTTACTTTTAGTCAAATTTCAACCACTGGGCTTCCGTATTTAGTAACGTTAATATAAAGTAATATTTTGCAGATACGTATGCAACTATTTATCAATATTCAGTCCGCATTGTCGCAAATATTGCACCACATTGGGCGCCACTTTAATAAAAAATAAAGAATAAGGTTAATGATCCGTTGTACATGGAAGGGCTTCTCTGCGAGAGTAGTTCGACTAATAGTATTAAAGTCGTGGTGTTGGACGCCCATTAAATAGGTAGTGCTCTTAATAAGGCACGGCATTTTTGGGTCCAGTAATATCAATGTACAGAAATATATTAATGGAACAATGGATTTCGGTACTCGTAATAAAAATACCCAAATACGTTTTTTAATTTAACTACTTAGTTTATGGTCGAATTTCGTCCACTACTAATAATTAATAATTATAAAGCTTTGGTGATTAAAACTTGTAAATCAGCAGCGAAAACAAGTTGAGTGGTATATTTCAAACGGATAACCTTCATTGAAAGTTAGACTCTCACATAGAATAGTCATAAAATATTTGAGAATTGTAGAAACGGACAAAAACGCACTGAACCCGTGTGAATAATACGTCGCCCGAGTGCTTAGCTGTGTAAGTGCGCCGTAAGAGGTCGATTTGTCACCTCTCCCGTGACTAACGTTTCGCTGCAGGGCGCTCACTCACACAGACCTCGTATAGGTATGTTCGTTCTGTATATGTCAAAGAATTCTTGGCTGGCATATCCGACTATTCATTGCTGTGACATTAAACTTATATAAATTGGTTGAATAATAGGTTTTGATACAGACATTTATGAAATGCCTTCGAAATGTACCTAGATCGTAGATGAAATATGGAGTAAGGGAATCCCTTCCTACATCTTTAGTATAATTTAAGGTATCATTGGATATACATATTCTTGGAAATAATATTGTCTTTATTTGACGTTTTCGTCATGATATTTTATTTCAGCCCGCAGCCATATACCTTTAGTAATTGAAAAGGCATGTAATGAGTATATGCGACATAACTTTATTATAACTATATGAAGTGAAATTAATTATTGAATCATTTTGCATACGTTAATTTGAAATATTGCGTTCGGGTGATTAAAACGGGATATGCAACGTTCATTAATTGGTTGCAAATAATTGTCTAAATAGAACATTGTTCAATATGTTATTAAATTAATACAAAATTACAGATTTATGTTTGTTACTCAAAAACGACGACGCGGTAAAAGTAACTACGATATATATACATATATACAGTGGACCCCCGGTAGTCCGGGTAGTCCGGCAAACATTTTGCAGGACAGTGTCGAACTATCGAATTCTTCAGATTAAAGAGTACTGCCTAAGAGTACTGCCCCTATAGTCCGGAATTTTTTACAAAAGAGTTCCTTGTAATCCGACAAATTACAGATCCAATGATAAGATTCTTTATACATATATATGTACATATATGTATAAAGAATCTTATCAATGGATGCTATGATGATGTATGATATACATTTATCCCTGAAAATGTTCAATTCCTATACGACGCCTAAGGAAGAGAACAACGCAAGCTAGGTGTATTGTTTTAGCCAAGAACAATAAATTGAAGATAACATTGCTTTGTAATAGCACATCACAATAAGAAAGTGATTTGAGCTGCAACATTGCAGTCTTGTTAACGTATCCCGGTTCTATTAGTGCAGCGTAAGGGGCCGATTTGTCACCTAAGCCGTGACAAACGTCCTCGCGAGAGGTCGATGTGACTCTCGGTCACAGTCGGAGCCAGCACTCGGGAGGTTTCATTTGTTTTGTCCAATCGATTTCTAACGATGTCGCTACGAGTATCTGAGTTTTGAGGAAAGGTTTGAGATGTACCTTCCTATAAGATGTAGGTATCTAATACCATACTAATTAGTGTATTTTGTTGAATTATTATTATAATTATTAATTATTATCTGTATATAGATAATTGCTGAATGTTACATCCATATCAATATCATAAGTTCAAATGTACATCTGCCTGTCTATCTCTTTTTTTGTGTTGATTAAATTCGGTACCTAGGTAACTGTCTCTTAATTAAGGACTTAGGCTATCCATCAGACCGGCCATTAGAAGTCCACTGTTGGACATAGGCCTTCCCAAGAAAGGGGGTATGTTGCCCATAATTTCCGCGCTCGGCTAGCGTGTTTGCAATTGCATAGCACAGCTTTTGCGATGGAGAAGCTGCTGCCCACCCCCGCCTTGTACATTTGAGCTAACTTTTTTTTGCATAGCAAATGTATCGCCATCTGTCGGTTCTGGTACCTCAGTCACCTCTTACGATACCTGGTACAGGAGGAGGTACTATTTTACTCTGCCGGTACCTCGAGTCTACCGGATTCATGTCGTGAAGCATTTAGAAGTGTCTTAGAAAAGCGCCTAAAAAAGTGTCTTAGAAATGCAACTGAAAAAAAAGTGCCTTAGGCTTTTGATCCCTGTAAAATATGAGTTTGTTTAGTCATCAATCACAGACTATTATTGTACAATAAATACTTGAAACTAACAAACACCCAGACACGACACATTATGTAGATACTGTAATCAACACCACGGGCGTCTACCACGTTTTAGATGTATTTTATGGTTAAATGAAAATCTTTATTTAAAAATTATTGTATCACGGTCTTTGTCTGGGATCAACTAAAAAACTACTGAACCGGTTTTAATGAATTTTTCCTTATTGTATACAGTTTAATACAACTTAAGAGCTAGTTCAATTAATTGGTGAAGTTAGTTTAGACGGGACCGATGGCGCAGATGGTAGTGATCCTATCTTGTGCGCCAACGGTCGTGGGTTCGACCTAATTCAAATATTTATATGATAAGATTTGTGTTTGTTCTTGTCTCGGTGTTGAATATGTGTATTTAAGTAGTGAATTTGTGATTTCTCTGTTGTCTGGCGTCCGTAACACAAGTGCTTTAAGCGACTTACCACGGAGACAGGTCAATATATGAGATGTTGTGGGAATTTATTTAAAGTGGCAGTATTTTTCTACATATAAATAGAGTTAATATAGGACAACGTCTGCCTGATTAGGGAATCAGACTTTTAAAACTCATCCTTCTAAAACTAATCGAACAAACAGTCTGATTATATTAATAAAATAAATCGTCACTATGTGTATATAACTAGAGTTTAATAAAAAGCCGTGAGGTAAGTAGGAAGCCGGCAGAGTAGAATAGTACCTTCGTACCTCCCCCTGTACCAGGTGTCGTAAGAGGCGACTAAGGTACCAAAAGCAACAGATGATGGTATATATGGATACACTGCCATCTGTCGGTTCTGGTACCTTAGTATATTCGGATGGCTGAATCAGGGCAGCAAATTGCCTATTTATTGGGGAGGTCTATGATCAGCAGTGGACTTCCAATGGCTGTTATAATGATGATAGATAAAAAGCCGTTGACATTAAACGCGAAATTAATTCCATCCATTAGCGTATCATTGATAAACAACTTAAATATTAATTAAAACCTTCAGATAAGCGTAATAAAAATAAATAAGCATCTATTAAACAATTAAAGTTTGTCGAGCTGTCATCGGTGTTGCCATATTTAAAGTAAATCCGATCTTTGGACGAGGAACGGGAATAATTTAACATCCACGCCGGACTCGAGGATATGCAAACTCACATTTTCAGGATATCGTATTTCAAAAGGAACCCTAACGAAATCGCGTTGTTGTCTGTTTGTCTATGCAGATTTTTTATAGTCCTTTGTCACAAGACTACAGTATTCATTATTTTAATATATATGTATTTAATTTGTAAAAAAATAAGTTTTGTTTTTATTTATACATAAATTAAATTAATATTGGTATGTAATTTAACTATAAATTGACAAGTATAGTATTAGTATTAAATTTACTTTATTTATTTTTACTAAATAGTATACGATATATAATCGATCTGCCCTGTAACATTTTCTTGTTTCTGTCTATCCAAAGGTTGCCTGGAAGAGATCGCTCTAAGCGATAAGGCCGCCAATTATATTATCATTTATAAGTTTTATTTTCTTTATGGTTTTTTCTATGTTTAAGAAAGATATATTATTATTATTTGTCTAGAGGACATGTGGATATATCATGTTGAAACTCATGTCAGTAATTGAAGCTGTAATAGATCAACGTAATACCAAGGTCTGAGCTAAATTTTCTACCAATTCAAAGAGCATTCAAACTCTATTGGGTTCGTCCTATAAAAACACAATCGTAATTTCACGACAGATAATAGTTTTTAAAATATATCTAATTTTCTGCATGATGCAAAATAAATTGCTATTTACATAAAAAATTGAACTGAACCCTCAATGCTGGTGAACGACTCGTGCTTGACTTGCCTCAATAGGATAGAACTGGAATTATTTACACAAGCAGACGAAGTAATTTTAAATGAAAAAGGTCATATTTTTCATACTCGATTGCTTGCAACAAACGTGTATTTGCTAGTGTCGAAGCTAATTATAACATAGTGTTATTTTCTGTTACAAAACAAATATAATAAAGATATTGTTTATTGACCAGACTCTGAGATGAATTGCTTAAACGAGTTGTATTACGGATATCAAGGTAAGGAAGCCGCCATATCGATAGCATTGTAGTAGTATTTAGTAGTGGGTAATGAAAACACTTGACGTAACGTAGCCGAAACGTCAAGTATCAAATGTAAGATTAAACTACATCTTAAAGCCGTAAAAAGTATTTTATATTTACTATGTATGTTAACCGCGTATATGTTATATAAAAGTATAGGTTTAATTTGTATAGGACTACCTAATGGACGCACCTTAACCAGGTAGAAGAGGTATTAAAGAACCACCAGGTCAGAAGTACCAAGAATAAATTAGAAGACTAATGCTAGGAGGGGAAGCGTGTAAGGTATGCCAGGATCGTGGTAAATGGAGATCAATAGGTAAGCAGAGGCATACCCCGATGGCACTCAGGCGTGATATTGACGGTGGAAGTGATCCTGTCTTGCGCGCCTAAAGTCGTAGGTTCGATCCCCACCCAGGACAAATATTTATATGAAGATATTTATGATTGTTCTGTGTTTGGGTGCTAAATATATGTATGAAAGTAGTATATTTGCGATACATCTGTTGTCTGATGTCCGTAACATAAGAGCTTTAAGCCATTTATCACGGAATCAGGTTAATGTATGAGATGTTGTGGGAATTTATTATAAATGTTGAAGCTTTTTTACCATATATTAATAATAATTTACTTTTTATTGTACACGAAAAAAAACACAAGAATATCACAAAAACATAAAATACTACAAGAGCAGCCTTATCGCTAAATGCAATCATTGATTCAAATCAATCCTTTGCACACAGAAACCATATCTAGCAAAATGTTGATACATTTGAAACTGTGGTAAAGAAATCCCGTGGGAATGTATAGCCTTTCGCAAAATAGTCCTCATTTAGGTCGATGCCGCACACGCAATTTTACACGCAGCCTTTGCGAATTTTTCACCCGGATTTAGGGGAAAGGGGGCGCGGTGCCCGGGTCAGTATAACGAAGACAAACGGCGGGGTCTATTACCCCGGGTTTTTAAGATTTGCGAATACATGTAAAATTAAGTGACGTGTTGTGCGCCCCGTGTCGCGTGGTATATACTTTTACCTAGGTTTATTCATGTTACATGGACGCAAATTATGTCGTAAAAATTATATCAATACACATAAATAAAATTGGAGTGTCTGTTAGTAATTTTAAAAATACTGTTGTTTACTAAGTTTTTGTCTGCCTGTTTGTTTGAGGTATTTGAAACGGCTGGACAAATGTTGATTCGAGTTTCACTGGTAGATAGCTGATATAATGGAGAATAACTTAGAATATATAACTTTAGTATAATACTAATTGCTTGGACCGGAACTTGAATCAACAACGCTGCCCAAAGTCACTATTCCACGCGGATGATATAAAATTATTAATATTTAGAATAAAAATAAGACTAGAATAACTAGACTAGAATACTAAGTATATAATCTTTCAAAATCGTTAAAACAATGATATATAAACTTTCATTATAGCAGTTATCAGTTGACTTATAGTGTGTATGTGTGTCACAATTTATACTCTTTGTCAAATACCCGTGCTCATAATACCAGCCATTGGAAAGCCACTGCTGGACATAGGCCTCTCCAAGAAAAGAGGTTTTTTCCCATTATTGCCGCACTGGGCAAGCGTAATGGCAATCGCAGGGCGCAGCTTTCACAACGAGAATGCTGTTGCCCATCCCCACCCTGTGCATTTGAGACGCACTATTTCTGGTGGATATACCGTCATCTGTCGATTCTGGTACCTTAGTCACCTCTGAAGACATCTGGTGCATTGGATGGTACTATTCAACTCTGCCGGTACCTCGCAACAGAGTTTAAGTTGGTTGCTCTAAATTAGTTTAGCTCCGAACATGGCAGAGCGACAAAACTAATATGTCCTTCTAAAATTATGCCACATCGCAGGTAACGAAGGTAACCAGTAAACAAAGAGTTGCACATTTGCCTAGAAAGTCGGTAATGAGTTGTTGGCGCAAACAAAGCAGCGGGTCGAGTGCATATCGTAGGGCTTACCTTGCACACTCATCTACGGGGCTGCGGGTCAGCAGGGATGTTATTATATCAATAATTTGTTTATCGACAAAAACACAGGTGTTCGAATTGGCAAAACTGCGTGCTCTGGTGATACTTTTATAACAATATTATCAATATATATTTTTTTAAGAAATAGTAATATAAAATTTAAGCTATAAAAAATATTCTGTATAAGGTTCTTAAACGCCATTAATTTACTAATATCTACTTTATTTTAAAATATGTCTTAATAGGAATATTTAAATTTACCTCACATTTTATAAATGGATATTTCTATAACTGAAATAAAAACAAACGAAAGCACTATAAACACCCAGACCTAAATAAATTATGGATTAAACTATGAAATTGGGAGTACAGCTGCCATATTGCCATGCTATTCTGCCGGGTTTAAAAAAACCGCAAGTTATTGGCAGCAAGCAACAATAACAATAATATTCAACCATGCAGTTTATTTAACTTTTAATTTTTTTTTCCGACGATTCGGTTACATTGCCAGTTTTCAAAATTAACAATGTACGTTTATCGACATTTTTTATTAACATCCCTACAGCTGTCAACGAGGTAGCAATATTGATGTTGTGTGCTGCGGCTATCGCAGGCACACGCGCAATGCCCCCCATAATATCATGGTTTTATTACCAGCGGTGGGACACAATGAGCCTTTGTTATTCTTACGCCTTCCTCATGTATAATCTCTTAAAGTTTCCGCCTCGCACTTGCCTCAACTTGTTTATTTTTTGACAAGGTCTTGAATTTATTATATCTGCAATCCTTTATATAATAAACTGCGTCAGTAATAGTATACGTCACCGCTGCGTATGGACGCTCGTATCATCTCAAGGATATGTCTAGCGCGTTGCCAATCTTGTGACTCGAAGATGTTATGACATATTCCTAGTAATTTCACTGCCTCTCTCCCCCTTCATAATGGAATACAGCAATACGGATATTGCTATTTGGCGGTAAAAGTATGTGAGAGGTACCAATGCAGACGACCGTTCACTTCACAGTAATTGCTACTACGTATCGTAATCATTTGACGAAAGACCATATATCAATGAAATGTATTCAGTAGATATATTTTTGTAATAAAATTTTTAGTTAATCGTATACGTTTATCTATTTCCAAGATTAAAGTTTAAAGTAATTGAGCGTTCATTTTTTTTTTATTAAATTCAACAATTGATTAATACTCGAGTGTTAATACATCATTTAACACAACACTATCTGTCACATTGACATTTCGTAAGCGGCCATTTTGTTGTGACAATAGAATATTGTTTAAATTGAGGTAAATTCTTGTCCCAGGGCTCGAATGCGCAAATGGTAATGATCCTGTCTTGTGTGCCAAGGGTCGTGGGTTAGATCCTCACCCAGGAGAACAACATTTATATCATGATTTTTTTTGTGTCTGATTATTAAATCATATTTAAGTATTGTATTTGGGATTCCTCTGACGTCCGTTGAGTGCTTTAAGCGACTTATCTTGGTGTCAGGTCAATTTATTTATTCTAACTCTGTTTTATGTACAATAGTTATAATTATTTCATTGTATGTAAGTATAAAAACCTCGTGTCACACTGTTTTACTTACTGTATACAGATTGATCCATTTGGAGATAGGATAGTTTATATTTATATTTATAGTCGTAATACTTTTTTCATCATTAATATTTAAGTATAGTTAAGACTGGGCAGTCAATGTAACACAAATATTTCAAGCCTTTATACATTGTTCCAAGCCATTTGACCTAACCCGTAACTAGTTTTTTAAAGTACATATTTTGCGTACATTTTTCAACCACTAAATCACGGCCAAGTTGTACCTCACATTAAAACTACGAAGGCCCAAAAACAGCCCAAGGGACCTTTTCACGGTGCTTAATTAAAAAGTTTGCAAGTAAGTGTGAAGTGTTATAATCCCTGCGGCCCTCAGGGCCGGGCCGCAGCCGAACTTGGGGCGAAGGGCGATTAAAATGTTTCGATTAGGGCTAGAGTTTTGTGGGACACGAACTTTGAAGAAAATTAGGGCTTAGTGCTCCCAGATCTTGTTGGGTCCCAGATGTTGTTGGGTCCCAGATCTTGTTGGGTCCCAGATCTTATGGACCACCGCAGATTTTTTTATTAAAGAAAACTCTATAGCTATTAAGCTTGTAATTTTTTTATAATATCTAATACTTTGTCGTTGAATCGGGGACCAATACCAATGGAAAGTCTAACCGATAGACAAGAACCCATTATTTACCTATTAACCCACCTATTAACGCCTAGTACCGCGTAAACTCCCTCTGGTTCATGGCTTGTTAAATCGATCACAACTCGCAGTCTTAATCAGAGTGAGCAGAAAATCTTACTAGACCAGAAACTCGCAGCATACAGGCCGCATAAACTTTCCCAGAAAGCAGGAATTGTTTCGTTAATTGCCTCTCATTGCTAGGCATAGTGGTAATTTCACATTGTAATTTCACGATATGTGTGCTGTAGCCCATCCCCGCTCTGCATTTGAGTAAAGCCATCTCGGATAAATTACGACACATACAGGGGAGGTACCCTACAGCTAAAATCTCGGTAAACTAGAAGTTAGTATAGAGTGAGGTTGCCGTGAGATATCAGTAGAATAGAATAACAAGTATCTTCCACTGCTCCTAGTGTCGTTAAAGGCGACTAAGGTCCTAAAACCAGCAAATGGTGGTATATCCATCTGTAACCGAGCATCTCAAATGCAGAGGGCGGGAATAGGCAGCAGCATCCCTGTTGCGAAAACTGCGCTCTGCGATTGCAAACATGCTTGCCCAGCGCGGCAATGATGGGAAAATAACCTCCTCTTTTGGAAAGGCCTATGTATGACTTTTAATGATAGGTATGATGATGATGATGATATAAAAAGTTAAGAGCAGACCCTAAAATAGTTTTAAAAACAGTTCTCACGCAAGCTCATCGTTTGTTTTATTTCTCGGTCGTGTTGTAAACCAGTTTGGTCCCGTTCGCGCAGATAAACTATGGATGTGGATTAAATCTGACCAAACCGACGCCATTTGTGTAGCGAATTGAATTCCTACCATACAGTGACTAAAACACAGCACTGTTTGAGGACTCGGTCCTGGAATAAATTCACACAACAGCTGTTATGGATATCAGACAATAGATGAATTACAAATATAATACCTAAATACATGTATTTAACTCCCAGATGCAGATAAAACACAAATATCATGTAAATGCTGGTCCTAGGTGGGGCTCAAATCCGCAACCCGTGCATAAGATAGGATCACTACCATCTGCGACATCGGGCATACAGAAAATTTCAAAAGTAACTTGGCTATATCAACAATGTCCTAGGTCAAAATTTATTGACAACAAATTACGTGTCACTAAGATTATACTTTTTGGTTGACATCCAAAGTGTTTGGTAAAACCTGAAGATAACTGCATCACAGAGAAACAAAATATATATACGAAAGTCAAATTTGTCGTACAGCAACAGGTTTTCAGGATTCACACAATATCTCATACATTGACCTGAGACCGAGATAAATCACTTGTGTTTAAAGCACTCATGTTACAGACATCAGACAACGGAGGAACCACAAATATTTAATACATGTATTTAACACCCAGACACAGAGCAAGCACAAATGTCATCATATAATTATTTTTCTGAGATAGGCTTTGGCGTACAAGATAGGATCACTACCTTATCCGCAATCGCGCATGTCTTTGTATATTCAAAGAAATATAAAATTTGGAATATAAAGAACATTTCACGCAACAAAATATAGGGACAAATAGAGATCACTTCATTTCCAATAAAAATTATCTAGAATTTCAACACAAACGCTGGCCACCCGACCGCCGCACACGTTCTCAGTTTCGGGCGCAATTTAAAAACTACAGCGTTAATGAACGTACGGACAACGCGAAAAACAGATTTCCATTCGTTCAGCAACGATTTTTAATTAATGCGATGCGCGATGGCCGCTCGCGCGTGCCGCGATTCCCCCATGAGTTAAATGGTGAACGATTTTTGGGAACGTTTTAATTAATCGTTGGTGGTTTGTGCTATCCGTATTTAATATCACATATTCATTTGTACCGGTGTTCAATAACACTTAACGGGCGGACCTTCTCGGAGATTCATTTACATTGAAAACTGATACGTTTTGCTTCTTTTTTACTAGACGAGGTCGACAAACATGCATATTGCATACAGCTAGTGACAGTGACACAAACGCGTTGCCAAACTTGCGCTTTGAAAATATTGTCATTATCATGTGAACACTGCTATTTGGCGGTAGAAATAGTGAAGTATCAATCAACGACCTCTCATGTAATACTTCGATCACCCATTTACAACTGGATAACTTTTTGCGACTTATTATTCAAATTTAAAACGTAATAATAAATGTGATGTGTATTCGATAAAGTTTGTACACCAAATTCAACAGAAATACATTTTTTTAATAAAAATAATAATCACGCAATGTTTCAATGATACACTACATACTTATGAAATGAACATTAACTGTCTCAGAACTTTAGCAGTTATATATCAACTATCGGAAGTCCATTGCTGGACATAGTCCTCCCCAAGAAAGGGGGAATTTTGCCCATAATCACCGCGCTGGGCAAGCGTGTTGGCAATCGCAAATCATAGCTCCGCAACGGAACGCCGCGCTGTGTATTTAAACTTTATTTTTACTGATAGATATACCGCCATTTGTCGGTTCTGGTATCTTATATGGTACGGTTTTATAAAAATAAAAAAAAATTGATCTTGAAAATTTAACAAAAAGGCAAATTGCGATTACTAGTTCTAAAACTCGATGGCTAATAAATAAAAAAGTTCCATTCATTAAGCCAATTAAATTTTTATGAGCCTCCAGACTCAGGTTGAATTGCATTGAGGAAATATTTATTCGATAAAAATGTAATTTTTAATAAACATAGTTATTTTCCCTACATGTGCGGTCTACATCATATGTCAAATATATCATTATTTCGTAATTTTTATTCAATTTAAATTTATTGAATATAAAAAAAACAGTCCAAGTTCAAGCATACCAGCTCGGTGTGGAAAACCTTCATTCTAGCCATTGGAAGTCCACTGCTAGATATAGGCATCTCCAAGAAAGCTGCTGCCCACCCGACCCTGTACATTTGAACTGCACTATTTCGGATGGATATACCGCCATCTGTAGTCTTTGGCATTTTACTCCGCCGGTGCATCACGGATATCAACTCCGATTATATCAACACTCAATAAACAAGTCAAGTAAAACTTCTCCCTCCTCAATAAAAGGGGAATACAAAAAGCAAAAATCGATCTTCCAATTACCGCCGACTTTTCAGGAAGGCAAATCTCATCCCATAATTATCTTATTAATTAAACTTTTCTAGTAAATAAAGTACACACTTCTTTCCCACTTAAACCCGGCTTCAATAAACTTAGTATCGACAGCACTTAGCCAACTTTAAACTTGATTAAGTATATTTTGAGAGAAGTCCACGAACTTAAGTGTTCAGGTAAGTTAGCAAATAAATTTTATACAACAGTTTTGCACTCTAGTACTGTTTTAAGCGTATTTTTAATTTATCAATTCCAAGTTCTGGTTTTAGAACTATTCTTAGTCTACTAGTTTAGGTGTTCATCCTCTTGGCGCCTAAGGTAAAGTAGGTAAGGTATGTGTAAAGCAATTGTCACGCATCTTTGTGCCTAACAACCATCTGCGCATTCGATCCGGACGAAGAAATGGGCTGTTTGCGCCTCTGTCATGTCGTACTGTAGCGCATGCGCAATCCCTATATGCCGCATGCAGCAGGCACTTAACGCACTCCTTATGTTTCACCCGGACTTTGACGTATTTGTCGACAACGTCAAATCATTAATAATTAAACTCGATGTGGAATAATTAAATTTGTGTTACACCTTCATAATTGTGTAATTGGGATATCCAGTATAATTATGTTTATAAATAAATAAATTACTTAAAGCTTGTAATACTATCACAGCCATTAGAAATCCACAGCTGAACATAGGCATTGCCAAGAAAGGGGGAATTTTACCCATTATTGCGGCGCGGGGCAAGCCTGTTAGCAATCGCAGAGCGCAGCTTTCGCGACGGAGACCCTACTAACCATCTCCACCTTGTGTATTTGAGTTGCACATCTGTCGATTCTGGTACCTTGGTCGCCTCTTAAGACGTCTGGTACAGGGGGGGGGGGGGAGATTACTAAACTACTGTAATAGCGTGTAATACAGAAAATGTATAATTGATGTGTGAATATCTTTATTATATTCTCGAAAAATAATAAATATATTTTTTTGATGGACAAATACAAATAAAATAAAAGATTTACGCCCATGTAAAAGGTGATAAAAATAGCAAGAAAGGGTCTTATAGCAACAAAACTTTACGCATAATTTATTGATTGAATTTGTACAGACCAACATTCAGTCGCAACCAAATTATGACCAAATTATGACGGGCCCGATGGCGCAGATGGTAGTGATCCTGTCTTGTGCACCAGGGGTCGTGGGTTCGATTCCCACCCAGAGCAAATATTTATATGATGATATTTGTGTTTGCTCTGTGTATAGGTGTAAAATATATGTATTTAAGTAGTATATTTGTGATTCCTCTGTTGTCTGGCGTCCGTAACACAAGTGCTTTAAGCGACTTACCACGGAGTCAGGTCAATGTATGAGATGTTGTGGGAATTTATTATATTATTATTATTATTATTATGAGGCTAATTGTAAGTTATAGACAGTCAGATATTCTCAAGAACTCGTGTACATTCCATCAGTCACACCCGCCCCATATTTATAAGGTAATTGTCCATTAAGCCATCGCTAAACAGCGAAATGGTGCATTATGATTAAGCCGGCCCTCCGTCTGGCAAGATTTATTGCGTGTCAGATTTACCTTAGCACTTTTATCTTGTTCCTTATTGTCAAAGAGTATGGGGGAGAGAACGGTGAGATATTTACATAAATCTTTATTTATTAGGCGAGGTTATTAGATTGCTTGATAATGTTTATATGACAGAGTCGTCATTAACTGTTTTTTTTTGGCTTGACCTTAAAGGTGATTAAAGAGCATGTGTCATGACCCAGCATGATCCAATAAGCTTTGGTGGGTTTCAAGTAATTGCAAGACATCCGAAACCAACTTGTAATTTAAGTAATAGGTCTTTATATAAGCAGTTAAAATTTTATAAGTACAAATGCAGTATTATTTTGAAATTATCTTATTAAAGGAAAGTATTCATATTATAAACAGTTGAAAGACTAAAGTAGAAGTTTCCATTTGCATCCAGAGATACCTATTCTCAAACTCTGTCCATTCATCGATCTCTTTGCACAATAACACCTTATCAATGCATGTCTGTCTTGCCGTGTTTCACCGGTAGAATAGAATAGCATCTCCCCCTGTACCAGGTGTAGTACCAGGCGACTGAGGTATTAAAACCAAAAGATGGCGATATAACTACTCCAAACAGGTCGAATACAATAGAGTTTAGTTTAAGGCAACAGCATTTCCATAATGGAACTACTCTGTGCAGTAGCCACTGCGCCTGCCCACCGTGGCAATTGTGGTCTATGTCCAGCTCTACAGTGGACGTTTTATGGCAGTAATAACAATAAACGAATGATTTATATCATTATATGTATCTAACATTTAATGACGTATATTATATGTTATCACATTAGGAGAGAAAAATACAAAACTACATGAGTGTTTATAAAAAAAATTGGCTAGGAACTCTAACAATTTATGTAATTCTTTTTTCCATTCGTTCTAGAAACCGAAGCCATCTTAACATTCTTCTTCATTATCACCACTATTTTACACATCATATCTCCCTACTCCGTTCTGTTTATGGACCACCCTTTCGACGGGCCCGACGGCGAAGTTGGCAGATATCCTATCTAATCAAGGGTCACAGATTCGAGCCTCACAGGACATATAATTGAACAATAATAATTGTGTTTTTACTGTGTCTGGGTGTTAAAAATATGTATTTAAGAGGTCAATGAATAAGATATTGTGTGAATTGATTTGAAAGAAGAATGTTATTTACCTTAACTAAATAAATAATAAAAAAATAATGATTTTGGTATTTCTTATTTACTTAAGTCCAAAAAATAACTCATTTTATACTTACAAGGCATACTTAATACATCTTAGCAAGTTCAACAATTTCTTCCAACAATATATACATTACACAAAGGTGATAGGCACAAAACCAGCCAATTGCGAGTCTGTCCTCCCTCTATGGCGGTCGCAGGTGCGTTCTACCGGCATCGTATCGCTAAATTGATATGGAGCAAGCCAGGCTTAATACAGTTCATAACTTAGCTCTGCTTAAGGCATTACCGGGTAACAGGGGACGGAGGGAATCATTTCAGGATACAGTCGCATGTTTTGGATCAGTTCACTTAATAGAGGGAGTCTTGACAAAGCCTAATGATATATTTTTCACTCGCTATTATGTGAATTATCTAGTTCAGTTTATTTTTAACTATTCGTAAATTATTTGTTTTCGTATAGTTTTAAAATTAAATGCATGCTTGTCACGTTGTGCAACTGTGACTACAAAAAGATTTATCTTTTTTGAGTCACAGTTTGCCAAGATTCTGCAGTGCCGCGGGGTACCGTCAGAATAGAATAGTACCTCCCACTGCACCAGTTGTCGTAAGAGGCGACTAAGGTACCAGAACCGACAGATGGCGGTATATCTATTTGAAAGTGTGCAGTTCAAATGCGAGATTGAGCAGCACCATGCCCCCGCGAAACCTGCGCTCTGCGATTGCTAACACGCTTACCTAGCGCGGAAACTATGAGCAAAACCCTCCTTTCTTGGAGAGGCTTATGTCCAACAGTAGACTTCCAATGGATGGTATAATGGTATATATAAATCGGAACCTCAGTCACCTCTAGCACTTTTATGGTGAACAGAACTTATGAAGGTTTATAGAGCTCTACAAAGCTTCATTATTTCTACTATATATAATGACTTCGAAGACAAACTCGTCATATTTAGCGGAGGTCATTCAAAGCAAAGACATTAAACATATGTAAGAGTAACTTTGTACTTCTGTTAAGTATTTAGTTCAATGAAGGAGACACATTACAAAGCGTATGTGGATTAAAAATAAATCGGTAAAACAACGCACGCGTCCAACGTAGTCGCAAGGAGAGAGGTGGGTGTGATCACGAAAATAAGAGATGTTAGGAATCGAATCTGTCATTCTAACCGGAGATCGTTTAAAATAAATCATAACATGCGACATGTTAATATATCCGGCACAAGTGAAGTCATTATATCCGACCAAGTTGCTAAAAATTTTGTATGAAAACCAAACTTTACACATACTTACTTCATACTTAGCGGTTGGTCGATATAGGCGGGGTCATAATAAAGGATTCTACTATATATTACACAACAAAACTATTGAAATATATTGGAAAATTGTATACCGTAATTCTAAAAGAAAGCCTCGCCACTGTGGTGAGATCGTAGATTTTTTGCGCTCCACTGAAATTCGCCAGAAACTGTGTTAACTTACAAACGGGATTCAATATCGCTTTATCATGATTTTACATTGAATAAAAGATGGCGCCGTGTTCAATCTAACGTTTTATATTCGAAAACGTCGCACAATCTATCCACAAAGTTGATTTAGTACCTAGAAAAATAAGAGGGGATCTAGAAAAATGAATTATCTTTATTTGTCCTGACTGGACTATGAAGCCGAAATCTTTTCTCGGGTCAAAGGCAGTCTGCGTAATTTTACCAAAGTTTTAAGGTATCGGTTAAATGGTGAAAGAGTGGAATGTGGTAGTTAAGCCGTAGTAACAATAGTACCTCCCCCTACATCAGGTGTCTCAGGACAGATGGCGGTATATCCGAATACATACATACAGCGTATATAAATTATAGCAGCAGCATTTGCGTCGAAAAACGCTCTGCAATTGCCACCACGCCGATCCAGCGCAACATAATTCCTCCTTTCTTGGAAAGTCTGTCCAGCAGTAGACGTTATATTGCTGTAAAGATGGTCATGATGATGTGATAGCTTTACTCTAAGTGTGTCCAATAATCAAACTACAACCCGACATCAGTAGCCAGCTACTTCCGCTTAAAACAAACATGCCTATATACATACCAAATCTAATCTTCTTAACATCCCACAAGGTCTGAGGTCAACAAACTCAAAGGCTCCCTGCGTCCCGGAATCACAAACGGGACGCCCCATCTACCTACCTCTTTTTTGGGTAAACTAGCTGGGATCTATCAGTGCTACCAATCACTGGCACGTATGCAACATCTATATAGCTAGTGACTTTTTTATTCTATATTTCGACGAAAAAACTTCACTGAGTGACAAAGACTTTTACAATTTAGATCATTTTGTCAAGTGGAATATTATGTATTTACACTAATGCAATCATTAGCCGTGTGGTACCGGCAGAGTAATAATAGTACCATCCCCTGTAAGAGGCGACTGAGGTACTGCAACATACAGTAATTAGATAGAACCAATAAACCAAACCAAACTGCAAATAAGTGGGGATATAAGGCAATATTTTCAATTTTTTCTTCATCTGATAAAAATACAGTTTAGCTTCTGTGGAACATTAACGTCTGTAAAACAATAGCTTCTATGAAACATTAGCTTCTGTAAAACATTAATAAGTCGATAAAATAAAAAAAAAACCTAGAAATATATTTATATTGTACCTATTAGTATTTTTAGTGATTAAATATAATCTTAGCGTTGCATAAAATATATCGTTTTTAGTAATTAGTTAGAGCAAAACTAAATAGTGATAAGTGGAGTTTAAGATGTAGCAACCTATCAACTAACATTTATTATACTGGCAAGAACAGATAAATCAAGAGATAACTCACTGAACTAAATATCCCCCACTGAAATGACAAACTGAATAAGCGCCGGTTGAATATATCCGCCAAATGTCACGACACGACGTGTCACGATAAAATTATGTAAACCACGACAGCCTACATTTTAGGGTCCGCCTCGTTAAGGAGTCGAAAATTATCTCAGGGCTTATCCCGTGAGGATTACCCTCCGTGACCGAATTAGCGGAATTAGCTAATGCGTCAAATCAAACTGGATTAAACCGGTTACGGGCGGACATTAGCTGAATGGACGACGCAAGATGGCGGACAGTTTTTGCGTTCGGTAATCGTGTTTGTCATTCTGATTGCTATTTGATTGCGGTTCAGCAATGGTGTTTGATGAGGGTTATGAGATGTGGATTACGATGAGCGTGCGTGCGGAATATTAAGTGGTGGACAATTGGGGGGGGTTATTAGTTATATCTCGACGTGACTCTGGTCAAATGAAGTCGGACAACGATTCGTTATACAAATCATGAAATACAATTACTAGGCAGGTAGCCTACGAAAATCGTGACACATCTTTTCGTTTGACCAATCTCAAATTAATAGTCTTTATCTCAAGTTAAATGTAATTTACCATACTACTTTAAAGGTCTCTCTCATTATGGGCCTAGTAGACAACTAAAAGAAGACCTACGTGTTTAGGAGAGGAATGCAATGTTCAGAGTTTCGGACATCAGCGTGCGAAATTCCCTACAACACATACAGACACAGATGATCGGACTAGAACCGCAGGGGCGCGCAGTGGATCTCCTACGATTGATAATGATCACGATGAATTGTTCGATTTTATAAAAATATACTAAAATATAAAAACAATAAAACAAATCAATTCAAATATAATCCACGCAAACTCAGCTGCGTATAAAAAGAAGATAAATCAAAACAGAATCCAACAATATCAAAACATTTGTAGCTCCCGTGAAAAAAAAGTAAAAAGCTGCTCCGTAGTGAATAAATCAAGTTGCAAACGACTGCAGAACCGGATCACGCGGTAATCCGGGCCCTGGTAACCGGGTTGTAACTGGATTTAACCGGATATAACTGGATATACCCGGCCGCCACCTGCGATAACGACCTGAGTCGGTTACTGCGCTTGCTCTTTACAGGCAAATTGTAGAATTTTAGAACACTTCGCTGTTCAATTTGAATATTATTTAGATAGTTAAAAAACTTAAACTGGAAGTGAACCGAGTTTTGAACTCAAATTAAAATAAGGTGGGGAAACCATTTGAATACTAACAGGGGAACGCGGATTCGCCCGCGTGAAATGTTTTTTGTTCTTATTGATACTGTCAAACCCATATCAAATGGATTCTGTTTACATTTGCGTGGGTTTTTGTTCAATTAATAAAACACAGTTACTTGGAAAACGTTTATTTTAGCGCTATAGAGAACCATATGCATAATCAATAGCAGCTATCTGTCAGTGAAACGACTCATTAATCCACTGATTTCAGTGATACTGGTGATTGATCTTGATAGTATAATTATATAATTCAGATAATATAATTTGATTAAATGAATCTATACAAATATTATAAAGCTGTAGAGATTAGTATGCCTGAACGCGCTAACCTCAGGAACCATTGGTTATAAATGAAAAAAAGTTTTTTTGTGCGTTTGTTGAGACTACAGAAAAGAACGGGAGAATTATTCGTTGTTATAGCTGCCGTTAAATAAAATACGTAAACGGTATATATAGGTGATAAAAAAAATCATGTACGATGGGTTTGATCCTCTTTATGTTTAAATAAATCCAGAATTTGAAGAACGCGGCTGAAGTTGCAGAAAAATATCTCTTGCTATAATTGTCATAAATACTTTGTATTGTCTAACATTGACTTCTTAGTAAATAAAAAAACACATTTCTACTGAAATAATTAAAACTACCGCGTTTAAAAGCCGTTAAATGTAGTATTAATATAATTTTATACATAGGTCAAACAAAAATAACCTTTTCTGCAGACGTCATTAAGCTGGTTTTATTTCTAACAATAACAACGTTTAAGAGGAGAACAAAAAATGCTCACATTTTTTCTAAATTAAACTTAAAAATTGTAACTGTTGAGGGCGCTGTGTTCCTAAGACGTTGCTTAAAGTCGCGCTATCACAATAAGGGTAGAAAAGGAGCAGAATTTAATTAAATAAATTGAAGTTTTTCATGTTATCCCGCTTTAGAAGTATATCTAACTTTCCTAATGGAAGACCTCAATACGCATTAAGTTTTACAATGAATGCAATTTCATTTGTTGTTCGCGACAACGGATGCATCTTTGAGTCCGTGTATTTTATTATAGCTTGTTGTTAGACTCGGTATAAATCTAGGTTTTAATTTATGTTAGCTCCCTATTTGAATAAAATTCCACCTTACAATATCATAACTACAAAATTATATATAAATTGCAATTACAATTTCGCAAATCTATAATTATGGGCGAAATTATAATTGCCGCGCTGGGCAAGAGTTTTGGCAATCACAGAGCGTAGCTTCGCGACGAGAATGCTGCTGCCCTACCTGATCTGTTGCATTTGAGCAATACCGCTGTAAATGGATATACGGTCATCTGACGGTTCTGGTACCTCAGTCGCCAGCTTACAACACCTTGTACGGGGGAGGTACTATTCTGATCTGCCGGTACCACACGGCTAAAGTTAAATCAATCACGTAAAGCCGCTAAAATATCACAATTATACACAAATTAAAAATAATCCTTGAGCTATCTGCAAACCCAGACATCAATTGCCAACTAAACCATAGATTCTCTTTATAAAAAAATGGCGTCACACTTTTGTTAGGAGTTAGAGAAGAGATTTGAAGATTATTTATCATGCTCACTTGAGCCTGCATTTATGCATGCAGGCTGGCACCCTGAATTGTGATGCAGGCCCGCGCCCGGCGACGCGGGCTCTTGGGACGTGAGGCGGTTATAACCGGTAATATCTGCACGTAACCGGCACCAAGTGGACATGAAGCGAAATTAATGAGGGGAATAGAGTTACTGAGTAGAAATGTTACGGTTAGTTTGTGCTTTAGTCTGAAACACTAAAGTGAAATATTTTATTCAATAACCTCTTAATTGTAGGCGGAGTAGAAGAGTACCTCCCTCTTTACCGGGTGTCGTAAGAGGCGACTGAGGTAAGGGAACTGATAGATGGCGGTATAACCATCCGAAACAGCGCAACTTAAATACTATAGGGTGGGGATGGGTAGCAGCATCTCTGTCGTGAAAGTTGTACTTTGCGATTGCCACCACGCTTGCCCAGCGCAGCAATTATGGGCAAAATTCTCTTTATCTTGGGGAGGACTATGTTCTACAGTGGACTGTCTATGGACCATCCAACATTGAAAGAATCATTTAAACAAACTTTAGCTTTATATTATTAGTACAGATTTCACATCCGTCGCTTCAAGGTATTTCTTTAAAACGGGTACACATTTTTCGCTTCACGTACTTTGGACGTGAAAGAATCAACTAGATTCTGAGAAAATTCTAAGAATAATTTTCTCGAGGAGGAGAGGACCCAAAACTCTCTATAGTATATATCATGCAAGATACGTAAATTAATTAGTTTATATTCTTGACCCCAATAATAATTGAGTAGAGAAGTTCCTGAAAGGCGATTCGTTATTGAATCTGATGTAATACTTAATACACCAGTGACCGCCGAAGTAAGGGTAGGGGGGTGAGAGGGGGCGCGGGGTGGGCGGGGGTGGAGCAGAGCAGGGTATGTCCAACTCAATTGCGGTAACCGAGTTAGCAGACGGCGAGCGGCGCCGCGCGGGCAATTAGTCGCATTTTGTGGTACACTTGTCGTGCGCTTTGATGGAATTATCACTGATTATGAGCGATTTCATTTATTAAATAGAAATAAAGACGTTATCTATATATATATACATATATATTTATAAACGAAGTCCTATTTACCTTGATCACACCATCACGCGTGAACGGCTGGACCGATTTCACCATGGACATCACACAACAGGGAAATAACAAATATAATACCTACTTACATACATTTTAACACTCAGAAACATAATCACGACAAATATTCATCATATAAATGTCTATCCTGGATGGGGATCGAACCCACAACAATTGGCGCGTGAGACAGGATCACTATCATCTACGCCATTGGGACGTTTTATTACGTTTGTAGAGTATACTTAAGACTTCAAAAGATGAAAACAGGAAAACTACAATTTTAAATTGGTCTTTTGTCTGAGTGTTTCTGACGAACGATACTAGAGGTACTGAGAGGGATTTAACAACCCTCTTGTTTATAATAAGAATGGAAGGCAGGTAAAATTCAGCTCTTCTTGGGAAGATAGAATAAAAAAGAGGATTTATCGTCGTAATATTATCGTCGCAAATAATATACACGTATATATATATATATATATCTATACATTGTTTTTTTAAAATACTTAGTTACTTAATAATAATAATATATACTTAATACTTTAGAGACCTGTACTATAATTTGTTTGGCTTGGAGGTTCTGTTGACTTGTATGATGCGTACTCTTAGCTACTAATATGAATATTTAACACCCAGACACAGAGCAAACACTCAAAATATTCATCAAAAAAATGTTATTCCTGGGTGGAGATCGAATTTGCGACCCCCGGTGCACCAAATAGGATCACTATCAAAATATATATTGAGGCACGACATTTTACCTTCGAAGTAACACAACATTTAGATTAATGTATTATACAAAATCTCGAATAAAAAATTCTTGAGATTTTGTTACCATTATTCCTGCGAAATGTCAAAACCGATTTTAATGAAATTTTATATGTATATTCGATGGGTCTGAGAATATATAGTTATATATTTTTCATACAATTAAGGCAGGTCCAATCTAATTATTTTTTACATCAATATTTATTTGAAACCGTATTTATTTGACATAAAAAATTCATACAACCACAAATTTTGATCTTTCTACCACCAGTCCATATATTTTAACAGCGATATGAGTAATCCAATTCTATATGTCAGCATATATAGCCGTGAGATACCGGCAGAGTAGAATAGTACCTTCCCCTGTACCAGGTGTAGTAAGAAGCGACTAAGGTACAAGAACCGACAGATGGCGGTATATCCATCTGCAATAGTGTAGCTTCAATGCATAGGGCGGGGATGAGCAGCAGCATCCCCGTCGCAAAAGCTCCGCTTTGCGATTGTCAATACGCTTGCCTAGCGCGGAAATTACGGGCAAAATTGTCCCTTTCTTGGGGAGGCCTACATACATCAGTAGGCTTTTTGCCGGGTCAGCTAGTACAATAATAAAAAAAAACACCCGTTGGTCACGGACGCATATAAATAAATGGACATTATCCATCCCTTGAACACTTAATCATAAGAAGGTTGTATGCAAATTTTTTCAGCCTCAATATTTTATACGTAATCTCGCTCGCCCTAAGATTTAATATTTGGAGTGAAATATATTTCGACCTGCCCACAATCCTCTCCATTATTCATGCAGCCATCTGATAGTATTTACATAATCCACACACTACACGCATTTCAACTGATTCCTTTATGGCGTCTAGACTTTTAAAGTGTTCCTTTCTAATACACTTAGTGGTGCTTTCATTTTAGTTTAGAAAATAATAAAATTGTTATTTAGTGCCGTGGCTCCTTCTGTACCAGGTGTCGACTAAGGTATCAGAACCGACAGATGGCGGTATATCCATCCGCAAGAGTGTAGCTCAAATGCAAGGGTGGGCAGCAGCATCTGCGTCGCGAAAGATGGATTGCCCTGCGATTGCCAACACATAGCGAGGCACTTGACGGGCCCGATGGCGCAGATGGTAGTGATCCTGTCTTGTGCACCAGGGGTCGTGGGTTCGATTCCCACCCAGAGCAAATATTTATATGATGATATTTGTGTTTGCTCTGTGTATGGGTGTAAAATATATGTATTTAAGTAGTATATTTTGTGATTCCTCTGTTGTCTGGCATTCGTAACACAAGTGCTTTAAGCGACTTACCACGGAGTCAGGTCAATGTATGAAATGTTGTGGGAATTTATTATTATTATTATTACTTTATATATCATTATATATATATAATGATATATATATAATGATATATAAATATATATATCTAAACATATATATAATGATGTTGCTACACCTATAAATGAACTGCTAGACGTAGGCCTCCGCAAGAAAGTGCCTCGCTAAAGGTGTGTTACCTTTAGCGAGGCACTTTATTTTCAATTTTATAAATATATGCCAATTATAGATACATACACAAATACAAATTTTGACCGACGGGCCCGATGGCGTAAATAGTAGTGATCTTATGCATTATGGGTCTTAGGTTCGATCCAGGACAAACATTTATCTGATGATACACATATTTAAGACCCAGACACAGCACAAACATAAATACCATCATATAAATCTAGGGTCTGGGTGGGGATCGAACCCCCAACCTTTGGTGCACAAGATAGTAGCACTACCATCTGCGCTATCAGGCCCGTCAAATATCTATTTACTTTAAATAATTATATACTTAGTTATTTTACTTTTGTTTACCAAACAAATTCCGCAAGCGATCAATGTATCCGGCAGAATGCAGCGCCGCTAACGAATACATTTTCATTTTCGCCAGCAAAATTACTTTTAGAACGACTCATAAATCAAACGGGCAGTTATTGCCGGCGATAACTTGGACAAGCCGTAATACTCTCATTGTTCGCTATATATTGTTTGTTCCAATCTATTTGGCCAAAATATGAAAATCTTTAAAGAATCTTCTACATAACACATAATAAAATTAATTAAACGCAATGTAAATAAATCGATGACGTTACGTGTCTTTATGTATAAAAATTGCGTGCGACCACTACCGTCGGCAGTAGACGTTTCTTTTTTACTTTATAACTTAGTCGAAAAACATACGTACTGTCAGCGTGATAGATAAAAAGCATCTCAGTCTACAAACGCTCGTAATATCACAAGGATATCATGCCAACCTAGACTTGTAGATATTACTTCACATTTTCTCAAACACAGATATGCGGACACTACTGTTTGGCGGTAGAAATGGACTATTGTCCGCACGGCAAAAGAAATCTAAATCGAGTAAAAAATAATCGAGTACTGATCATGGACTCTATGTATACAGTTTTTGGCCATATGTTACGGATTCACGTGGATACATACGTCAGTATCGAGTGTTCAATGCAGATATATACTATGCTAAGCTATAGTTCTTCGTTGGGACCTCTCCCGTACTTTTGTCTAGTCCCATCCCTCGAAGTCCACGGTAAATAAGAAGGATTTTTTGTACGAGGTGCTTGTAGATCGTTATATTCGTTATTCGATACAATTTATCTATAGATCTATATCTATAAGTACAAATAGACCCGGAAGACAGTAATCGTAACTCATTTGCGCAGACTCAAAATTTTTCTTTTTTTAGATCAAATTTACAAACCAACATACAGTCCCCGTGATAGAAAGCGTCACTGCAGCCTAATAACGCTCGTAATATTACAAGGATGTCCTTAACGCGTTGCCAACCTTGTTGATGTTATGCCACATTACCCAGTAATTTCACTGCCTCTCTCACCCTCCAAACCGGAACACAGCAATGCGAATACTGCAATTTGGCGGTATATATAATATATATAATGATATATAAAGTAATAATAATAATAATAAATTCCCACAACATCTCATAGAAATAGCTGACCGTCAGGTACCAATACAGACGACCTTTTGTATGAGGTCTAACTGAACAATTCTACTTTTACTTGGCAAACAAGATAACCAATCCTTAACCCAGTTCTTCGTCAGTGTCAACACTCGCAAGTAAATACAGGTTGAAAGCATTAACCCGTTTCCTTCCAGCGAATTTCCCATACAAATGGGAGGTTTCAATTGGAAGCCACATTAACCTTGCGCTGCAATCGTGGACTCAACCCTCCCGTGCTTCATTGTTAACCTGTAATTACATGCTCCCGATTGACTCGTACGGAATTAATAGTTCTGTGACGAGAAGTTGGGTGTGTACAACTGGTGAACTTCTTATCCGTATGGCCCGATGGTTCAAATGATAGTGATCCTATCTAGAGTGCCAAAGTTCGCGGGTTCGATCTTTACTCAGGGCAAACATTTAATCATAAATAATAAACAATTCACACATCTCATACATTGATCTGTTTCCGAGATAAATTGCTAAAAGCTTGGGTTATGGACTGCCATCCATAACAGAGGAATTACAAATACAACACTTAACTACATATATTCAACATCCAGACACAGAACAAATACAAATATCATCACATAAATACTTGATCTGGGTGGGGATCGAATCCATGAACTATGGTGCTCAAGATAGGATCACTACCATTTTTGCCAACGGGCTGGTCATTTATATGATTAATACTATTGTGTTTGTTTTGTGTCTGGGTGTAAAATATGTATTATATTTGTGATTACACTGTTGTCTGGTGACCGTCAGACAAGTGCTTTACGCAACTTTTCTCGAAGTGAGGTTACATATACATTAATCAAAATAAAATTCAACAGAAGATGACAGAAAAGCGTAGAATGAGGGTGCAAAATTGGTATGAAACTTTGTTGTTTTTGAAGATATTTGAATGAAATTCAGTTTAAAGGTTTTTTTATTGGAAGTCATGAAACACGAGTGAAAAGTTTTTTAAAAACATTCCCTACGGTGGTAAAAGGGGGTTGTAAAGTTTATATGAAAGTTATACAACTGAACGGAGGTAAAACTAAGGGGCACTGTGAATTAAATTATATATTTTTTTAATATTGTAATAAGAGTAGTAAATAAACAATAACTTTGTCCTTTAAGAGACACAATTAGTGGCTTATTTTGATAAGCTTTTTAAACTTTAATTCGTTATTAAATGTATACTATGTATCGACCTAAAGAGTTACAACTCCATTTTCCGTCAGTGAAGCCGGGTGCAAATTCAACAGCATCCAATTAATTCCGTCACGACAACATCACGCCAATACGCGCCGTATTGCTATAGCATCATGGATCAAACCCGGTCACAGGGAGCCGATGCAAACTTGATGGAGGCTGGAGTAATTAATCACATAATTAGGTCACAAATTATGTCGGTCAACAATCTAGACTAATTGCATTACTTAAATATTTAGTTACGTGTCAACGCTTTAGGGGGTTGAGTGCGAAAAATTGGGGCGTATTTTGTGACCTAAACATAGTGACTAACTTTTTTAATATTCCAGAATTTGTGGAGTTTTATCGAACCCCAGATCTCATAGACCTCCACGATAAGATGCTTAAAGCACTTGTTTTACGTATATCGGACAACAGAGGAATTACAAATATAATATTTAAGTAGATAATTTAACATCCAGATAAAGAACGAACACAAGTATTCATTGATTCTAATACTTGCTTTGTATCGAATCCACGACGCTTGACGAACAAGACAGCAACACTACACAACTACAACTGAATTCTATAACAGAAGTGCTTTAAGCGACTTATCTCGGAGTCAGGATAATGTATGAGGTGTCAGATATTTTTTTTTGCAACCAGTCTACACAGTTTTAAAAAATCGCCGATCAGTGCTGCATAGAAAGGATATCTCAAAAGAATTTTGACCAATGACCGGAAAGATTTATAGGCAAGGTATGTGTTTATAATTAATTATGTTCTGTGTAAATTGTTTGAAATTTGCGGAATAGGATCTTGACTGATGAGTATTTATTATCTTCATAATAATACTACTTAAGTATCAAAGTGTATTTTAGTTTAAGTTTCCTTTCTGTTGTTGAATAAAGTTATTATTATTATTATTAACTTCATAAACATTAGGAGTCCGGGATGGACTTCTAAGCTACTGAAACAACTTTAATAAATTTTTGCTTGCTGAATACAGTTTGATCCAACTTGAGCGATCGGACAGTTTATACATCTATTTATAGTCGCAATTTTTTTTAATAACAAATATATAAAGTTAGAGACAGGACGCCTATCGGTTCAGCTAAGTATAATATATTACATAATGATATTACAGAAAGAAACAGTATATTTTTTATTAATTGATTTTTTCCCGTAGCTAGCCTGCTGCATTGACACTTAATTGTAGACTAGCTGTGCCCGCGACTTCGTCCGCGTGCAGTAGTTTCTTTGAGTACCATACCTTTTTACTTTAACTTATATAAACTTTAAATGTTATATTTATTTATATATACAAATTAATAGCCTAAATAATAAGTTTAAAGCTTCTAGCTTTAACAATAGTAATACTTCTATACAGCTTCTCATCCCCCCTTTCCACCCTTACAACTATTATGTCGAATGAAAAAGTAACTTATGTCCTTTCTAAGGCTTTAGACTATCTGTGTACCAAATTTCATTTAAATTGGTTTTGTAATTTAGGCGTGATTGCGTAACAGACAGTCAGACAGAGTTACTTTCGGATTTATAAATAATAGTAAGGATTATTTCCGGTGCTAAAATGTTTTCAGTTCAGTACATATGTTCAGCTGTTTCAGGCTCACATCTTTAGAACTGACGTGCTATAACAATTATCGGCTATTTCTCAATTAACTTCAATTTCTCAATTCTTAATAGATTAGCTGTTGCACTCACCTTTTCAAAATGGCGCACCTCACTGAGCAGCACATAATTGATATGAATAAATCGAGCATCCTCACACGATCTAGACTTCACTCTGTACCCAGGTTTCCTATAATAATACCTATAACCCGTATATTCAGAACTGTCCAAGTCCACTTTCAATGCACCTTTGAATTCCCAATCCCCGCCGCAGCCAAAACAAAGTCCTTTGGTAACGTATTTCTCCCATTGGGATTCTTTAAGGCCTTTGATGAGGTTTGGTTTAAGGCCCGCCCCCGCTGCACTGCGGGGGCGGCCCGGCCATGTCCCAGTGGCCTCGAAAGGCCTTAGGCCTTGGGAGACTCTTGTCAGCTTCCAATCTTCGGGTTTCTGACTATCAGCTGCTGGCCTCCATCTCCATTTTGAGATCACTCGTGGTTTTCTTTGGTATCGTCTCTACTTAGTCCTCACTTGCATTAGCGTGATTTGTTCTTCGTTTCGATTTGTCGATGTCATCAGTCACTTCTGCGGGTTGGAATTTTTATTTGAGGATTTTTGTTTTTGTTCGTCATTGTTTGGATGTGTCAATGGATTAATTTTTATTTATGTGTAAAGTAAACACACATCTAAATGTTTATATATAAATAGTTGTATAAAAAAAGTTTTATCAAAACTATAATGAGAAGTTTTCATTTTAACCGTATCAAATATTCGACTCCGTTAATTATTGCACTTGATATCATGTTTTTGGAGATTTTTGCTCATTTCCATTCACACAACATTTCATACAATAGCCTGATTCCGAGATAAATCGTTAAAAGCTCTTTTGTTACGGATACCAGACAATGGATAAATCACAAAAATAATATTTAAATCCATATTAAGCGCCCAGACACAGAACAAACACAAATATTCATAATATAAATGTTATTCGGTGGGCATCGAAAAATCTCAATCATAAAAAAATGGTTCTTGGTAGGCATCGAACCCAAGGCCCTCGACGCACAAAAAGGGAAACCAATGCGCTATCAGGCTCTTTAAATAAATGAATTGAGATCAAAACTACATGTGTCAAATACAAAAATGGAATGTCACAAAGTAACAAATTCCGACACAAACTAGAAACGCGGCCGAAGAATTCCCAAAATGATCCCGAAACAAGTGAACGCGGAACAAGCGCCGCCAAGTTTTAAAACTCGATACTCTTCCACTTAGTAATTAGACGGTGTAACCTAAACTGAATGGAAAGTGAAGTCTTTCAACGGAATCCCTAAATCATCGTCTCTTTTACCCTCCCCTCCCTCACCTCACCTCCCCCAGCCTTCATTGGCGGCCTATTAATCAAATAACTCTCTGTGATTAATTAGAAAATCAGCAATTACGCTGAAATCTTTGAAATTAAGAGGCCTGCTAAGAACCTTCATTTGAGGTGTGCTGTTACTTGGATTATGGGGATATAAATGATTCTACTTATTTAATGTTTCTTGAAGAATGTGGATGTCTATGTTGCATCGTTCAGGAACTGTTTAGGGTTCAAAGTTAGACTAGACCCTCAAAGTGTTTAAAATATTTATTTGCCACATTTCATTAAAATTGAGCGATGAAATAGACAGGTTTACTTTTTTAGGAAATACTTTTTGTACAGATAACATACAGACGGGCCCAATGGCGCAAACACTAGTGATCTTATCTTGTGCGACAAAGGTCGTGGGTTCAACCCCCACCCAGGACCAATATTTATATGACGATATTTGTGTTCATTCTACATCTGGGTGTTGAATAAACGTATTTAGATATTATATTTGTAATTCCTCTGTTGTCTGATTTCCGTAACACAAGTACTTTGAGCGACTTTACACAGAGTCAGGTCAATGTATGAGACATATCAAACATAAAGATCAGGAGGATCAGGAGGCTTAAAAACACCACCCTTAAAATCCAAAAATATTTTTCAGGACATATTTACTATCGATTAAACTTCTTTTTGCTTTTCATGCAAAGAATATAAAGAAAGTCTCTACATCGGCGAATCTTTATACAATAGACTATGAATATATATTATTAATAAAAAAATTACAAACATCTGACTAAGAGATAAGCTCTAAAGATAATGCGCCAAACACAAATCTCTTTTATACCAATTTTATTAATCCAAATAAGAGATCCAAGAGTCCGTGAAGCGGCCTACACTACGGGCATAATCCCATTTATAAGTCCGAGAATTTGATATTGTACTCCCGGTTACGTCAGATTAAAACCTGCTTGTTGAGTTTCTATTTAATAAAAAATATTATTAACGCAACAGCTACTTGTTTATGTAGCTAATATCCAAATTCTTATTCAAAAGAAAATATGTAAGTTAAATAAGAAATGTCTATAATAAGAGAAATACAAAGAAAATGTGAGATATGTACACATTAATGCGATTATTTGCCCATAATTGCCGCGCTGGGCAAGTGTGGTAACCATTTCTGCCCGGTGGCATTTGAGTTACACCGCTTTGGATGGATATACCACCATCTGTCGGCTTCGGTACCTCAGCTACCTCTTACGACACCAAGTACAGAGAGAGGTGCTATTTTATGCCCCACGGTTTTATATTGAATATTATAAATTAAATCGAACACTTTACTGGAGTATAAATACATATACATAAGGAAAAGAATAATATTCAGCAGTTTTAGCTAAAAGCTAAATCAAAGTATAAATATTTACTTCCAGACATTAAAGGAGTCACTAGAAACATGAGAAAATAAAAATAATATACATTTAAAACTTACCAAAGCAAACACTAGTAAAAATTTTTAAACATTTCCCAACCAGATGCAGCAGAAGCAGTTGAAACTAGCGGTAGCTAATTAAAAACCAAGTCAAGGAAATTAAAACAAACAGGAATAAAGTACGGGACAATTATTCGGGGAGTCCCCAATTATACCGCTCTGGAGACCATCCAAGAGGTTTCAAGGCTTTTACCAATTTATATGAGGTTCAGTGAAATGGCTTCTAAAAACGGCAGTTAAACTTATTAAGTTTTACATGGAATGGTAGTTTCCGGGAAAGATGCCAGTCATTTGATTTTTGATGTGCACATTTGTAGTCTATGCTGTATATAAATAATAAATAAAAAAACTATGGATAAACCGTCAACCAATCTACAGAAAAGAACCAAAGACAGAAAAATACGGTAAAATTAAATAAGCTGAATGAAATTGAATCAATCAATTAGGATTTACTCAATTTAAATTCCACTGACAGTGATCCGTGTGGCACCAGCACAGTAGAATTGTGTCTGCCTTTGTGGTGGTCGTGTCGGGGTGTAGTAAGAGGCGACTGAAGTAACGGAACCGACAGATGGTAGTATATCCATCCTAAAAAGTGTAGCTCAAAAGTGCAGGGCGTTGCTGGGCAGCAGCATCCCCTTTACGAAAGCTGCGCTCGGCAATTATGGGAAAAATCTCCCTCTTTTCTGGGGTGATGGTGATGATTCATGAGGAAGGTTTATGTGTATATAATAGATTATGCAAATTACTTGTGAAGTAATTTTCAAAGAAGTCGGGAAAATTTGACTCAACGCTGGGTTTTTTCGATTTGGTTTATAAGCTACAAATTGGAGAGCCAAGGCAAATTGCTTATACATTTACAATAAAATAAGATTATTTATTTGTAATTCAGTAATGATTTTCGAAAATAAGCATAATGCGATTCCAATTAGTAGTTCTGTAAAGTCTTATTCCAAATTCACAAGCTTTGCACTCGTGAAACCCCAACATTGAAATGGTAAGAAACATCTAAGAGAAACGAGTCTCGTCCGGTTCGCGGCGGATTCATCTGGGGTAGGCGGGGCACGCGGTAGGGGAGGGGGTAAGCTAGTTTTTGCATGTTTACGTGAGTCCGTATTTTATTTCCAACGGCGCTTGTATACCGCAGCGGCAACATTTATAAACGTGGAAAAATGTTTAAGCAAGTACGGTTTGACCTATTTACAAATCATCTCTGCATTTTAGAGTTACACGCGTACTTTCAGGCTAGGATTAAGGATTGGTCGTTATATTTATTGCAAGTGTAAAGTCCTACATTTTTGTCATAAACTCTCCAAATAGCTCATTAAAGTTTTAAACCAATCTGACAGTAACCTCAAAAATGGCATTAAATGATTTATTATTTATGTATTGCATTAATTTAATTAAAAAAAAACCTAATTAATAGAATATTATCTGGAAATCTGGAAAAATGGGATCCTGTAGAATCCATTTCATAACACATATTATATTCAAGCTAACATAGATTTATATACTAAAGGCATATAAATTTATGCTAATTTTATTCACTAATTAAAGACATGAAAAGAAACTAAAGGTTCCTTTTTCTAAATTACAATAAGTTTTGTCTAGTCTTTATAACATATCAATAATTAAAAAAAAAATCAAGGATGTCCAAAACTATTTGCTAAAATTTTAAAAACTTCTTTATAATAAAAAATATATTATGATATACTTGAGTTTTTTGATAATAAATAAAATATAATTAGCATGAACTTTAACGTCTCTTCCACTTTATAAAAATAATTTATAAATAACAATGTATTAATGCTGTGTTTTTGTGTAGATATCTATTGAAAAATGCAAATTTTGTAATACATTTTATTTTAGATTAGCTGTTTATTGATTGTAAATAAATTAATTGTATTCTAGATATTATAAATTAGATATCATTAGTAAAGCTAGCTAGTAGTTAGTTCTTACATATCAGTGCTCTTCCAGGGCGTCACATGAAACTCTAATTAAATTTACATTTTATTCACCATGTTAATGTAATCTGACAAGCAATAAATTAATTTGAATATGAAACGTGTTTTTTTTTTAATAAATTTTATGGGGACAAATTTTCAGTAATTTATTCATTATTTATTGATCTCTCCCATCTTTATCTGCGATTTTATCATAAGCATCTATATAATAGATTGGGGAATCCTATCAAGCAAATCTCCCCCGTGAACACGCAATTAAACGCAATCCCGGTAAAATGATTTGCACAAAATAAAATAAATCCACAGGAATTATAGCCGGAGGGTATTTTTCATCGCAACTGACACAAAATCCCATTAACGTGCCCTGATCCGTCTGACCGGATTTCTTTATTTCCGAGGGTTTAGTCGGGCGGTGTACATCGAGGGCGGAGCCCTGAGGAAATCATGAAGATGTTACCATTTTGGTGCGAATACATTTTATTTATGGCGAATTTAGGATACTATATTTAAGGACTAATGCCATATTTAAGTCTGAAATAGTAATAATAATAACAAAATCAGGAATATATTTTTAGTATTAACCTTTAACTTTACTTTACTAGAACCTAAATATCTTCTCTATCAAGGTAATTTATTTAACATCATCATACCAGGCATTGAAAATCCACTGTTGGATATAAGCCTCTCCAAGAAAGGAGGTATTTTGCCTATAATTGCCTAGCTGGGCAAGCGTATTGGCAATCGCAGAGCGCAGCTATCACGGCAGGGATGCTGCTGGCCATCCCTGCCCTGTGCATTTGAGCTGTTCTGTTTCTGATGGATATACCGCCATCTGTCGGTTCTGGTTCCTTAGTCGCCCCTTATGATACCTAGTGTAGTGGGAGATACTATGTATAATATTCTGCCAATACCTCACGTAATTCATTACAGAGAGATAACCTTTTAATTTAGTCCAAGAACATTTTTAAAGTCTATCACAATTGGATCATTAAAAACTCATTTCTCCAATACAAAATCTCTGAACTAACTTGTTTCCCTCAATAAACTCGAAGCAGTATTTCCAATGCGCACAATTCTATTAGCCCCTAAAATGCTTTAGTTTCCACACATTTATTTAAATTGGAAAGCAATAAAACACCAGTGACAAGGCGCCTCGTGTGGCGGGCGGGGCCGACGACGGTTATCTACTGCGGCATCCAGGGGCTCTATTGATTCCTGAATTATTAGAACACGCTGTGCAATCTGTGGATGGGGATCTGAAAAAGTTTGTTAACAGCAAAGTTCGGAACTGAGCGCTGGTCAGAGAATTGGGTATACCAAATTGTGGGAAAGCTTTTAAAGTTTGAATTGAGGTATACCGAATTAGTGGTAAACAAGTTAGTGCACTAATTGTAGCGAAGCTATTAAGGAAGGACTGGACCAATTACAAATGACAGGTAGTTTATTACGCTGTAAGTGTAAGCGCTCTGTGCATTTATACTTGTTTTATAAAACATATGCTTGCGTAACATTAAAAATTTTACGTAGTTATTTAAAAATATATAAACATTTTAAATAATGGACATCTACGTCCAAATTTTTACAAACTGTTGTATTATTTTGAAGTTTCAGCTGAATTTGAAAAATTTAACATAGCAAACCAAAAAGTGCAAGTAAAAGTAATAACAATATATGCATCCTAAGAAAGTGTGAACAATTGTAATATTAGAGTAAGAGTATGGAGGATAAAAATATAAATAATTATCTGATTTCTCATTTATGTGCCTGTAATTGTTTGTTTTGATAATAAATTTCTTTCGCCACTATATATCAGGCTTACCGATAAATAAATTTAAAAATTACGTAAAGAGTGAGCTCATTTTTAAAGCAAATTATAGTTTTAAAGAATATATTATTGATAAAACTTCCCGGAGTTCAATTGCTTTTTCATACTTTTGTCACCAGCTGTTTTTCTTGTAGGTTCCTTTCTGGTGGCTCGTGTAAGGGACCTGCATTAAGCTTAGTTTTAAGACCTGTCTGGTGCCGGCAGACTAGTAATGGGTAGGTTTAGTTTAATTGTTAGATGTATCTTACGATCCCGTCGGGTCATAAGGGTCATCAGTGTTATGAAAAGAATACAATTTAGTACTTCGTATTTCTATTTATTATTTGTAACAATTCGAAAGGACTTGTAATGGGGCTACTTTAATAAAGAATATTTTAATTTGATTTATCAAAACAAACCACTTTCACTTTTTCTTAGTCAAGGCAATTTTCATAAATATTTTTGCCTATAAATGCTTAGTAATCGTTAAACATGGGTGCTTCCCTTCAATTTGTTTGTTAACAGTTATCTGAACAGAGATAAAAACTTTCCGTAACACAGGTAGTCCCATTAAGATCAAACTATTCGACGCGTCCCATAGCTGGCAGCATTTCGGGACGTGTCCCATTCTATAATTCAGTGGAATCAATTGGACGCCAGCTCCTAACTCTCGTCCCGCCTACTCTCAGTTTGTGCCAGGTACCCCTATCCGTGCTTTCTCATTTGAATAGAACCTTTAAGGTTGTGTAGATGTGACAATAAGAAAATGATTAGATAAAGCGTAGATAGAGAAGTAAATATCTTAACCTGAAGATTGGAAAAATATATCTGATGTAAAGAAGAATTCTTAAAGAACAAAAGAACTTACATATTTCGTGCAGAATATAATCAATATTCCTCTAAAAGTTCTCAGAAAAGAATGTCTAACTGCAGTAGATACTAAGTTCCCTTTACTTAGGATATAAGAAAGTATTTATTTGAATTAGTATTGCTTAGACATATATTTTGTAAATTAGCATTATATTTATTGCTATATATTAGTATTATATATAAATATAATACTAATTTAGATGAATTAATTTTGGTTTATCCTAAACAAAAAACCAACAGCGCCCCATGGTTTCACCCGCTTTAGGTTGCAAGCGAATTTTGCACCCCCGTTTTGCCTCCTTAAGGAATGCTCTAAAAAACTATTTTACACGTGTTTCTAGTTTTTAATGAAGAACGTTTATACTGAATTTTATTTGAATAAATTCAAAATGAGAAATATTTCATACTAATTTTGCACCCTCTTTTTATCTTTTTAGGGGGTGAATATTCAAAAGCCTTTTAGTGCTACCCGACATTATAAAACCCCCGTACAAATTTCAAGTTTCTGATCCGTAAAGTTGATATGCCACTCAGTCAGTCAGCTTTTACTTTTAAAGTAATGAAGTTTCGTTAAATAGTTTACTAAAATAGTGAGGTCACATATAAAATACACAAGCAAATCTAAAAATACAAGTCGATATCACATCAGAACAATCCACGACTAAACTCAAGCAGAAATGTTTCAGTTCAAACACGAAAAATATTCTAAAAATGCAAAACGGATTTTAGTATGGAACGGATATTACTATCCGAACACAGTCTCCGAAAAACGGTTTAGACCGAGTTATCTTAATGAGCATCGTCTGCCGAAAGAATTTAACGTTTCAGAATTTCCTTCGACGATTTCAAATCGGGTATTGGATTTTTTTGCTTTGTGCATTCAAATTTTGCAAGTTAGCCTTATCGGTGCGTGACTTTAACTGTACCCGGCCTGTTAATGCTTGGTGTAAACTTTAAATATCAAAGATCAAAAAAGATTAGCCGTTACTAAAGTTAATAAAACAGCAGTGCGATAAGCTATCGATGTGGTGTAAAAGATGATGTTGTGACAACAGAGAAAGGAATGTCCAAAACGCATTTTCGTAGAAAGACTGCACCAATATATAGAAAGAGTTGGTATAGGACAACCAAGGAGACCATATCTTAACCAGGTAGAAGAGATATTAAAAAAGGGCCAGGTCAGAAGTACGGAAAATAAACGGGCGTGTATGAAAGGACTAATGCGAGGAAACAAGAGAAGTATGCTAACATTGTAGCAAGTGTATATTCATAGTCTCAGCCTACCCTGAAACCTACCCAGAAGACATAGGCGTGATCTATGTATGTATGTTCTTAATTTTTACGATAATTAAAAAGTCCATTGATTTGATAATGCCAAAAAATAATGAAAATACTCATACAATAATTGAAATTTCAATAAATATAATTATAAACTACAATGTGCACAAACTCTACAAGTTTACATTAAGAATAACGTTAAAAACTGTGAGTAATAAGATATATAGTCGAAGCATTCTACAAACCAGACGAATTAATAAGAAGTGAAAATACTTAAGACATTTTAAGTATGTAACAAAATGCAACAATATTAATTAGTCGTGTCGTAGAAAAGGCTAGGAAAAGACAATGAGTCGCGCTATTAGATGAATCACAAACCGCACGGACCCGCCGCCCCCATAACTTCAAACAGTGCGCGATTCGTCTTCTAAGAAACTTCCCAATTTATTAACAGTCCGTGAGTTAAATTGCCGAGAGATATAATTACTGGAAAAGAGACTGCTTGAAGAAGACAAGAGTAAGTTTCTTTTGCATTTGCCAGAAGTTCAACTTTTGAATATCTTCGATGAGTAATTTTACCTTATGATTTGCGATGTAAATTGCATGTAATTTGTAAAGTTTTTATGTGTTATTGTCTCATTGATTTTATTTTATTTGTATCTCTATTTCAACGTACTTGCTTAACTAAACTCATGTGTAGTTATTGTATTTAATTATATAGTGCCCGGGATTTCGTCTGCTTAGAATAGTGATTTTCAGGATCAATTTATTATTCTAAAACAGATCCCGAATTATTTTAAAATAAATTATAGCCTAAAGCCTTTCATCGATTAATAGAATATCAAACACTGAAAGAATTTTTAAAATCGGACTAGCGGTTTCAGAGTTCGAACAAACAAACAAACAATTCAGCTTCATAATATAAAAAATTATAAAAGCAATTCACTTTGCTGTTATTTTCGTAGAGCTCAAACAATTTCTCAGTAATACGTATATTATTCAAAATTGCAGCAGCATCGTAAATTGTTTTGTCGCATCTAGTACAATAAACAATTAGATATCGTATCTTCGGAATCTACTGGTCCTCCCAAGTTTCGGGTAAGTGCGACTGATGGCTGGCGAATGGATCTAAAACAATCTCCAAATGAGTTTAAACTCGGTTTAACGGACTTAACTGCAAACTAACTTGCGCATTGAGGCAAGTTTCAATGAGTGCGATTTGTAGGTGATTGTCGTGCTTGACATAACACCCGCTGATAATGCACTCTGTCTGAATGTTTTCAAAGTAGGGTCGTGTTTATTAAACGAAAGACATCAACAATTAAAATAATAATGAAATTCATAGTTCTTCCACCACAACATTATCAAAGTTAAAGAAAATTTGATGGTAAAGAAAATAAATGCGATATCTATAGGAGAAGCTGATTGATATATCAACGCAGGGCCTAAACTATAAAGGTCAAAAAATTGAAATTTTGCAAAGGGTTTTCTTTTTTAACGTAGGGGTTTCTAACCCCTTAAGAAAGGATTTTTGAAAATTCATTCAATAAAGAGGTAAAACGTAAAGTTAGTATAAAAACTTTCCTGTTTTTGTAGTTATTCAGATAAAATATAGTAAAAAGATTCTTGATTGAAAGCTGTAAACCCATGTGAATATTTTTTCGAAAATTATCCTTTAATGGGGTAAAAACGGGGGTGTAAAGTTGGTATGAAAGTTTTACAACTAAACGCGGATAACTTATTAAACGAATTCAGTAAAGAAGTCCAAAACTATATAAGATGGCTAAAGATTATTTCGACTGCATCTTAAATCACGTGGCGAGTGATTACAATCTTAAGATATTAATACGAAAGTTCGCTCAATGCTCAAGCTACAGTTGACAGTTGTAAACTTAAGACCGAGCGAAACTCGGCTTATCGGCCGAGCCAGCACGACAGTTCGCCGATAACGTTCCGAGTTACTTATTGATCACTAGTTCGCAACTAGAGCGATGGTTTCTATAGTAAATGTAATAACTGAAACAGAAACTGAACTTGGATATCTTCGAGATGATGTCGCATCTGTTACAGATCTTATCTCATTGTACATCTACCTTATGTATTGTATGGGATAACTATAAAAATTTGATTAAGCAATCTTAATTCTTGAAAAAGGATTTTACAATGGTAGGCCGTGAAGTACCGGCAGAGTAGATCAGTACCTTCCTCTGTACCAGGTGTCGTAAGAGTCGACTAAGGTACCAGAAACGGGAGGTGGCGGTATATCCATCAGAATTAGTGTAGTTCAGATGCATAAGGCTAAGATGGGCAGTATAATATAAAGCTGCGCTCTGCGATTGCCAACACGCTGGCCCAGCGCGGCAATTATGGGCAAATTTCCTTTCCAACAGTGAACTTCCAATGGCTCTACCTAATGTTAATGATGAATGGTAAGGATTTATTTATCAATTTGGTCGTCAAATTATAAAATTATCTTTTGTTTCATATCCTAATGTTCGTTTTTCTAAATTATTGTTTTTTTTTGGATAAAAGTATTATTGAGATTAATTCTTGATATCATCATAAACTTATTCTAGTTGCTGGAGAAAATTTTCTGCTCCTGACTCAATTGCTTTAAGTTATTTTTTTATTTCTCTCATTCCTTCTCTTGTAATATTTCAATTCAAAATTTTGTGAATTTGCTATTGCTTAAATTATATCATAATATCAGTTCGAACGCTCGCATAATCTTTTTTATATTCTTACTGCTCACATCTTTCATCTCAAAACATAATACTTTTCAAGTCACAAGACAACGCACTAGAGAACCTTATGATATTACGCGCGTGTATATACTGCGGTGACGTTTACTATCACGCGAACTATATACTTATTTGTCAATCTAGTGTAATAAAAAAAGAACAATGACTATTAACGCAGGCAGACTAGCCTGTTGAAATACAATACACTAAAGAGGACAAGCCCTGGATGGGTGTAAAGATAAATATATTAAAGAGGGTGAATTTACATAATCGTGCAGAGAAATTTACTGCATAGTTTATTCTTAGAAACATATTTTACATGACACTAACTATGAAATATCGTGACAGGCTGTGCAGATCTTCGGTAAAATATTTATGGCAGTCGATTTGTTTTTTTTTATTTACAGTGGCTGCATAGCATGGATCAAGCTCGACTTGCAGTGTCAAAATAACTGACGACAGAGTTAGGTATACAGACGACACTATGTAGTTTGGTAAATCCGATTTACGGATAAAGATTTTGAGTGAGAGATTAATAAAATTTGTAATTTAAACTGAATTATGAATTAAGGTATACTATTATATATATGAGTATAATATTATATATATATATATATATATATATATATATATATTTCATACATTGACCTGTCGCTTAAAGCACTTGTGTTACGGACGCCAGACAATAAATCATATATGTATATATATGAAGATGAAGACAGACTGACAACAGACATCACAGAGTTACATTATAAGGGTAAAACATTTTCAGATTTGCACAGAGGTTCCTTTTATAACGTAGGGAAGCAATTTCGGAGACGACATTTGAAAATTAAACCCTCTAAGTGACCCCCTTAAACGGGGGTGCAAAGTTAGTATAAAACATTGCTGTTTTTAAAGTTCTTTAAATAAATTTCGGTTTGTAGGTTGTTCATTGAAAGTCATAAAATAGGTGTAATTTTTTTTTGGAAAATTATCCTTTATGTGGTGTGCTAAGTTAGTATGAAATTTCTATAACTTAACGCGGGTGTAACCGCGGGACGCTGCTAGTTTTTCATTATACCAGCCATTGGAAGTCCACTGCTGGACATAAGTCTCTTCAAGAAAGGAGGTTTTTTGTCCATAATTACCGCGCTGGGCAATATCGTGACGGAGATGCCGCTGCCCATCCCCGTCCTGTGCATTTGGGCTACGCTGTTTCGGATGGATATATCAACATGTGTCGGTTCTGGTACCTTTGTCGCCTCTTACGCTACCTGGTGCACAGAAAGGTACTATTTTATTCTGCCGGTACCTCACGGCATTGCTAGTTTTTACATATATATAATAAATATAATAACATTTCAAAGTCGACTTAAGCTTGGTCGACTCAAGCCGTTGTATCAATGTAATGACAGTTTTTATTTTAACTGAAGTCCGCAAGCATATGCTTGACAATTATTTTCTTTATATCATTTATTAAAAGGTTGTGTTATTTGATACTAGAATTCTTCTCCTAATTATACATCGAAACAGCATCTTGGTTTCTAATTAATTGACTATTAATGTCAAAGTCATATAGATTATTGATAAAATTACTTCCCTATCGAGTCCCCAAACAATATCAGAGTGATTCAATCACAAGGTCCCCTGGGAAACGGGAACCCTTGTTTACTTGATCAGGGTTTGTACCTGCAACAAAAAGAAAACATTATTAGAAATGGTTCGGAATAACTAAGTCCGATTTAAAACGAAGACCAAGACAATAGTCTTCCATTCGAAAAAGGTTTAAGTTTTGTCGAGTCCTATTAGCAGGAATTAGTCTCGCTAATTTTGATTTACTTAGAAGCTATACATATACATAATATAAGAGTGTCTGTTTGTTATATTAAAATAACCGCTTTCTAATACATGCATATGAATGTATATATGGTACACATACCAAAATATATTTGTTTACAATTTTTGCCTGCCTGTCATTTTGTTCCGGCTAATCTCTGGAACAGCTGGGCCGATTTGTACGAGGCTTTCACAGGCAGATAGTATACGTAATAAGTAGTAACTTAGGTTATCACGCTATTTGATTAAAAATGCACTATTACAATCACAAATTTAAAAAGCGATGAAATCAAAATAGTGGTGGATGATTGATATTCGATCATAATTGTATTGATCCTATCTTATGTGCCTAAGTCGTGGGTTCGATCCCCACCTAGGACAAATATTTATATGATAATATTTATGTTTGTTCTGTATCTGGGTGGTAAATATATTTGTGATTCTTCTTCTTTTCTTCCATATTTTCCTTCTAAGTAGTATATTTGCGATTCTTCTATCCGACTAATACGGAATCAGGTCAATGAATAGGATGTTGTGAAAATTCGTTTAATTATTTTTTTACAGTTCGCGAAGCCTTATTTTTCTGTAATGTCATAAGCATTAGCAATAGCTAGAAATTTAATAAGAGATTAAACATAGAATTTTCTAAAATTATGAATTGTTATCAATGACGGGCCGAATAGCGTCCTCCTATCTTATGTACCAAAGGTATCTTATGTACCGTAGGTTCCATCTTCACCCAAGACAATTATTTATATGATGATAATTAATAATAATAATAATTCCCACAACATCTCATACATTGACCTGACTCCGTGGTAAGTCGCTTAAAGCACTTGTGTTACGAATGCCAGACAACAGAGGAATCACAAATATACTACTTAAATACATATATTTTACACCCATACACAAAGCAAACACAAATATCATCATATAAATATTTTCTCTGGGTGGGAATCGAACCCACGACCCCTGGTGCACAAGACAGGATCACTACCATCTGCGCCATCGGGCCCGTCTGTGGTTGTTGTTGAGTGTTAAATTTATGTATTTAAGTATCTTCTTTGTGATTCCTATATTGTCCGACTTGCTAACACAAGTGCTTTAAGCGACTTATTTCGGAGTCAGGTATGAGATGTAGTGTGTATTAAATAATTAAATTACACAAAAATAAATATATATATATATATCAAAATATTATGTATTTTACTATCATATATCTAAACCTATTGTTAAATTAGTAATAATATGTTCGATATATAGAAGAACACATTATAAAATAATTATTAAAATTAGCAAGGACGGAAAAAGCTTTAATATTTTCATGAAGCAAATTAGTCAAGGCCAAATGAAATATCGTGGGATAACAAGACATAAAAAAAAAATACAACCACATTTCGAGCTAAACGGAGGCCCAATACACAAATCGACTTTTATAATAAATGAGGCGCAACTCCCCGGGAAATCTTCTTAAAATTTAGACGTCCCTTTTAATTTAGGAATCCCTGAGAATGCGCGATCTCTGTGGAAATTTCGGGAACGCAAGTTGCTTGGGATTTTATATAGTGGATATAATTGCGGTTATCGCTGTTTTCCTCTGGCTTGTACATTGTGTTAGTTTATTAAGGTCATTATAATATATATTTACATATACATGTTATTTTAAGTTATAATCTATTTATAAAAAAAAACAACAAACATGCTTGATGGCGAAGATCTTGATCAGATCTTGTCTGCCAAATATAGTGGGTTCAATCCCCACCCAAGACATAATGACGAATATAAATATTTGTTCTGTGTCTGGGTGTTATTTACATATATTTTAGTATTGTATTTGTAATTTCTTTGGTATCTTATATTCCTGATTTAAGCTACTTAACTTAGTCGTGTCAACGTACGTTGTGTGAATTTATTATTATTATTTGTTTATAAAGTACTCAAGAGTGACAGATGTCATTAACAAGTGATTGAACAAAGGCCGTTAAAAAGTGATTTTATCAAGAAAAATGTGAGGAATGCCATCATGTCCAAAGCTTAGGAAATAAGCCTCTCCAAAAAAGGAGATTTTTGCCCATAATTGCCGCGCCAGGCAAGTGTGTTGGTAATCGCAGAGCGTACGGACACGTTAGTGGCATCCTTCTGACACTAGCGTAAGCTGCGGTCGCGTTTACCATCACGCGGGCCGTATGCTTGTTTACTGACTTTATAATTTAAAAAAACGATGTTAAGGCGGGCCGCTAGTAAATATTTATTTCTTAATTTCACAAATATAATAAAACGGACAATTTAAAAACCTCTCATAAACTCGGATATGATAAACACTTCGTTTTATAGAACAAGAATATATATACGGAACCAGAACATATATTTGGGATCGAACCGCATCGTAAAATGCTGATCACTTTAAGTTTTTACGGGCGCTCTCCCGAAGTAAATAACGTTCTGATGGATATTGGACTGTATACAGACACTTGGCTATGCACGTTGGATTTTAAGTAATAACTAGTTGGTACCCGCTACTTCACCTGCTATGATCATATCGAAATTGGTTTTGATATTGCGTATTTGCCTAACAAACAGACAGCAGAACTTATAACAAAAGAAATTGTATATGAAGATAAACGTTTGTTCCTTTCTACATGTCTTAGACAAAAGGATGATAAGCCGATTTGCGGATGAAACATGGCAGGCGTTTGGGGTTTAAATAACACTTAATGCTATATTTTGGTCAAACCTTTATAAAATATAGCCATAGTTAGCACATACAGGGGAGCACCTGATGTATGAGCTATATTATTGTAAAGTTTAATTAAAATCAATTCAGTACTATTTTTATGAAAGAGACGAGAGAAGTAAGATATCATACACTCACAAACTTTAAAGTTTACAATGCACGTTGTATTTTATACAGCAATTTTAATAAAGACTAATTAAGATACATTTCAACAACTGTTTTTAAGCAAATGTATCTTAGCCATTATGAATTCTTTAAGATGAATGTTAAATCTCACTACACAATAAACTAACTTGTTTTTTTTTATTTATTATCGTTTGTTGGCTTAATCTTAGGTAGAGTTGATTTTATATAAGATGCTCTACATGTACTAGCGAGCTCTATAGGCTACAATGACAAGATACCTAGATACTGCAGCGCCATCTACCGGACTGATTAATAAATCAAAACCATCTAAGGCGCTACCCAAACGCACACAAAAATCATTGAAATCGGTTCAGTCGTTAAGGTGGAGTTCAGTGACACACTAGCGAACAGTAGAATTATACATAAATATAACGATATGTATATAACAGATTATGATATTGTACCTACACAGGTAGTATTAAATGTTAATAATAATTGCAATATTTTTCAATTAAATGTAATTTTTTTTAACTCATATCAAAATGTTATCATATTGTTCCTCTTATAAAGGGGGCGAATATGGTGCCTACATACCTGTATCAATTTAATAATTTTATTGCATCATTCTTTATGCAGCCATGGACGTACCAAATTTTTAGGACAGATTAATCACGTGATCATTGCACATCGATTTGCACTCGGCACAATTCCCTAATTTGTATGTGTTATCTTAATAATGTGTCTTCATTGTATATTGATTAGATATAGAACTTACTCTTTGTATAACTGTTGAACGAACCACATCAAATATATTAATAAACAATTGTTCGTGTTTTTATCTCAAAAGAACACCTGCTAAACACCTTACTGCTACAGTATCAAACACTAACATTGTCACCTGTCATTTTAATCAAGCTACACTTAAACACTAAATTTTTACTCCAAACACGTTTAGAAAGTCTGTAAACAATCCATGCCGCAGCCAATCCCAGCTTGATGTCTGTCTCCACGGGAGGAAATGTTAAAAAAGCCTTTTAAAGTGAAACCCGAGACCCGCCTCTAAGCGGTGAATAAAACAAATCTGTCTTCGTGCCGTTTATCTCTTATTTCCATCCACTTCTCAGCTATTTCCTAGTTACAGTGTGGTGCGAGTGTGGGGAGGAAGCTGGCTCATTTATATTAACTTATTGGAGGTACCGGAAGAGTAGTAATATCTGGTGTGAAAAGAGAAGTGAGGTGCCGGAACCGACAGATGGCGGTATATCCACTCGAGGCAACGTAACGTAACGGAGATGGGCTGCCACGAAACCACGCTCTTCGATTGCCAGCACGCATGGTAATTATGGGCATAGTTCCCCCTTCCTTGGGGGGTGCCTATGTCCTGCTGGATGTTCCACGGTTGCTATGATTATGATAGATTGATGAAAAGTAGGTTTTTGCACTCGACTTTGTCTTCGTGGATCTGACTTTAAATAGCAATCTCGAACTCTTGAAATATAACATTAACTTATACCATTAAGACAACGGCTTGTTAGCGCCGATATCGATATGGGTTCCAATAGTATTGGGTGTTATAAGAATCCACATCACCATCAGTTTTTCTTGATGGTTCTTTTCTGGTGGCTAGCGTAATGAACCTGCTACAAACTTTGTTATAAGACCCGTCTGGTCCCGGCAGACTATTATTAAACTAGGACACTCAATTACCTATTTGTTTAAATAACTCTTATAACACTTTAAGGTTGTCTAGGTCGTCGTTTATTTGTGTAAATTTATACTCATAGTTTTTTTTTTGTAATTTGAAAGATAGGCCTATTTAAATAAAGACTTTTGACTTTGACTTTCATCCATTATTGTATTCCATGTTCATTCAGGATTCAGACAACCATGCTTGATTATATATAAACCCATTGTGTTAGCCAATGAAAAGGTAAAAATGTGTATGGGTTATGGTTACTATTTTACCTCTTCTTGTCTTATATCTTGTCCCAAACACCCAGCGCTGGTATCACCGGAGACGCGGCAACCATTCGTCCCTGCACTCTTTCCCATGTGTTACTGCACTTTGATGGCTCCATAACCGTTCCGAGCACAATAGCACGCATTTTATATCACCTTTATAGCGTGTTTATGGCTATAAAATTTGTCATTAAATTTGGACGATTTATTTGATTTTATAAAAATAATATTTTTAGTATCTTGAAACTGATGTTTGTCGATATAATAATAAACTTATGTACATAACATATCGTTACCCTAGATGAAGACTACAACAACACGATATTCCAATTTCGATTAGATTTTTCGAAATTCATAGAAATGATACTCGTAGCATGAAGGCTAGCATACTTATTCGGAAATAAAACAACTTTTCTAAACATGTTAGCTACTAAAATTTTCCTAAAGGTAAATAAACTACTCGAATTATTGTATAAATAGCGAATTTTGAAAAATAAATTATCTTGATTTGATACAGTCGTCACCGGGGAGTGCAATATATGATGTAGCCAGAGGGAGAATTTTTGAAATCAAGCCAGTATTTACAGGAGATTATTCTGCAGTCCCTAAGGAAAGGGTCTATGTACTCGGTAAAATACAGATTTCTTTTATTTTCTATTGCTAAGCGGGAACATAACAATGTTAAAACAAACCAGAATCAGGAATTTATATTACGGTAGTAATTAAAGAGAAGCAAAAATTAGTTACAACATCTTTGTCACTTGCCTGTGAACATAATGCAAAAGTTAAATAAACAATGTTTAAAGACATCAAAAACAAAATTATTCCGGTCTTTGTTAAAAAGAAAGTAGGTTCAAGAGTTGGAGAAATATTAAGGTCAAGTCAGAATTAATTTAAATGAAACTTTATAATAATATACGTAATAACCGTGAGGTACCGACAGGGAGAATAGTACCTCCCTCTGTACCAGGTGTCGTCATAGGCGACTAAGGTACCAGAACTAACAGATCGTGGTATATCCATTCGAGACAGTGTAGCTCAAATACATAGAGTGAAGATGGACATCATCGTCCCCGTTGCGAAAAGTGCGCTGGCCTAGCCCGGCAATTATGGGCACAATTTCCCCTTTCTTTGGGAAGCCTATGTCCGGTTGTGGACTTCCAATGGTTGGTATGATAATGATGAATAATATACCACATACCATAAAGGTATAGCCGGTATTTCTAAAGACATCTACGAAGACTAGATGATAACTGCGACAACATTAAAATGTTCATTCTATTTTTTATCAGTAAACTGAGTTTACAAAGTGAGCTAATTGATATTATAATAAATAACTTCATTATATCTAAAGTCTGATATTAACAATTATTCTAAATTGAGGTAATTTCAGTACAACAATTAGACATAATGTCCGGGCTAAACGTGCTCTATTTACTAACAAATATTAAGTTATTATTAATTTAATATGGCATAATAAATAATATTAAATATGGCAGAAAACCCACGCAACGCAAGTAGAATAAATGGTGTTGAAATGAGAGCACTCTGTAGTGTGTTTGTTATGAGTTTGGGAGATAGCTATAGTTTAAACAATAGTGTGATAAGAGATCGATGTGGTATAAAAGATGATGTTGTGACAACAATAGAGAAAGGAATGTTGAGATGGTTTGGACAAGTAGAAAATATAGATGAAAATGGAATCACTGCACAAATATATAGAACGGAAGTGAATGGAAGAGTTGGTATGAGACGATCGAGGCGAACATATATTAACCATGTAGAAGAGGTATTAAAGAAGGGCTAAGTCAGAAGTAACGAATTAACTAGCGTGTATGAAAGAACTAATGCAAATAAAGGAAGCGAGAGAGCTATTCCAAGGTCGTATTAAGTGGAGATCAATAGTTTTTGCCTACCCCGATGGGACACGATTGTTAATAAACATTTGAAACGGGCATTGGGCACCTCTTATATTTACATTGTTCGTAATTAGCTAACACAGTAGAGGTTGCCCGATGGCTGAATTTCAACCATAGTTTATTAATTTATGAATACCTCATCATTTGATTGACGTTCAAAATACAATTAATGTTTATTTTAATTAATTAAGTATATGTGAGTGTATCATTCCAACAGTGCTATAAGCTATATAATTGTTATTTGAATTAATTGAATGTATTTCTAATGCTTCTATCTATATATATAATAGTAGACTGACTGACAGACATAATAACGCAGGACCTAAACTATAAGGGTTACAAACCTGAAATTTTGCACAGAGTTCCCTTTTTTAACGTAGGGAAGCAATGAGAAAAGATTTTTTAAAAATTCCCCCCTAATGAGATAAAACAGGGGTGCAATGTCAATATGAAACCTTGCTGTATTTTTAATTATTGAAATGAAAATTATAAAGGTGCTTCATTGAAAGTCATGAAACACATAAGAATTTATTTTCGAAAATCATCCTTTAAGTGGTGCAAACTATTTATGAGAGTTCTATAATTTAATGAGGCTGAAAGCGCGGTTCGATGCCTATTTTTGTAAAAACCAAAATAGCTTTATTTACTTTTTGTCTACAGTAAGCTTAGTGTCTGTGACTCTACACTTAATTTGGTTTAAACACACACTACAATTAAACCATTCATTCGATCAAATTCCTGAAAAAGGGGCACAAAATTTTCGCTTAACATATCAATACACATAAATATTTAAACTGTTGCATCGATAAAACCATTATGCCGGCTGAGTAGAATATTATCTCACTCTGTACCAGGTACCGGTAGTGGAGTCTCAGGTACCGGAATCGATAGATAGCGGTATACTGGATGGGTTACAGTATAATTCATACGGTAACGAGGTTATGCTCTGCGTTTACTACCACACCCGCATAGTGTGGCAATCGTCGGGCGACGAACTCGATGGCGCAGATGAAAGTGATACTGTCTTGTGCGCCAAAGGTCGTTTGTTCGATTTCCACTTAGGACAAATATTTTATATTTATGTTTGTTCTGGATCTGGCCGTTAAATATATGTATTGAAAAAGTATATTTGAGATTCCTCTGTTTTCTAATATCCGTGAAACAAGTGCTATTAGAAACTTATCACGGAATTAGGTCAATGTATGAAATGTGGGAAAAATATATAAGGGCAAACTAACAAAAATAATAGATACCGTTTAGGAAAACCTGTAGGTTGTTTATTACTGGATTCACATTATAGTGGATTATTGTTCAGAACTGTTGACAATTATTAGGCGTATTTTAGCGACAGGAGTGATACTGCCCATCCCCGCCCTGTTACTCATAGATGACGACGTTTTGGATGTATGTACCGTTTAGTAGTACATTGTTACGTCATCTTCTTTATTAACCAATCTCTTAAGAAATGAACTTGTCATCTACGTCACGTTTCAACCTAATTTTAAATCTGGAACGTCAGTAAGCAACCACAAAAAAAATCCTACCGCAAATACCCTCGAAAGAAAAGAATGACTCCCCAAACATTGACGCGGATCTTCAATTGAAGATTTATCGAGTCAAACGAAGCGAGCGATGTACTTCCAAGGGAGCTTATTCTTATGAAGGCAGTATTCCGGAGAGGGCAAATCACTCGTGAGTCGCTTAACGTACTTATTTCCATTCCGAGCTATTTCACACGTAGCTCTCTCAGCGCTCCACCCAGCGGATTCCTATTCGGTAAGCATTTTCATAATATACTTATATAGCATGAGGACTTTGTATGATTTTGATAACAATAAAACAAATAAATACTTTATTCTACACCAAACATAAGCCGTGAGTACCTCCCTCTGTACCGGGTATCGTAAGAGGCGACTGAGGTACCAGAACCGATAGATAGCGGTATATCCATCCAAAACAGTGTAGCTCAAATCAATAAGACGGCGATTGGCAGCAGCACCTTTGTCGCGAAAGCTGTGCTCTGTGATTGCCAATACCGCCAGCGCGGCAATTATGGGCAAAATTTACCCCATTCTTGGGGAGGCCTATGTCCAGCAGTGGATTTATAATGGCTGTTATGATGACATCAAACATTAAAATATATGATAAAAAAAGGAATCATAAAGTGTTATAATGACCTTTGGATGGAAAGATTTAATAAAACTAAAACGTAGTAGTCTATGTTAATAAGATAGATAGAAAGATAAATATATTACCATATTAAATATATACAATATAAATATAGTGTATACAGGAAATTTAATAAGATAAAATTATAATGAAATAAAGTGATCCTTCACCAACCGTTTAAACACAGTCAGGGACTGCGTGCAGCTAATAAGCGGGAGTGCATTCCACAAACGAACAGCCTACGCCATAAAGGACTTCCTAAAAAACGTTTTATAATGCACAGACGTTTTAAATACAAAATTTTCTAATGATCACAGAGAAATCTTGTGGTGATTTTTAAGATACGAAGGGTAGAAAGGGTTGAACTGAATATATAATATAATAAAGACAGGATGTGAGCCTGTCTGTGAAGTCGGATGGGCAGCCATTTGACCTTAATTCGAAATCCGGACACGTGATCAAAATGTGTAAACCAAAAATGATAATTATGCAAAAAATATATTTTATTATTTAGATTTTATTGCAGTGCCTACTTAATATAACATACAATCGAGTTTCAAGATTGGATAGCACTTAATATCAGTCAGTCTGTTACTGTAGATGCTGTACATTCAAAGATGTTCCTTAATAGCTGATGACGACGATAAATACAAAACATTATTCCCATGTTGTTCGATCCGTCTGTCTGTGTGTCCCGTCCGCAAATGGGAATCTGTGGAAACAGCGAGTTTGTACGCGATCGGGCGTGAATTACATTCATATGATATTCTCGCCGATTACGGAATCCATTTCGGAGGCGAAGGTCTTTTCAAATATTTCTCTTAGTTTAATCAAATTTTAAATTGTCGAAAGCTGAATATCAGCGATACGGAAGAACAGAATTAGAATATAAGTCGAGTCATAATTAAATTTTCGAGTTTGGATGCTGCATGAAAAGAAATAGTCTAATACAATCTACAAAACGCTCGTTGTTGTAAATAATAACTAAAATACAAACCTGACAGATGGAGGTATATCCATCAGCAATAGTGTAGCTCAAATGCACAGGGCGGGGACGGGCAACAACGTTGCAAAAGCTACTCTCTGCGATTGCTAACACGCTTGCCCAGCGCGGCAGTTATAGGCAAGGATCCCCTTTTTGGGGAGGCTTTGTTCCTTTCGTGGACGTTTTCCGGCTGTTACTATGATGATAATGACGCTGGGCAGGTGTGGTTACAATAGCAGATCGAAGAATACCAGATTTGATCGAACCCTTGACCATTGGCGGACAAGATCGGCTATCTGCGCCATCGGGCCCCACACAATTTGATTGATCGAATAAAGGAATATTTTTACAGAAAATTATTTGTCATAATCATCATCATTGTAGTCTCCCCAAGAAAGAGGGAGTTTTGCCCATAATTGCCGCGCTGGGCAAGCGTGTTGGCAATCGCAGAGCGCAGCTTTTGCGACAGAGATGCTGCTACAAATCTCCGCCCTGTGCATTTGAGCTACACTCTTGCGGATGGATATACCGCTATAAGTCGGTACTAGTACCTTAATCGCGTTTTATGAAACCTGATATAGGGGAAGGTACTATTTAACTCGGCTTTGTCATATACATTAAGATAATTATTTTCTTAATATATTAAACTTTACAAAAAAAGTTTAAATTTATCTTTTAAACCGAATTTAATGACTTGTCAAGAGCTAATATTAAAAACGTACCAACCAAGCAGAAAATCGAATACAGAATAATTTCTTTTCAATATTTCTTAAACACAATTCTTGTACAAGTTGGAAACGACAGGCTCTATTGAAGGCTCGAGAAAAAACAAAATAATATCTCCGCTAGAAATGTTTCATTTCTCAAAGCCCGTAGTCCTGTAGACAAAGAAAACTGGTAATTGGAAACTAAACGATGAAATTAAAGATGATAAAAATAAACAGACCTCATACTTGAAAGGATGATTTTGTAATTTTGTGGAATTACATTTCGCCATTTTTAATATTGGTTGGGTAAGAAGGTTATTAATTTTATTGTTTTTTTTTTAAAGTTAATATAACTAAAATTGCATCGATATGCCGAAGGGTACCCACCGGAACCGTCAGATGGCGGTATATCCATACGAAATAACGTAGTTTAAATTTTAATTATCATCATATTAGATATACTGTTCCCTGTTTATCATAGGCCTTCCTAAAAAAGCAGGAGTTTTAACCATAATTGCCGGGCTAGGCAGTCGTCGGCGTGGGCAGTTTAGGCGAGAATGGGCAGTAAAATTTTTGTTGTCAAGTTGCGTTCTGTGCGATTCTTTATACAATAAAAGTAAAATGGTAGTCATTAGAGTATGTCCTCTGTACCAAGTATCGTCACAACGATATTGACGTAATGGCTGTGTAATATTGATAGCTCAAATGCGTATACTTAAAGAACCCTAAAGTCAAACCACTGAAATTCCCATCGTCCTAAAACAGAACATTACTCGCTCAAATTAACACGGACGGCGGGTAATCGAGAAAAAAGTTCTACCCTCCACCACCCAATCCCTAATCGTCGATTTGTTTTGGCTTGTAGACATTTTCCTGCGGGATTGCCCATTTGTCGTTTCCTTCGGTCTTTTTTTCCAAACTAACATCTTTAGATGTTACAGTCATTATTGATCGATAAGGAGATTTTTTAAGTGAATTCCTGGGACGATCATTGTTCAAATGGGATTTAACAAAACTATTTTTAATAGTATGGAAACGCGTTTTATTTATTCAAAGAATTTGATCTTACTTTAAACTACAATATTGAACGATACTCTTATTAATAATTCACTGTCAGATTTTCCTATTTGTAAGATTTCAAGGCAAACTATTTTGCTTAGAACTATATATACATAGCCTTCTATCTGGGGGAATATTGCCCGCAATTGCCGCGCTAGGCATGCGTGGTGGCAAACGCAGAATTCAGCTTTGCTATAGGAATGCTACTGCCCGTCCCCGCCCTTTTGTACTTCAGTTACACTTATTCGGGTATACTACCAACACTGTTACGGTACTTCAGTCGCCTCCCACGACACTTGGTACAGAGGTAGGTCTACTCTGCTGGTACCCCAAACTTCTTGCAATATGTGTTATTTGGGTTTAATTAAAATTTACAATATTTTTTCTATTCCACGTTTGATAGCAAGCAAGCTCAAAATTCGTATACAATTAGATTCCACTATGAAATACCTTGTAATCATCATGTTAACTGTAGGATCCACTGGTGGATAGGCCTCCCTAAAAAACGACGGGGGCGCTGCTGACTATACTTGCCTTTCTCTTTAAGCTAAACTACTTGAGCTTTTCAATGCTATATCTATTTATACCGTAACATTTTCTGTTTATGTACCTCTGACCACCTGAAGGAGGTACTATTTTACTGTTACCAGGCCATATTATAAGTAACTAATTAATGTAATAGCGGTACTGATAGAGTTTTAACAAAAACAGTATATTATCATGTCTTTGCACAGCTTGTATAGCTAAACGAGTGAGCCTTTTAGAGTTGGTATGCAAAGTTCTCACGAGCTTGTAAAACGCCTACATGTTTTATTCAAGCAATGCAACGCTATTCAAAGATTGCTCGACGCTTTTACCAGGCGTAAAATGCAATATTGATAATTTTCATTTTATGTACATATTGCAATTAGATTTTTCTTACAGTATACAGAAATACAACTGTACGTGAGTTAATATTTTTTTGTTAGTGTAAGTTTTTCAAATATAAGCTTCAATCTTTCCACAGTTGATTTTAACTGATATAAAAATTAAATCAATTAATGTATGTTTTTTTTATAGATAAACTTAAAAAACAACAACTTTTAACATTATTTTACCTGTAGAAAGCTACATTATTAAAGAGAAATAAAGTATATATATATTAATATATATACATACACACACACACACACATGTAAATGTACACTTAAGATGACAAAGAAAGAAATATTATTTAAATCTTTAGTATCAGCATAAAGATACGATAAGGACTAGCGCGTCAACATTAAAGGTATTACTCGTATATTACATTACCTGGTTTTTCCACTACCTCTCTCCACCACCTCTCTCCCCCATCTAACCGGAGTAATTAAAACAGTTTGGCAATAGAAAAAGAAATTGAGGTACTAAAGCAGAAAACCTCTATTGGTCTACCTTTAGTGTAGTAACACTATTTAAACACAAGACCTCTACATATTCTGTATATATATTTACCTAAAGTCAGGTGGCCATTAAATAACCAAATTACATTACATACCAACAGAGATTGAAACTCGACAACAAAATGTAGTCATTTATTTCGTATCCCATTTGCGGGTCAGTTACGCGATCCCAACCTTTCGGACTACGTTTTCTTACCCCAAACGCCTAAGAACACAGCACAGACAAGGGTCCGAAGACATCAATCAGCCACCCATACCCCCCCCCCTCCCTCACAACCTCCACGGTCCCCACTTGCTGACATCGCTGTGATTTGTCAAATTGTATGTTTGTTTAATGGTTACTAGGGTCTGTGGGTTGTGTGAGGAAAAAATTTAATGCTCCGTGAGGGAGTTGAGAGGTACCTACATTAATTGATGTCTATTTGTGATTGTTCGGAGTGGATGTACATACAGAACTGAATGTTGGATATCTTGGTTAGTGGACGCTCGACTCTACATTTTTACGTCATATATTTTCAATATATATTGACTGCTAGTGATCAAATAGAGTTCAAATGAAATTCAGATTATAATTACTTGGTTATTTTTTTAACCCCATCTAGGACACAAATTTATATGAATAATAATAATAATATATTCCCACAACATCTCTGACATTGATCTGACTCCGTGGTAGGTCGCTTCAAGCACTTGTGTTACAAACGCCGAACAACAGAGAAATCACAAATGTACTACTTAAATACATATATTTAACACCCAGCTCAGAACAAAAACAAATATCATTATATAAATATTTGATCTGGGTAGGAATCGAACCCACGACCCTTGGTGCACTAAATAGGATCACTACCATCTGCGCCATGGAAACTGAGTGTTTGTTCAACACCTGGGTGCTAAGTATGTATATTATATATGTTTACCTTAAAACATATAAATTGCAATTATAAATTGAGATGTAAACTTTTCTATACTGCGGTATAGTACAGTTGGATCAAACTGTACCACAGATACCAAAAATTTATTAAATTTGGTTCAACAATTTAGAAAGCAAACAATTGTTTGTATTTTATAGATAGATAATAAATAATACGTCAATCATTAATATATATAAATATAATCAAATAAAAGGTTGTATGAATCCAAATAAAACCAGACAATAAGATCTCTCTCAAAACCCAACCACCTAGAATCACTTACTAAAATTGGGCCCCCCGTATACCCCCTTTCGGCAGGACATATGCCGGCTATCAAATGAAAATGCGAACGATTCGCCCGGAGTGGCTCGTTAGGTCTACTCTGACCGCTTAATCTAGAAGAATCATTTCCACTGGTTTTTGTGCTGTCACTTAAAACAGGTAATATAGAGTGAAAGGTATCAATTCTATATGTTTCGGCTATGTATATTTTGTACTTCAAGCCAATTTTCAGCTTATAGCGGTATACATACGGCTACACCATATGTATATCTTATATCTATTTGACGGGCCCGATAAATAGTGATCCTATCTTGTGCGGCAAGGGTCATAGGTTCGATTCCCAACCAGAGCAAATATTTATGACGATATTTGAATTTATTCTGTGTCTGGGTTGCCTATAATTATGGGGCAAAGCTCCCTAGGTTTAGCCCTATAATTGCCACGCTGGGCAAACGTGCTGGCAATCGCAGGGCGTGACTTTGTGACGAGGATGCAGCAGCCCATTTTCGCCTAATGCATTTGTGTCACGCTCGTAAGATGGGTATACCGCTATATGTCGGTTCCGGTACTTTAGTCGCCACTTACGGCACCTGGCACAAAGTTAGATACTATTCTATTCTGCTGGTACCGTACGACATGAGAATCTCATAGAATTGGAATAAGTCTGAACCAACACTATAAACCAATTAATATTACCAATAGAATTTTGAAAACTGCATCAAGAAATAATTGCACTCTCATCATAATTATTTTCGAAATGCCCGTAAAGGTCTCATTAGCGGAGCCCCCTTGTTAAAATACTCTGGAACAAATCCCGGGGACGGGAAGTGAAGAGAAGCTCGTAAATCAAACGGCTAATCGGTGTATTAGCGACATTCGGGATTTTTAAGAAAAGTTGCCGGGAACAATGGAGAGTTCTACCAAAAAAAGGTTTTGAATCGGTTTCGTTTGAGAGATAATAAGCAAATTTAATTTCCATTTAGTTAATCCAACTCGCAGATGTCCGGTTGTATATTTCCTTTCCAATACTTTGTTAATATCATCCGCTAAGGTCTATGATCCTATATTCGTAACAAATCAGCGTTATGTGAACAAAAACGTATTTTGGTTTAACATTTAAATGCCGCCATCTCGCTAGGAACGAGACACGATAGAGTGCTTTCTGGTAACATAAGAATTGCATCTCCTGATGGATGGCTGCAAAAAGGATGCGGCAGCGAAACTTGACGCTGTTTGTGCTGGCGAGTTGTATTTTAACTCTACATATTGTAAGCACTGGTGCAGGCGAAGTCCATTAACGCTGTTTGCTTGCTGATACTAATAAAAAAAAAATTTAACGGCTTCAAAAAAATTCTTGTTCTACGTCTTGGCTACCTTGCAACCGTACTCAAGAAAAAAGACGTTGTGTCCGGATTAGAAAAGTTACAGTTACCACCTCCATCATATTTTTTTTAGTTTAGATTATTTGTGAGAAATTACTTTACTCTTTGAAGTTTATCTAGAGTGGTGAAACGACATGTGTATCTCATACATTGATCTGACTCCGAAATAAAAATTGCCTTGCTCCAAAATTATGTGTGTATCCATGTCAAACAGCTCTTTTTAGCAATGGTCCGCAAATATATAAACGAATACTAGAAGAGATAAGTAAAACAAGTAATACCTTTATTTAAAAAAAATACGATAATGACTGATACTAAAATACAACTATAATTAAAAAGAGTTTATGTGTGAGGTCGGCAACACGTTTGTGATATAACAAAAAAAGCTAACTGACTTAATAACGATTCCTATAATCGGAGATGCATTACAATCGCTGTATCCTCTAAACAGTTCTAGCAATTTTATCTTAAAAATTCTAGATATTGCGTCAATATCTAAGCAAATATTATTTATATATTTCATTATTTACCTTGATGTCGTACACGTTTATAAATTTACATTCTAACACTTGTGCAAACTTGCACAACCAATCGCAAGCGACATCTATAAAATATGAAACATCATCTACACCGCCTCAAAGTCGAGGGTTGTCCTGAAATATTGATCAATACCCGGAGAATTTATCAGCGGTATATATTCTTCGATCTGACTACTCTAGAAAATAATCTTTCAGCGCCAGCAAGATATATTTCAGAGTTATGTTATGGTTTTGAAGGCGGTTTGAGATACGGAAGATAATAATAATAAAAACAATATTTTTTTCTCCACAAATGTTGGGAATATAAAATGATATAAATGATTCGTAAGAGTCTGGTAGCCCAGGAGGCATAAAGACCAGTACTACAAACATCAGGTCCCCAATTTACAACACACAAACAACAAAAGGTACATTTTAAAAATGAAAGAAAATATCAAGACAATTAGTAATAATGACATATAAGATTGAACTGAATTTTACATATGTAAAATTCTTTTTTGGCTGTAAGTTTGAACATGATTTTTTTTATTATAATATTAGAGCTGTAAGTTTTAAATGAATAAATTTAAAAATAAATAAAGATTATAAAAAAAAATCTAGTAGACCTTTAAGTTCATGTATAAGATTTGTTTAGGCATATTTCATTTAATTACTGACTGAATATTATTAACTGGACACAGGCCACATACAACCGGTCCTATTGGAGATTACTTGGAGAGGTTTATGTTCAACAGTGGACGTCTTATGGCTGGTATGATGATGATGAATTAAGTTTGCTAAATCAGATAGTTGATTACACATTTCAGTAAAAAAAAACTCAGTTTACCTATCTAGTTATCACTTACGTTTCGTTACAGTAGATGTGTTAATGAAGGTCTGAGTTAGCAATTCAAAGAAGCAATAACATCATTTCAATAAAAAATATACGTCTCTTGATTATCAGTAAGCACATAGATAAAAGTATGTAGCCCAGCCCAATATTAAGTCAATTCGACCACGTCAAAATTGGTAAACTAATCCTTTCGTTTCTAGATAAGTCAAACACGAGCGGAAAAGCTAAAAATGCAGTGTCCTTTATAAAAGCGTCCATCCCAAGCCCCTGTACCAACTGACAGAAATGGAACGGAAATCGATTCACTGCGATCAAACAACCAGTTTTCCGTGCAATGCCGGCCCCAAAACTTATGTCCCAATTTCGCCCACACTAAATCACCGATGGACCTCTAGCAAATTTATTGCGTCGTAAATTTTGATATTACTGGGTAACTGCACTGTTTGAATTAAGGAAATTATGTTGATACATTTGCTATTGGGCTCGGCGTATTGATAGGGCCGGTGACAATTTAGATTTATCGGTTTGTGGCACACAAAATGATCGATTGATTTTGTGGGCCCAAGTGATGTTCCTATTCAGAACCGGAAAAACTTACCGGTAAAATATTATTCGTTACCCGTTACCGGTAATTTGTAATAAATAAAAACACTATTTGTTAGAGGAATTTTTAAAAAATCTTATACAGAATTACATATAATTGTATTTATTTCCCGGTAAATTAAAATTCACATGGAATTTCTCAAAATAATTTATATGGAGACTGTTACGTCATCTTTCGACCTCCAACGGTGTACCGACAAAATAGAACTAGTACTTTACTTGTACTAGGTGTCGTAAGATGCGTAGACTTCTAGAAATAATAGATCTCGTAACAGCATTGCTCAATTCAACAAGGCGGTATTGGGCAGCAGCATTCCCATCGCGAAGTACTCTGCCTGGACAGCATGGGCAGCGCGAGATAGGCAAGACTTAAATTATTTTTGAGAAGGCCTATGTTCAGCAGTGGACGTGCTAAAGCTACTATGATATATAAAAAAAGAAATGCTATCACCATTATTACACACCCTGCTTATTCATTTATCATCATATATTCATATAACAAGATACAGCTATAGTATTTTCTATTTAGTATATTTATTTATTTAGTATTCTCGCATTCTTTATACACACTAGAACTACAATCTGCACCAGCATCCAGCACTATTTACTATCAACGCGACATAAATCCGGCCCCATTTGGACCGGTAAATTATTCTAAGTCTGGAAACGTCCCTAAATGGACTGTTCACGGGTAATATTTTATTTCTAAATGTATTTTTATGTGGCACTTCTCCTTACAAAATTAAATCTATTCTTGATAAGAGGCGATGTGGCTTATTTATTTTGCGATGTTTTTTTATTGTTAGTACATAAAAATGTCTGTATATTTATTTCGTCTACTGTTGGATATAGGCCTTCCTAATAGCCTGAGATTTTTCTATAATGGCTGCGCTAGACAAGCATGGTTGCAATCGCAAAGCCCAAAATCGTAATATTTGATATAATTAATATAGTTACATTCAAATCGATTGTGATTTTTACGTGTTAGGATTGATTTTCGTAATATTAGAAGAAGAGCAAAAATAATTTCAAAAGATGCATACATTTTAACAATTAACTTCATCGTCATGAGCATCAATACAGCCATTAGAAGTCCACTTCTAAAGTTAGAGACTTATATAATCCAAAATTAATGGTTGTTAACAATACAGATATTTTGTACTGCTAGACATAGGCGACCCCAAAAAAGGGGGACTTTTGCCCATAATTCTGACGGCAATCGCAGAGCCCAGCTATCGCAACGGAGATGCTGTTGCCACCCCCACCTTGACCATTTGAGCTACACTGTTTTGGTGTATCTACCGCCATCTATCGTTTCCAGTAGCCTGGTACCTGGTACAGGGAGAGATACTATTACCTCAGCCGGTACTTCACCCTAACCTTATTTAAATATAATTTCTTCATAACATCTGAATCCATCTACTTCTTGATATACCTCTGTTTACAATTGTTTATGTACACCATACATGTATAATATAACGAGATATACTCAAAAACTATCAAACAATCCTGTTTACAGATTCACCAATGGACAGAGTGATTGATGGTGAATGTTTATGTGAATATTTAATTAATGTAGCGCGTAATTTGAATAAATGTGATATATGATAATGGTTGGTAAATATAATGCGGGTTGTGAGATTTTATTGCAGGAAAACTTGAATGCATGAATACAGGAAGATATAAGTGTTTTGGTACGAATAACTGACCAAAATCGATAAGATATGATTTTTTTATTAGACCAGGTCGACAAACAAGCATACAGTCCGCGTGATAGTAAGCGTCTCTGCAGCATAGACGTTCGTAATATCACAAGGATATCACTTAGGCATTGCCAACCTTGTGACTGGAGGATATTATGCCTAATTTCCCAGTAAATTCACTAAACTAACACAGCAATGTAAATACTTCTATTTGGCGGTAGAAATGAGTGAGAGTGAGGTACCTATGTAGATAATCTTTTGTATGAGGTCTACCAAATGTGATTTTGGCATGTTAGGACCATGTTCCAATAGGGTACAATAGATTATATAGAAAAATGGTATGACATAATGTGCGTACATACACCAACAAATTGACCTGTTCAAATCTGGCAAATCAATATTTATATTTAACTGCGAGCCATTGAGTTCAAAATTGACAGTTTTAGGTAGGTTGATCTGTTGGCAACTGCACGTACATATATTTACACGGGTTTCATGTACATATATTATGTATATTCATATATTATGTATATTCATATATTATGTATATTCATATATTATGTATATTCATATATTATGTATATTCATATATTATGTATATTCATATATTATATATATAAATATATACATACATAAAAGGAGACGATAACTGACAGAATGACAGATAGACATATTAAAGTATGGCCTAAACTATAAGGGTTACAAACTCGAAATTTTTTAAAGCACTAAGAACTGTTTTAGAGTTCCTCGAAAAGATTCCAGCATCCAAAATCAACCCTTAAGGGGGTAAAAGGCGTGTACAAAGTTTGTTTTAGATTTATACAATAGAGCGGGCAAAACCGCGGGGCGCTGCTGCTGTTTCACAAGAGTAAGTAAGTAACATCAAACTAACTAACCGTGCGTCGTTAAGTATTCCGCGTTACTTTTCTCAACAATTTCCAAGTGAAACTTCAGTACGATGCGGTTAAATTCCAAAGCGGTACTCTGATGCAGATTTCCAGTAGTTATTGCTAACTATTTTCAAAGAGAGCGTTACTCGTGGCAATTTGTTCTGTTGCCGATTTTGAAAACTAGTTTAGAAGTTGTTATTTATTTTAATTTGTTCCTTTTATTGAAGTCTTACGCACCCTGTGAGGTTGCAAAAGAGAAAGAAAAGCACCTTTTGCAAATTATAAAATACCCAAAACATTGTTACAGATATAAAAAACAGAAGAATCATGAATTTATTACTTAAAAACATATTTTTGACACCCAGACACAGAAAAAACATAAATATCATCATATAAATATTTGTCCTTGGTGGAAATCGAACCCACAACCTTTGGCGTACAAGAAAAGACCACTACCATCTGCGCCATCAGGCCCGTCGGATTTCTTACCTCCACCGCTAATTTATGTTCGGTCTGAAAGGTCAGAGGCATTTGAATCTCTAAATATCTATCTGTTTATCACGCATTCACTAAAGCCGTAAATGCATTTATGTACAAAATGCATATGACAAACAAGTCGACAAACAAGCATACGATGAGGTACCAATGCAGTCTGCATTTGTATAAGGTCCACCTTCAGTTATAGGCTTCACTGATATTGGCATATGGCTGGAATTGTAGTGAAAAAATAGGATACTTTTGATCCCGTAAAAATTCCTAAGATTTAAAAATTAATCCTACACAGACAGAGTTGCAGGCAGAAAGCTAGATAGAGACAAAGAAGTAATATAATAAGTTACTACTATCCACTGAGGTGCCAGCAGAGAAGAATAGTACCTCCATTTGTACCAGGTGTCGTAAGAGGCGACTAAGGTACTAAAACCGACAGCTACATCTCCGTCATATAAGGTGCGTTGCGATTGCCAACACGCTTGTCCAGCGCGGCAATTATGGGTAAAATTCCCCATTTCTTTGTGAAGCCTGTCTATCTGCAATCCAAAGATGACGGATGACCATTTGATGGACACGTATACTTGTCTGCTATTATTTTCAATTTATTTGAATTGTAGTAAACTACGAAACGAATACTTCGTTTTGTAGTTTATAGTCATTTTGGTAAAGACGTAACAGATGTAAAGAAAATGATCACGATTCATATATATTATATAACTTTATATACATATATTTCTTCTGCGCATAAAAATCAAGTCTCAAGACGAATATTTGACTCAAACTCAAGCCATTAAAACATTGTATAAAATGTCTATAAAAACAACAATACTTCTTTCTACAACCCAATAAACCGAATGTGTCGTTTCTACAACGAACTGAAATGCAGTGGCAAAGACATAGATGTTTTTAATAATAGATTTCCTACTTTTGCGAGGGATATCTCAAAACTTTTGGCAACCCAGTCATTCTTAATCTCCATATAGAATATCACAATCGGATAAAGGGCAGAAAAATAATTCATAATGTTATTATTTTCTTGCTTGTATTCTTTCATTTACGTCTTGTTTGAGGAAAAACTAAAATAAAACATGTCGTGTACTGTAAACAACTCCTAGGCATCGTCTAGTTAATATTATATTTCATTATGAATATTATATGTCAGTAATCTGTAAGTATGCCTATAAGAAAAATAGAAATAAAACAAATATCTAATTCGATATTTATCTTTGTGTTAAGTTTCATAGATTGTTGTGTCCGAGCCTTCTACAAAATAGTTAACTTAACAAAAGTTATTTATTTTAAATATTGACAGGAACTATATTCACGTGAAATAAAGAAATATGCAGGAAATCCATGTTTAATGTATAGCCTCAATTCCAGACTCCGCTTGTAATTTTAGAACGTCCTATTAATTAAACTCTGGCGAACAAACCAAACACGCCGATAACGGATACTCGACTCCGTGACAGAGCCACACCCGCTAACCACAACACTACCGCAAGCTAATATCTTAATACCGCTAGTGATGGGATACTGTGCAATTATCGATGAAACGGCAAATATTTTTTAATATTTACAAAACCTATCCCGAAACAAATCAACACTCTGATTGAGTATTGATTTGTTTGGATCCTGACATATCTTGCTTCCTCAAGATCCATTAATCTCTCTACACATACGCTGGTTGAACATAAACGCAGGGGCAACCGTACTTTTCAAATAATATACCTTCGATTTGGTCAGCATATGTTTTGAAGGTTGGCCTCAACCAACTGCTTTTTGCTCCATTACACAGATTTATTTTTTGGTTCCATTTGCGCTGTCGACAAGCCCAAAGGTTGTGGGTTCGACCGGGGACCAATATATGTATGATCATACTTAAGTTTGTTTTATGAAATGTATTTGGTAAAGGTAATGCTACCTTGTACGCCAAAGATCGTGAGTTCGATTCCCAACCATGACAAATATTTATATGGTGTATTTGTGGTTCTTCTATGTATAAATATGTACTTAAGTATTATCTTTATAAAACCTCTGCTGTCTTATGTTTATATTGACATATGTAATTAAAAGAGGCCTCCTCTTACAAAGGTCGTCTGCGTTGGTACTTCATTCAACTTTTTCGGCCAAATAACAGTGTTCGCATTGCTGTGTTACGGTTTGAAGGATGAGAGCGGCAGTGATATCCTTGTGATGACACTAACGTCTATAAGCTGTGGTCACGTTTACAATTAAGCGAACCATATGCTTATACAATAACTTACAAAACAATAAAACAAATATCTTTCATCTGCACCATCTGGCCCTTCTGTTGTAAAAGTGGCTTTAGTTAACCAATGTAATAAATTCAATATCGATAGGAGGGCGCGCGTGCCCGCGCCTAGCCAGGTGTCTCGATCAATTAGTCGATAAGGCGTTCACGGCACATCTGCAGATTATTACGCTTATATTGTTTGTATTGTTTTGCAAACCAGCTTATATTTATTAATGTATTCTTATAATAATAATAATAATTTCTACAACATCTTATACATTGACCTGACTCTATGGTAAGTCGCTCAAAGCATTTGTGTCACGGACGCCAGACTACAGAAGAACCGTATAATACTACTCAAATACACATATTTAACACCCAGAAACAGAAAAAAACACGAATATCATCATATAAATATTTGCCGTAAGTGGGAGCCAAATTCACGACCTTTGGTGCACAAGATAGGATCACTACCATCAGCGCTATCATGCAATTATAGTCCCTTATCTACTGATATACGGCAAAAACTTGACCTTGTCACAAGCTTGTCACAGCTTTTACATAAGCTGGTGAATTAAGACTAGATTTGCTAGAAAATCTGTCTTTCTCAACACCCTTAGATCTTCCTCGGGTTTCTAAGAACAGCCCGATTGTCAGATTTTCCAGTAGATTTTAACTCGGATAGCCTAACCTCTAAACCGTTTTATTTGAGAATTGAACTCGATGTGTTAGATCTAACAGTTGGAATGTTTTCAATTTTAAATGACCCCCTAATTAGTGATCCTATCAGCCGTGAGGTACCGGCAGAGTAGAATAGTACTTCCCCTGTACCAGGTGTCGTAAAAGGCGACTAAAGTATCAGAACCGATAGATGTATAGTGTAGCTCATGTACATAGGGCGGGGATGGGCAGCAGCACCCTTATTGCGAAAGCTGCAATCTGCTTGCTCAGCGCGGCAATTATGGGCGACATTTCCCCTTTCTTGGGGAGGTCTATACCTAGGGACTTCAAATGGCTGGTGTGATGATGAATCAGTTAAATTAAGACTACCAGCGCGCGCAGTTTCACCCGCTTTAAGTTGTAGAACAAACTTGCTTAATTTATGCTAACCTATTATTAGTCCTAGCGTGATATAGCTTATAACCCTTTCTCGACAATTGTACTATCGAACACCGAAATAATTTTTAAAACGGACCAGCGATTGAGCGCGTTTGAACAAACATACAAACCAACAAACTCTTCAGTTTTATAATATTAGTAACGATTGTGAAAAGAAGATTAATTGTGTATTCGATATTAGATATTTAACACTAACAACGCCCCGCAGCTTCACCTACATTAAGTTGTAAAACTTTCATACTAACTTAACACCTCCCTTTTACCCCTAAGGAATGATTTTCAAAAATGACTTTTAATGAAAAACTTATATACTGAATTTCATTCAAATTATTTCAAAAACAGCAAATTTTTATACTACATTTGTACCTCCATTTTACCCCTTGTAGGGGGTGATTTTTCATAAATCCTTTCTTAGTATTCCCCTACGTTATGAAAGGAACCTTTGTGCAAAGGTTTAAGTTTCTAAACCTTATGGTTTAAGACCTACGTTGATATGTTAATCAGTAAGTCAGTCAGTTATGCAGTTAGTCAATCAGCTTCTCCTATAATATTTGTAGATGTCGCATTTTTGAAGCAATGATTTCTGTCTTAAAAATAAAAATAATATGGAAACATTACACGCATTGATCAATAGATTATATATCACTAGATTTAATATTTGTGCGGGCGTTTGACTGTGCTAAACGGATTGGATTATTTTTTTTGTTGAAAAATGTTTATTTATATCTGTGAGGGTAGACAGGGAAGGGATAATATCGGATATTATCGATACATCTTTCACGGATTACGCCGGAAAATCCGTTATTCTCGAAAGTATCCGATTATTCAAGTGTCCGATTCAAAAAACAACCTGTTGTCGGGATTAAGGGTTCCAAGTACGAGTTATACCTTTGATATTTGACGGGCCGGATGGCGCAGATGGTAGTGATTCGATGTCGTACGTCAAAGGTCGCGGGTTCGATCGCTAGCCACGACAAATATTTATATGTTGATATTTGTGTTTGTTATGTGTCTAGGTGTTGAATATAGGTATGTTTTTAAGTTTTTTATTTGCGGTGAAGTTTGAAGTTATTATTATTAGTATATAATATTTTAGAGCGCAAACCTGCAAAGCGTGGTTTGTACATAATAGTGAACCGAACCCATGATAAAAAGTACTATTTAAACGCTTTTTAGAAGTCGTTTATTCATCTATAGCGTAAATATAATTTCCCATATCTTTATAGCATTTAAAAACAGTTACCGTAAGGTTATCGAAACGTGGATTATAAAAATGTAACAGTTGAATGAACCACGTGTGTTTTATTAAGTACATAAACGTTAGAAAATATTTTACTACACCTGAGAGTTTATGTTGTTCTTACGAATTTACCAGTGACGCGAAATTTGTTTGGTAATAATTCTAATTAAACTCCAAATTAGCAATGGGGTTTAAGGGAGAAAAACAATAAAGTTATGGGGTAATATTTTATACATAATATATTCGAACACAAACGTCTATAGGCAATCAGGGTGCAAACCAAAACACATTTGTTTTATTAGGAAAATGCTACTTGCTATAGAAAAAGCAGATTTAGACAGAGAATTAACACATATTATAAGAGAAGCGAGAGAGGTATGCCAAGATCGTAACAAGTGGAGATCCATAGTCTTTACCTACCCCGATGGGACACAGGCGTGATGTATGTATGTGTTAACATATCTACGTTGATTACCTTGTTATATTTTACTTTAGATTTCTTGTAACATTTGACGGTATAAAGGTTTCCCAAATAAATATTGACATCTTAACCAAACTTATTGACCTAAAAACTCGAAGACCGAATTTTAAAATACGATAACGATTTATCCAGGCAACGTTGAGCGAAATCAAACTTTAAAACACACAGCTAAAGCACGTTTTCAATAACTCATACTTCTTTTTTACTCCTCATGACAGACCGAAGTCTGTGCGGAACCGGAAATAAAAGTCGGTGGGGGGAGAGTGGGGATTTGCGCTAATCCGTCCTTTGGATGGCGAGTCTTTGCGGGTCTTAATCTGGTCACTTTGCGAGTTAATGGGAGTTTGGGGAGTGATGGAAATGCATTTTTGTGCCTAATGTAAGGATCAGCTTAAATATATAGTAAATATAAGTATATCTTAACTTTAGGACCTCGTCATAAAGACGTAACAGTCCATAAGTACACAGCCTACTCCAGCATTGGATATCCAATGGATGTAATGATAATGTTATCCTAGTCACGTCTACTGTTGATTGTAGTCATTTTGCAGGTCTCGGAATAGGCTACTATATACCCCTGAGTGATAAGGGTTATCCTATCCAACCCTAACATTTTTTTTAAATTTTATTTACAATTTTCTTTTACTTTCTGACGTTGTAAATACAATACCTAAAGTTACACCCCTATTTTATCATTTATATGGTAGAACAACATTTTCCTGGACAGCTAGTGTCTCTATATATTCATTATAGTTCCTATGTACACATGGATGTACCTTTTTTATTAATATATCTAAACATTAATCGTCGTTGTAGTATGCAGAAATAAAACTGTACTCAACTAAAATCAACACCATAACTCACTTTATCGCACTGGAGGCGCAAGCGGACAAAGGCATTGTACCCTAGATTATCACAATCTAAACCACGCACCAGCTTAGTCTCTTAGCCTGCACCTTCACCTAAGTCTAGCTAATCTAGATGCCCTAACTCAGTACGATACGAGCAAGCACTAAATCCAGAGCATAACGAGACTACTGCCCGCCCAGACGCTGTTCACGTTGCCAAAGGATTAGTGGGGCCGTGAGTCTGGAATTAATTCGGTTCACTATTATTTTGCCAATTATTTATATTTATTTACATAAAATACCTTCGAAGCTACCAGGGATGATCCAATACTTTTAATGATTTAATTGACTCACTTGATTAAAAACAATGCCATCTGTCACAATATATATTACAAGTAAACAAATGTTAACTATATAACAAGTAAAATTACTAACAAGAAATAAATTTAATAATAATAATATGATAATAATAATAACTTTATTCAACAACAAAAGGTAACTTAAACTAAAATACATTTTGATACTTAGGTACCTAAACTAGGTCTAGCCTGTTCTTATAGGCACCTAAATATAATATAATATATACCTAACTATAAAATTGCATATCAGATTTCCGGTTCCAGGTCGTTAAACCGCCATTTGTGATTGCGGTACCGCGGTCGTACGACGACGAAAAGTAGGTACTATTCTGCTCTGCCGGTACTCAACACTATTATTAATAAAATTCTCACAGAAAATCTGCATAAGTCACAAACAGAGTCAAATATACTTTATTCAAGTAGGCCCATCTCAAGCACTTTTAAATCGGCAATAAAATAATAATAAAATCAGTAAAAATAATAACATTAATATTTCCAAAAAGGAAGTGTTTATACTAATATTTATATATTTGACGGTCCCGATGGCGCAGATGGTAGTGATCCTATCTTGTGCGCCAAAGATTGTGGGTTTGATTCCCATCCGGACTCAATATTTATGTGATGATATTTGTATTTGTTCTGTGTCTGGGTGTAAAATATATGTACTGAAATAGTATATTTGTAATTCCTCTGTTATTTAACGTGCGTAACACAAACGCTTAAAACCACTTACCACGGAGTCAGGTCAATGTATAAGATGTTGTGGGACTTAATTATTATTATTAAGTCAAATTGACATTAAATGATAGTTTTTACCCACATTCCAATATAAAATAAACAAACAACAAATAATCCAGGATTAATAATGAGGCATCCCTTTAATTAAATGTAAACTGGCGCTAAAAATCCCGAGCAAATCCTGGCGCGCCACGATGACAAAGTTTCCGCGGGAATCGAACCGCAAGCTGCGGTTGTGGCGCAAGTTGGGAACTTTGTTGTTATCTTACCCTTTCAGTAACCAGACACACAGACAGCAACATTTTGTTAATATTTCTTATATAACCTTTATATCAACTTATGTATTATACTCGCTGTGGGGTACCAGCGGCACAGAATAGGTCCTCTTGTGCCACATAATAGAGACTAAAATACCGACAGAGTAGAATAGTACCTCCCTCTGTACCAGGTGTCGTAAGAGGCAACTGTGATATTAAGACCGACAGATAGCGATAAATCCATTCAAAACAGCGTTAGCTTAAATGCAAGATGGCGGAAATAGGCAGCAGTGTTTCCGAAGTCACGCTCTGTAATTCTCGACTCGCCATTGCAGAGAACAGCTTCATGATATTGCTTGGTTATGTTATTGCCCATCACCGCCACGTTGCATATGGCTACGCCGTTTGGGATAGATATAGCTATATCATCATCATCATATCAGCCATTGCAAGTCAACTGCAGGACATAGGACTTCCCAAGAAAGGGGGAGTTTTGCCAATAATTGCTGCGCTGGGCAAGCGTGTTGGCAATCACAGAGTGCAGTTTCCTATATGAAGGTGCTGCTGCCCATACCCACCCTATGCGTTTAAACTACTGTGGCGGAAGGATATACCGCCATCTGTTGGTACTGGCACCTTAGTCGCTTCTTACAACACCTGGTACAGACAAAGGTACTATTCTACTCGCCGGTATCTCACGGCACATTATAAAGCCTAAATATATATTTAAATAAAGATAATAAAGATTTCGGTCTAAAAGTTTTGGTCTAAAAATGTAATAAATTGATGATTTTGATAGCTCAAGTGGTATCACTGTTTTTCTATTAAACATCACTGGTTGTTTTATCGTGGCGTAGAAGTAGAGGTGTGGTTCTCTCATGCCTTGCGCCGCGGTGTTGGTTCCGATAGCGGTCCGCTGTAAGATTAAGAAGTCACCAAACGAACATGCTTCCTTACTTTGTTCCGGGATCAGGGCTGCCGCAACGACGACGCGTTACTTTATTTTGATTTGTTTTTTATATACTGCTAGGTATTTAACATGAACATTTTGAAATCTTTTTTATGTGTACAAGTACAAAATGATCATCATCATACCAGTCCACAGCTGGACATAAGGCTCCAAGCCTCCAAGAAGGAGGTTATTTGCCCATAATTGCCGCGCTGGGCAAGCGTGTTGGTAAGCGCAGAGCGTGGATTTCGCGACGAGGATGCTGCTGCCCACCAGCACTCTGTGCATTTGGGCTGTGCTGTTTCGGAAGGATATACCGCCATCTGTCGATATGATGGTGATGACTAGCTTACCCGACAGACGTTGTCCTGAGAGTGGTACTATTCTACTCCGTGCACACATCTATGTGAATGATCTATTTTATGAATGCACCTACAAAATTTTTATCATATTTTATACTTCTACAACGGCTGTAAAATAAACAAGACAAATATCTAGATTTTCCGTGCAGAATACAAATATATTACAAGGAGTGCACATTCTTGAGCTATTCCGCGTTTGAACATTTATTTGGGGGCTTGGAACTGTCATAGTGTATATGAAGACAGATGAATATAAACTTTCAAATAGATTTTAACAAACAAATTTTTAATGAAAAGTTTTTGCTAGTTAGAGTTAGTTTCTAGTATATACCTTTGTCAATACTAGAAATAACTAAAAATATCAGTTACAAAATAACAATGCTAATATGTATAGGGTCAACTGAAACGAAATATTGGTTAGGTTGGGTTAAAATGACCACAGCGCACAAGCAGAGCGGGTTGCTATATGCAAAAATAATTTATTACTTCATATGTTATATTAATGTTATAAATCACGGTTTACTACTAGTAGTGACCCCGTCAGGTCATCAGAGTCACATAAATAAGAGAGATATGAACATTTTCTACAAGTTTATAATAATACATTTCATAAAATTAAACTATTAAAACCTAAATCAGAATGTAAAATGGCAAGTTTTATATAATTGTGTTGTTGTAACAAATTTATTTTGCCCATAATTGCCGGGCCAGGCCAGCGTGTTGGCAATCGCAGAGCGCAGCTTTCGTGACGGGGATGCTACGGCCTATCCCTGTGCATTTGAGCTACACTGTTTCAGATACATATACCGCCATCTATCGATTCTGGTACCTTATTTGCCATTTACAACATTTGTTGCAGTGGGAGGTACTATTCACGGCATATCTGCCGGCATTGATGAATACAAAGTCTATTTATACCTGTATTCTGATGGTAATTGGGACTAGGCGGATAAAACCGCGGTGCCCTGCTAGTCAACAATAAATAAATTCATAATTAGAAAGTATACTGCTTTTATAATCACTATGGCTTGAATTTACCGCGCAAATATCCTCCGGGTGCCCAGAAAACGCGACGGGAAATAACGTAACCTTTTAAAATATGCTACATATTTTTTTAATTTACTCCAAACAAGTTTGTACCAGGTGTGTGAAAAGGCGAGTAAAGTACACAGAAGGCGGTATATCCTTCCGAATCAGCACAAATTAAATGCAAGAGGACGGGAGGGCAGTAGCATTCCCATCACGAAAGCTGCGCTCTGCAATTGCTAACACGCTTGCCCAGTGCGGCAATTACGGACGACATTCCCCCTTTCTTGGAGGAAAAAACAAATAATTTATAATTGCCCTGTTAGGCAAACGTGTTGAAATCGCAAAGCGTAGCGTTCTGTTGCATTTATTGTGTGCCAATTCAGTTGGATATACCGTCATCTATCGGTCCAGGTACCTCAGTCGCCGATTACGACGGCTAATATGCCAGTTCGATTTTTCTATATAATTATTTGTCAAATATTATTCGTACTTAACAATAGATGCATAAACACAATAGAAAAATCCTCAACATGTTTCCTCGCAAACCAACTTAACTAAGGAATTGCCGTGCCAGCCCTACGTCAAGTAGTAGGGACCGACGATCAATCAGCCGTTACAGGCGTCCACGAAAAATCTCCAAACAAAAACACCCCCTATCCAATGGGAATAAGGTCCTGCGAAATGTCCGCTGCTGTACACTAAGAGACCCTAATGTAATATTAGTAAGTAATAAAGGAAAGGGTTTCTTGATATATGCCGGTGATTTCCTCAGACACATTACTGCAATTACAGATCACTTCTTTGCTTACACTCATTTGTTTGTGTGGGATTCTTAGCAAATCCAGACGCATAATTGGAGTGATAATGAATATGCTTCTGCAGGGCATGAAGGCCTCACTATTGCTATCACGCGGAATGTACTATTCTAGAAAAGACAAGTAGGAAGCAGTTTGGGATGTTACGTTAGAGTGCGGTTTGGCTTACTCTGGAATCATACGTTTGAATAAAATAAGTACAAAAAAATATATTTAGCATTAAAACTTATTTGCAAAGTGTCCAGTACATAAGCGAGAGGTGAAACGAAAGTCGTGCTCTATCTCGCTCTAATCGCGGGCCGCCCTCAGGTGCTTATGATAAAACTTAACAAAATTAAACTCCAAGTTTGAGCGGGTGGCATCTTAATGCCTTTTAAAGCCGAGCCCGTGTAGAGAAAGTGTATTTGATAAAATAAACTTGTATATTTATATAAATACGACTGAATTTTATTTGTATTATGACATAACAAAATTTTATAAAACTTACATAAAAGCGTGTTTAGTCATCCATCTTTCTATTCTTATCTGAAGACTGGCGCGACGGTAGGACGATAGGCGGACGTAGGTAGAAGGCCATGATGATGTTTATGTTTTTCGTGTGTCTAGGTGTTGAAAATGTGTAAATACGTATTTAAGTATTATATCTGTGAATCCTCTGTTGTCTGATATCCGTAACACAAGCGCTTTAAGTGACTTAACACGGAGGTTGGTCAATGTATGAGATCATAGTACATTATAAAACAAATTTTCATAGATTTCACCAACATCGAACCCAGTGTATCCGTATGTAGGACAAAACATTAGCTACCACGCCAACGTGGCCTTCCTACGTTAGTGATGGGACTCAATTAACCGGTAACTCGATTGGTTGACTCAACTCAACTGCTTGGAAATAAAAAATGTATCCGCCAGAAGCTCAAAGCACTTTAGGAATCGCCCATGAATTTTACATCGGTACGACGCAATTTTCAGGACTGACTGCATCCACTGAATCGCGCCCAGTTTAAACTGTTCGAGTGAGAATTTCTTTTAATTTTCCAATGTGACTTCTGCAATTTGAAATATTATTTTCTATGATATGAAATGTGACTTTCTACTTATATTTTTGCCAATAACTTTAAGACCCTATTTTGCAGAAATGCTAACCAATTCATTTGTTTTCAATAATCCTTTTCTTATTTTTTAATAATATTTGCAAAAATTAATATAGCAAAATTTTGTTATCAAGACTGAACATTAAATGCGAGCCATTGAGGTAAATAAACACGGAAACTGTGTAGGGTGGGCATCAGATCAACCTACCCAAACCTGTCAAATTTTTACAATCAATTTTGAACTCAATGTCTCGCTTGTATAGATCAATATTGATTGCGAAGTTTTGACAGATTTGAGACGTTTATCTGTTGTTGTGTTCATACCCACGGTTAATTATTTTGAAAGACTTGATTCTTATATCAATCAAGTCAAAGACGTTTTTTGTGTGTTACAGTTTTCGTCGCAACAGCTTCTTATGTAATATGAGTATATGACCTTTTTGATATGAATGGTCATATACTCCTACTTGATAAGAAGATGATGAATTCATTTTAAAGATATTAGCGAAAGAAAGTTTGTTTTCAATTTAAATGACATTGCCCTTTTTTAATTTCTTTAATACATTGATACTCATACCATTAAATATTATTAATATATAATTAAAGTTATCATATCAATTTGTATATTAAATTAAGAGTATATACACAAGATATATAAATTTTAGTGCTATTTAATTGGATTTTTAAATACTTTCTATTCCTTTATCTAACAAAGATACTATTTCAAAAATATTTTAAAGATATGTTGTAATTATTCTATATAGTTTTAGTATATTCGTTTTCTTCTAAAATGTTTGTATTCTTATCCATAATATATTATATAAATAAACCGAACATGTAAGTAAATCAAGTAGAACAGTTATAAATTATACTTGCACTCGTGTTACGGACGCCAAACCACAGAGGACTCAAAAATATACTACTTCAATACATATATTCCACACCCAGACACAGAGAAAACATAAATATCATCACGTAAATATGTGTCCTGGGTGGGAATTGAACTTACGACCTGTGGCGCACAAGATAGGATCACTAACATCCGCCATTGGGTTCGTCAAATTATTTTTTATTATTAGAATCAGGACTATATATTATTGAATAATAAGCCAATCAAGATAGTGCAGTTTTAAGCTCAAACTGCGTTTGGGCGTGCAAATCAGGTACAGGCACAATAGAACCGGTAATGTTCCGTAATTACCGTTTAAAGCCGCCGCGTTCATCATCGGTTTAATAAGAGCCAGTGCTAATTGTTCGGCGCATCGACGTTTCACAACACAACAGATTATGGCCATTTTGTAAAATAGCGGTCAAATTGATATAGTAATTAACTCTTAATCGGATTGACGAAGTTTCATATTCACTTAAACGGATACAATGTTAATACATACACTAGCGATGCTTTTGCACTATACTGCTTATATACAATGAATTACGAACATTAGTTTATTATACACCAGCGACTTTGTCATTGTTTGTATTGTAATACTAGCTACAGAATTAATTTTATATAACATCGATGTTTCTGTCCCTACAGTAAACCCACCTTTTAAGCTGCAAATTGCCCGGTATCAAATATCTACTTTCGCTTATTATCATTTTCTTTTTCATTAAATAGTGTAGTTTCAATAAAACAAAGCGCGGACACACTCTATTTATAAATTAAAATGGCGTAATTGCGCAGATGGTAGTGATCCAGCCTTGTGCTCCAAAGATCGGTGCGATCCCCACCCAGGATTAATATTTATATATATATATATATATATATATTTTTTAATAATAATAATAATAAATTCCCACAACATCTCATACATTGACCTGACTCCGTGGTAAGTCGCTTAAAGCACTTGTGTTACGGACGCCAGACAACAGAGGAATCACAAATATACTACTTAAATACATATATTTTACACCCATACACAGAGCAAACACAAATATCATCATATAAATATTTGCTCTGGGTGGGAATCGAACCCACGACCCCTGGTGCACAAGACAGGATCACTACCATCTGCGCCATCGGGCCCGTCAATAATATGATGATATTTGTGGTTGTTCTATGTCTAAGTATTATGTATAGGTATGAATTTAAGTAGTATATTTGTGGCTCCTCTGCTGTCTGATATCCGTAACACAAGGGTTTAAGCGACTTACCACGGAGTCCGGTCAATGTATGAGATGTTGTAGGAAATTATTATTATTTATTTATTAACAAGCACTTAAAAAAAGACTTGTCATGACGTGACATGGTTTGATAAATCGATATTACGTTACCGGTTGATAAAAATGGAGCTGAACATCACTAAATGGGACCGGCCATTGATGGAACCTTAACATTTGGACCGAGTCGTATTGACGCGTTAATCACCGCTTGTGTAAAGTCTGATGTACCGGAGATGCCAGTAATTGCTCTTACCGGTTAATAATTAATTGAATATTATCCCATCTGTCTATATAACTAAGACTTCAAGAAATGTCTTGCACGCTGAGGGTCTTGGGCTCGATCCTCATCTAGGACAAAATTTGTATTTTTCTGTATCTGTAAAATGTTATAATATAATTCTTCTATTGTCTATTAATCGCAACAAGTGCATACATATATAAATATTTATAGTAAAATTAAAGTGACATTTTATACGTTGACGTGATTCCAATATAAGTAGCTTTAAGCACTTATCTGAGAGTATCTGTATCCATAAGGATAAACAGCCAATTTACTTATTAAATTACTTTATAACATATAGCTTGTAGTAATTGACTTTTAATATTATACCAGATTGACAAACAAGTGATAGTAAGCGTCACTGAAGCCTGTGAACGCTCGTAATATGACAAGAATCTTACCAGCGCTCTGCCAATTTTGTAACCTAACGATATAATATAATATTACCCAAGCATTTCAATGCCTCTCTCACCCTTTAGACCCGAAAACAGCAATGCAAACACGGCTATTTGGCGATAGAATCAGCTGAGAGTAAAGTCCCGATGCAGACGACCATTGCATAAGGTCCACCTCAATAAAATCCATAACAAAAATGCTTTCAGCTACTTATCTTGGATTTAGATCAATTTACGATTTAACTTACTAAACTTCTTTGTAACAAATAGCCAAAAGTCACCCCTACAAATATGTTCAAATCATTTTACTTCACCATCCCTCAAAAACTAGTAGCAAAATTGCACTGCCCTAAACCCGGTACACCTGTAACCTCGACCGGACACGGATTATCCGGCGCGGACAGGTTAATCCGGGCATTGTCCGGGCCAAATACAACAACAAATACCGACCCCTGTCTATCGACCCAATTTATTGCCCACTTTGGCCCGTTCGCCCTCCGTAATAAGCTACATGATTTTAGAGTTCATATATTAAATTTGGTCACGCTATGTTATTTTATCATCATCATACCAGCTATTGAAAGTCCACTACTGGACATATGCCTCTCCAAGAAAGAAGGGGTATTGCCCATAATTGCCGCACTGAGCAAGCGTGTTGGCAATCCCAGAGCGTAGCTATCGCGGCGGGGATGCTGCTGCCCATGAATGAATGGGAATGGGAGAGAATGCCCTGTGCATTTGAACTGCACTGTTTCGGATGGATATGCCGCTATCTGTCGTTTCTGGTACCTTTTACGACACCTGGTGCAGGGATATCACCTGGCTCTATGAAAAATATTCTCATTTATATAATTAACAATCAACCTCTTTTAATATGACCTATATTAATTAATTTCAATTACAACGACGAACAACTAGGTATACGCATTCCATCGCTGTTTCTGACCTACGCTCCAAAAGCAATTTCTCACCCAGCACTTAATGTAATACTATTTCGCCCCTTATAAGTCACGCCGTAATTGCCGCAAGCTTAATTCTTTGCGAGATTGTGACGTCACAGTTCCCGGTAAATCTCGCCAGCAGCTCGTTGGAGGCTGCGGTAATAACTCTCGGATCTCATATCATTACCTCTCACTGGGGAGGGGAGAGAAGTGCAGGGGAGAGGAGGGGAGTGTTATGGCCTTCCGCGTTGTGGGAACGTTTATTAGACTTAGTTGGTCTTGGCCTGTTTGTTCAGCCTAGTTTGTTAGTAGTCAGCGTGCATCGACAAAAACAAAGCAAAATAAGCCTTCGTCTAAAGCATTAAAAACAGTTTTCTTGTGCACGATTAAAACGCTGACCAGAATCTCCACTAAAACATTCAACTAGTTGTCAGACGACAAGGTCACACGCTTAAACCGGATTAAGCCGGCTTAACCGGTGCTGGCCACTAATCCGGACGAATTTTACAGGCGAAATTACCGGTTCGCGGACCGGTTAATTGTTGCCGGTATTATGTTAATATGTCAACCGTTCAGCAACCCTTTGTTTCAATAAAGCCTACAATTAACCTTTGTCTTTATATTTTATTTATTGTTAAAGATTTAACATTCGACATTAGTTGCTTGAACTTAGAAAATAATAACAATATGAGGTGATCCGATTGACGATGTTAGCTCTAATTAAGTTTGTGCCCCCCATAGTGGCGATTAAGGAACGAACAAAGAAGAAAAAAGGCGACGAAAGGAGGTAGATATACCCGAAACAGCGTAGCCTTAATGCAACTGGGCGGGAATGAGCAGCAGCATTCCGGTCGCGATGGTTCTCTCGGCGATTGGAACACGGTAGCTCAGCGCTGCAATTATAGATAGAATTCCCCCTTTTTAGGGAAGCCAGTGTCTATTAGTGGTTGTTCTATGACTGCTATGTTGATGATGAGTTAGTCAACGTATTAAGCGATATTTGCAACGTGTCTACCAAGCGACTGACAGCTGTGTCAACGATTAAAATATATTAGAAAAGTTAGTAATGCCTTTAAATTCTTTATAACTCTTAATTCCCGATTTATATGTCAATTCTGCTAACGTCACATCATCATCATCATACCAGCCAATGGAAGTCCAGTTCTGGACATAAGCCTGCCCAAAAAGAAGGAATTTTGCCCATAATTGCCGCATTAGGCAAGCTTGTTGGTAATCGCAGAGCGCAGCTTTCGGGACGGGGATGCTTCTGCCACTACAGGTATTATGGGTCAGATTTAAGAATAAATCTGTTTTAGATGCTCCATTTTTCAAGGATATACAAGATAAGATATACAACGCAACGACCAATATGAGCGAAGTAGAAATAATAAAATGTTCTTTAAATTAACAATTATATTTGTAATTTCCGAAAGTATTGATAAAAAAAACTCATTAACTTTATTAAACAGCTTGGATTTAAACGCATTAAAATATAAGGGTGTGAACGCATTCCTGAGCCGCGCCCGCATCCTCGAAAATGCGACAAACTGTATGACGGGGCCAGACAGATAAATCTCTACATCTGAGTCGTAATCTGATGATGATGACACAGTGTACAAGTAAGCATTGCGTTAAGGTTGTGAAAACACTACGTACTAGATGTTGTGGGAATTTATTATTATTATATCAGCCTTGATTCCGTGATAATTTGCTTGAAACACTAGTGTTACAGACATCAGACAACAGGGGAATTACAAGTATACTACTTAAATACATATGTTTAACACCCAGACACAGAACAAACACAATTATTTAGACGGGATCACTATCATCTGCACCATCAGGCCTGTCGGGTATTAAGAGAAATCTGTCACAAAGAAAAATCTACAAACCTATCTTACTGATTCTCCGTGGTCACTGTGCTTGCAGTTTTAAAATATCCCGAGATATATAAATATTCACATAATACTATCCGGGCGTCAATGGGCGCTCTCGGTCGTGTCACTAGACCGGCTGATCTCTCAAATTAGTTGAAACATTGTAACATTCACTGGATAGTGCAATCATTAATTGTGAATGTGAACGAATGAAAACGTACACATTAATATATTGAGCGTTTGAAGGACAGAAGCCAAAATATGTACTATTTTCAAACATTTATGCGTTCACTAGCCGTCATATCTATAGCCTTGAGGTACCGGTAGAGTAAAACAGTACCTCCCTCTGTACCAGGTGTCGTAAGAGGTGACTAAGATACCAGAACCGACAGATGACGGTATCTCCATTCGAATCAGTGTAGCTCAAATGTACAGGGCAGGGGTGGGCAGCAGCATCCCCGTTGCAGTCTACGCTCTGCAAATTGCCTAGCGCGGCAATCATGAGTAAATGAGTGATAATGCGTTTCCTTGTCATAATAAAGCTACTCTTTAAACGACTTTAAAACGCGGTCTCAAACGTTAGTTTGAGAACGGTTGTCGTAAGAAGACCAAAACGAAGAACAAAAATTAAAAAAGAAGCCGTCTAACGAGGATATTTATTACTAAAACGTATATACTTGATCGAGGTACACCTATTACAAAGGTCGTCTGCGTTGGTACCCCAATCTCGCTTATTTCTTAATAGCAGTGCACGCATTCCTGTGTTCCGGATTGACATAATACATAATTCATTTCACAAATTTGGCCACACGTTTACCATACGCGCGGACCGTATGCTTGTTTGCTGACTTAAAAAAAAATAAAAAATATATATAAGTTATCTGTAAGGATATACCGCTACCTGTTGGTTCCGGTACCTTAGTCGCCTCTTACGACACTTAGTACAGAGAGAGGAACTAATGATAGTATTTATAAAAACTAAGAACTAATAACAAGTCACAATTGACCCAGTGAAGTGTATTATTTCGACTGCCAAAAAGGCATAAATATTTAATTGCCCGCCCTCCCCGGAACAGCGGGATCCCGAGTTATGATAATTATATTCAAATACAAGTGTCAGATGGTATTACGTATAATTCCTGCAAATATTTACGCACCGGTTAATTTATACGAGGCTATGCACAAACACACATTACAAACTGTTATAATATATAGGAATTTGTTGGGTTTCACCCGTGGTGTTGGTTACGACACAAAGCGATTATAGAATCTGTGGACTATATATTTTTTATATTATTTTTTCTTTATTACTATTCAAATGTTCGTATATTTAAATATACATACATACATATATATATAAATATATACTGTTCAAATTCACTCTATTCCTTTGTATTCAAAGCATGGAAAAAGATCGATAGTCACAAATTCAACTGTCGCAAGGGACAATGTGCCGTTAGGTCCTTAGGTCCCGGCAGAGTAAAATAGTACCTCCCTCAGTACCAAGAGTCGTAAGAGGCGACTTAGGTACCAGAACCGACAGATGACAGTATATTCAACTGAGAGAGTGTAGCTCAAATGCATAAGACGGGGAAGGGCTCCTGGTCGTGAAAGCTGCGCTCTGCGATTTTTTGCGATTGCCAATTATGGGCAAAATTTCCCCTTTTTTGGGGAGGCCTATGGATAACAGCGGACGTCAATATCTACTATAGGTACACTAGAATCACAGAAATCTACTGAATTACCTCCTGGAATCCTATTTGACTTAGCTTGGGTAGGATTTATGTCAACTGCGCATATTCTACAACTGATGCTGAAAATTATTAGTGACTCAACCCGATGGCTAATGACAGTTGGAGCCGCCACGTGCAAGCAAACTATACTGATAAAGAGAGTTACAATTTGGCTCTGCCGGTATCCAGGACAATGAATCATCATCACCATCATCATATCAGCCATAAGTCGTCCACTGCCGGACATAGGCCTCCCCAAGGAATCTCCAATAGGACCGGTTGTATGCGGCCTGTGTCCAACGCGATCCTGCGGTTTAAGTCAGATCGTCTGTCCATCATGCGGGTGGACGCCCTACGCTGCGCTTGCTGGTACGTGGTCGCCATTCTAGAACTCCATCGGCCATCGGTTCTTACTAATCCGCCGGGCAATGTCGGTCACTTTGGTTCTGTTACGAATCTCCACATTCCTGATTAGATCGCGCAAAGAGACTTCGAGCATTGCCCTCTCTATAGCATTTTGAGCTACTTTCAGTTAGCAATGAATATTAGCAGGGTAATACCGCTTTTCTTAAATATCTGCCGCCAAGCAAAAATCCTAGCAAATAATTACACTCGCCGTCAGCTGTTAACTTGAACGCAGACATACCTTCTTAACCTCGCGGTGTAAATGCTCGTGTTAATTAAATTAATTAAATCCAACCAGTTTACTCTATCCGAGAGTTATTGAGGTACTCTATTTGTTGAACACTTGCTTGTTAAAACCTTAACAATGAGTTGGATGAGTTAAATAAATAAATAATCGTCCGTTCTTTTGGCTTTTATAATATTTTGTAGCGTTTAATGGCTTTTTATTAATTAAAACTACTTTTAGAAGGCTTTAAAGGAGGTTTTGTTAGACTTTTATGTTTTTATTTTATACGTTTTGGTTACTTTTCGGCTAGCGTTTTTAAAAGAAGCTAATATTTAAAATATTTAATTATAGAATTTTATTGAAGAACGTAATAAAATTTTAGCATGTAACAATGCTTGAGTTTTGATCATAGATTGGTGTCAATCGAAGTCATCAAGACTCAAATATCTATTAAATTTGGTTTCATTTGTGAGTACTTACTGTTTTATTTTTGGTTGTCAGTATGTGTACGTAGAAAGCAATCTTACCTGAAACAAAAATAACACAATAAATTAAAACGTGATAAAAAAATTACGTTTCCTAACTTACAATTGTTTTAAGCAATTTTTAAAATTACACCAAAATTACTGAACATTAAATTATTTAAATATAAATTTGTGTACGAGTACATTAACCGATTAAGTCATTACCGAAGAAAAAAAACGTAGTGTTAGTGTCTGGATTGAAGAAATCCAAGATGCATATCGCATTACGAAATTATTTTTTTTTTTATTTATTTAACTTTATTGCACAAAATGTTACAACATGTACAAATGGCGGACTTAATGCCAAATGGCATTATCTCCCAGTCAACCATTACACAAAACTGACAAAAAAATCTATATATATATACATAGTGGTGCAGGCAATATATATACAAAATAAATAAACATGGCATACATATTTGTATAAATAAACGCAATAAATGCATATGATATAAAAATATATATATATATATGTATGTATATAAATAAAAATATGAATTCACTATGGTATTTTTTTCAATATTTAACATAAACAGTGTTTGCATTGCTGTTTACCGGTTTGAAGGGTGAGAGAGGTAGTGAAATTACTAGGTAAATGTGACATAGTATCTTCAATTCACAAGGTTAACAACATGCTAGTAATATCTTTTGTGATGACATTAGCATATATAGGCTACGGTACTTACCGTAAGTTTATGAAAGGTTCATTACACGAACCACCAGAAAAGAACCTGCTAGATAAACTAATGGCGATAAGGGTTCAAATAACACCAAATGGTAGTTATTATTGGAACCTATACCGGCGTCGGCGCTAACAAAACGTTGTCTTAATAGTAGATGTTAGAGCAATTCAATTTTATCCCGAAGTCAGTCAGTTACAAACAGTAATAAACCTTAGCAATAAGTTTAACATTAACGCAATTTTTTAATTTATTTAAAGGCATATTTGTTCTTCCAATTGGGATTTTGTTATAAAATCTTACACTATTAAATAGAAAAAATACTGATGAAATTCTGTTTACCAAAACTTTCTCTTGGATACAAACAATATAATCAGATTTACATAGATGAAAGTTGATTTCAAAAGCAACGTTAGAAATGTATAATTAGTAAAATTACTACCAACTGGACGATTCCAAATACGCAGGAATAGTTTTGCAAGTATGCGGCCGGCACACCGCCATGATTACTATTTGTGCAATCGGCTTGTTGGTATGTTTACACTAATTTACGAATTAGCTTCTAATTGTTTAATTTTCAAGTAATTGTTACAATCGATTTCACTCACGTGAATTTATGAATTCTTTCTCAATAAGCAGGAACGAGTTTTTATAATCATTTGTGTTTTTTAATTCCCACAACATCTCATACACTGACCTAACCCCGAAGTAAGTCATTCATAGTTACGGACACCAGACAACAGAGGAATCACAAATATATCATCTTAATACGTATATTTTACACCCAGACATAGAGCAAACACAAATAACATCATATAAATATATGCCCTGGGTGGGATTCTACCCCACGACCCTTGGAGCAGAAGATAGGTTTATTATATAATTACCATCTGCGCTATCTGGCGCAAAATCATATTCTTACAAAATTTAAAACATTTGACCTGACTTCCAAGTAAGTATATAAAACAGTTACAGGGGAATCAAGAAAATAATACTTAAACACATATTTCTTACAAATTTGTACCAGGTGGTGATCAAACCTATGATATTCTATATTATGAAAGACTCTACCTTATGCGCCATTGAGACCGTTAATGTCATCAAAACAGATCAATTATAACAACACAAGTTAGTTAAAAGAGATCATTATCATTATTACAGCCATTGGAAGTCCTCTGTTGGACATAGGCTTTCTCAAGAAAGGAAAAATATTGCTAATAATTGGGCTGGGCAAGCGTGTGACAATCGCAGAACGCAGCTTTTGAGGTAGGGATTCAGCTGCCCATCCCCACACTATGCATTGTCTCCGATAGATATACTGCCATTTGTCGGTTCTGGTACCTAAGTAACCTCCTAATGTATAGTACCCCCCTCTTTACCAGGTGTTGCACACCTGGTAAAGAGGGGGGTACTATACATCACGCCTGTGTTCCATCGGGATTGGCGGAGACTATGGACTCGCTTCCCTTAATTGCATTAGTCCTTTCATACACGCTCGTGTATTCTTGGTACTTCCGACTAGACCCTTCTTTAATACCTCTTCTAAGTAGAAGTAGGTTTGTATATGTTCGTCTCAGTCGTCTTATACGAACTCTTCCATTCACTTCTGTTCTATATATTTGTGCAGTCATTCTACTTTCATCTATTCTTTCTACATTCCCGAACCATCTCAACATTACTTTCTCTATTGTTATCACAATATCATAATTTACACCACATTGATCTCTTATCACACTATTGTTTTAACTATCTCTCAAACTCACGCTATACACTTCGAAGTGTATAGCATTTTAACAGCATTTATTCTACTCGCGTGCTTCTTCTGTCATACCCAATATTCACTTAATGGCTTTAATATCTCCCTTAAGAAAGTCATCAATTATCCGTCACTCATTCATTCTTCAACGCCGTAAGAACATCCAGATATTTACGTCAAGAACTGCACACAGAAACAATAGCCCAGTTTAGCTAAAAGCAGTCCCCGGCGCCGCCATCTTGTCGTAATGACGCGGCAAATGGCCGCCTCGTAAGTTAAACGACCAAACATAAATATGAAAAGCGCAGCTGGCCGGAAAATTTGGATACTGAATACTCGATCAATTTTAATAAACCCAACGCTGAGAGCAAAGACATGTTTGATAGTGTATAAGGACTTATAAAGATTATAGCGTTGCTATTGAACTTAAAAGGTACCTTGTGTTTATTTGTTTTTTTTATTGTCGTAATTTTCAGTGAGGGCAATGCTTAGAGTTGGAACCGATGGCCAAAGGAGTCTTAAAGTTCTGGAATAGAGACCACGTACCGGCAAACGCAGCGTACCCACAAGATGGACAGACGATCTGACTAAAACCACAGGATCGCGCTAGACACAGGCCGCACACGACCGGTCCTATTGGAGATTACTTGGGGAGGCCTATGTCGGATACGATAATGATGAGGTTTGGGGAATCATATCTTAAGTCTAAACTATCCAAAGTGCCATGGTACACTGTAGCAGTATAGATATAGTGTATGTATGGGGACCAAAAGACGACGGTATATCCATGTGATTACAATTAGTAGTAATAAGGTAGAATAGTACCTTCTTCTGCACCAGGTGTGGTAAGAGGTGACTAAAGAACCGGTGACGGAATGAAATGAAATGAAACATGGTGGGTATGCGCACTATGTTTGCATACCGTGACAATTATGGGCAAGGTTGATCAAGGACATTGAGAAAATATCCACATATTTGTTCAAACGTGCTATGGCTGCTATTATAATAACAACAATACTTCAAGAACAACAAGGTAGGGATGGGCAGCAGCTTACTCTCTGCGATCCACCCAGCCACCACGCCTGCCCAGTAAGGCAGTTATATTTTACTATAACTATCTAAACAAAAATAATAAAATATTTGACACAATCAACTAAAAAGCATTTCAAAGTTAGCGTTTGCCGCAACTACATACAATTGAGTTGGAAAAAATCAACATAAATCTATTTTACAAAAAAACACAAACATCATTCCGGTGGGAAATAAAAACGCAAAACTAAAATATTGAAATAACACGTTATCGTAATAACAACAAATCAAAGTGGCTCTCGCATCAAACTATCAATAAATCCCTATAGGAAATTGAATATGAAATCTGCATAACATTGCGTGGAACGGAACGGCTACCGACACAATATCGTTGTAAAATCAACGTTATATCTTTAAGATAAGGCAGAGAATAGCGTGATATTGATGAGAGTTTTTGCAGGGTTTTTCAATGGACCATAGCCATCGGGGTAGCCTTTGTATCGATTTTGGCCTTTTTCGTGTGGATAGTGTTAAAAGATGGAGGCCATTTGAGGCCAAACATGGTTTCGCTATTTTGCTCTTGGTTTCCTTTTGTTGATTTTATAGCAAGTTTTTTAACTACAGCCGTCCTAGCGGCTACCCGCGTTAAGTCTGTATGGCTTATCAATATATTAAAACGGAATAAGCTATTTATTGACTTTCTTCATAGATTACAATAATAATTGATAATTCACACAACCCTTCCTACATTTTAAGATCGAATGTTTGTATTTTGGATGTATATTTACTACTCTTGCGAATAATTTCGAAGATTTGCATGAAACTTCACTATAATATAGGTTAAATGGAGTAACACATAGGTTATAATTAACAAAGAACGGGCCGTATATGCCGGAAGGATACTCGACGGGCCGGATGGCATAGATGATAGTGATTCTATCCTACTCTTGTGCGCCAAAATTTCTTGGGTTCGATCCCCAAACAGGCAGCTATTTATATGATGTTATTTGTATTTGTTTTATGCCTGGGTGTTGAATATATATGTAAGTATGATATTTGTAATTCCTCTGTTGCCTGATGTCCATAATACTTACCGAATTTAATAATTATCTCGGACTCAGGTCAGTGTATTAAATGAAGTGTGAGATTTTTTTTTATTTGTCAATTTCATCTCAAACTACAGTGAAAAGTATTGTCATCATCTAGTTGTATTCTAAATGCAGACAATAATGAACGTTTTTATTTATATATATATAATCACTACTCTGTAATTACTCTTATCCAATAACAATAAATTTGTAAAACTCCGTTCGGATTTGTAAATAGCTTAATACCAACACTGCCGACGATCACTTCTTACATGATTATATCTTAAATTCATATGTATTGGTTATGTGTGGAATATTAAATTAATGTTATTATTATTTTTATAACAACCTGTAATTAGCATATCCACCAATTTTGAAGAACTTTAGTCTGTTTAAGGATAGATAATGGCTTGGAGAAGAACATAGGCTACTCGAAACACTAATCATGCGTAGACGAAATCTAAAGCACTTGTTTTAAGGATATCGGACTGTACCTCTGTGTGTTACAAGTGCTTTAAGTGACTTATCTTCGAGTCAGATTAATATACGAGATCTTGTGTGAATTAAAAATTCCAGAAGAATAGAAGCGTTCAGAAACCAAAACTGGACGTAACAAACGCTCCACTGAGAGTCACGTACCAGACCACATACCCAGAACTTATTCCCCGAGACCCAAACAAACAAGTCCCAAATAATATCTAATCACATTACCGGCGAAGATAACCGCGAGACCCAACCCTTGCAGCTTGGGCAATTACAAAAATTAACAGCCAGTGGCGCGCAATCTAGCAAATGATTCCCCGGGATGGGATCAGCCGTTTGCCCGCCCCCACGGGACTGGCCGTGGTTCATCGCGCGGGATTGCGAAGCAGTTGTGATGGACTTTGTTTGTTCCTCAGAAACAATGTAAGAAATATCTTGTAATGTAAGATAAATATATATATATTATAAATGCGAAAGTAAATCTGTCTCTCTGTCTGTCTATTACGCATTCCCGCTTAAACCTCTAAATCGATTTTGATGAAATTTGACACAGATAATCTTTAGACTAAGTTCTCTACATAGGCTATTTTTAATTGTAAAAAAAGGTTGTAAGAGGTCGAAAGGGGGGGGATGAAAAGTTGTATGGAAGTTTCTCTATTTTTGGAGCTTGAAACTTATTTTTTAGGCCATTGATTTGATATAAATAAATAAGACATTCAAAGTTTATATAAGTTAAGGTAAAGAGGTATGGTACCTAAAAAAGACTATTCCACGCGGACGAAGTCGCGGGCACAGCTGGTATGTTATATTCGTAGGGTATTTGTCATTTATGGGTTTACTACACTAACTGACTGACTGTCTGACTGACATATCGACGCAAGGCCTAAATCATAAGGGTTAGAAATTTGAAATTTTGTACAAGGGTTCATTGTATAAAGTAGAGGAGCACTAAGAAATGATTTTTAAAAATTCACGCCCTAAACGAGTAAAACAAGCGTGCAAAGTTAGTATGAAAGTTTGCTGTTTTTGAAGTTATATGAATCAAATTCAATATCATGGTTCTTCATTAAAAGTCGTGAAACAGGTGATACCTAAATTTAATAATTCTAGCACGCAATTAAAATGTAACTCTAATGTAAAATGTAATAAAAGTACTTTTTAAAAGCTTTAAAATGCGGTTTATGACATTTTTACTATTTTTGTTTGACGTTTTGGTAACCGTTCTCAAGATTGACAAAAGACGTTGTGTCGGGATTTGAAAATGTTATGACTCCAACATAAAAGCATACGGTTTGCTTGATGACCGCAGGCTACAGAATCTCGTGTCACCGCAAAGATATCACTAGTGTGTCGCCAACGTTGTGAACCGTGTCATATTTAGCCAATAATTTCACTGTCTCTCTCACCCTTCAAACCGAAACACAGCAATACGAAAACTGCTGTTTGGCGGCAGAAATAGGCCCGAGTGAGACGACCTTTGTTAGAGGTTTACCTTTAAAATAATTATTTTCCCTTTTTAGTTCACCAATCTAAATTTAATTTTTATTGTCATCATTATATTAATCCTAAGACTTATACTGATGGACATGGTCCTTGCGAAATTTTTCATTATGATCTCAAAGTTAGCCCAATAAATTTTGCGCTGGGCAGGCGTAGTAGAAAACCCAGTGCGTAGCATTGCGACGGAATTACTAATACCCCGTCCTGTCTTATTTGAGCTACGCTGATTTGGTTGGATATACACATACATATATATATATATTTGCCTGTACATCAGGGAAAAGCACTATTATTAGTACACCACATCAATAATATATATTTTTGGATAAATTAAAAGATTTATTCCAAGTCCGTACAATGCTTGTTATCCCGCCGCTCGCATCACACCCAAAAGCGTGTGCCGGTTTACCTGGCAAACTCAAACTCAGCACAATGACGTAGGCGATATTTCTCAGTCACCCCCCACCCCGACATGTCTGCTGTCACCCAAACAAGGGGGCGAATCCGACACCCATTGAAAGGAGCATATTTGTCACTATTCAGTTACTGACACATAGAGAAAGTGCCTTAGCTTGGTATTATAAGGTGATCGTGATATGTTAAGGTAAAAATTGTCTTCCATAGAGTTGTTACGGTCTAATGAACATATTGGACAGTATTTTTTTTAATACCACATCATCTTATACATTGACCTGATTCCGTGATAAGTCATTTAAAACTCTGGTGTTACGGACATTAGACAACAGAAGAATCGCAAATATATTACTTATATACACATATTTAACACCCAGACATTTTTATTTATTACGGACTGTCTTGTGCGCCATAGGTTGTAGGTTCATACAAATATTTAAATGATGATATTTATGTTTGTCCTGTGCCTGGGTATTAAAAACGTGTATTTAAGTAGTATATTTGTGATTCCTTTGTTGTCTGATGTCTAAAACACTAGTGCATTAAGCGACTTACTACGGAGATTCAGTCAGTCATTTTTATAATAATATATAAATAAAAATATTATCATTAAAATATAGCTAATCGATCAAACAATCACGCTCAAAAAGAAATAATTATCATTCTCAGAATTCAAGAGAAATTGATCTCAAAAAAGAGAAAGAGAGAGAGAAAGAGAGGGAAAGTAATGTCAAAATGTGTGATGTAAATAATCACTGTTTTATCATGATCATCATATCAGCCGGACTACTGGACAAAGACCTCACTAAGTGATTGCACAAATGCCAAGTTTCAATTTCAATTTTTAATACTCGAATTTTTAATTGTGTTGTGGTTGTGGTGTATTTAAAGGTGCTAATTGTATTGTGATCTGTCAGAGCTATGATGTTGGCCTTTTTTGTATCCAATATTTAATAGGACTCAAGCAGGTTGTATTTTTCTTAAAGGAATATTACAATAAATGGGAGTAGATATCGACTCAAAACAATGTACTTCAAACGCAACTGAGCGGGGATTGGCAGCAGCACTCCCGTCGCGAAGTTACACTCTGCGATTGCTACCACGCTTGCCAAGCGTGGCAATTATGACAATTTTCCTGTTCTTGGGTTGGGGGGGAGGGGTGGAGCTCTGTCCAGCAGTGGACGTTTTACGGCTGATATGACGATGATGATAAAGTTTATAATAAACCTCCCAATTCGGTAACACCAGTAAAGTAAAGATTAATTACCACGCAAACTGAGAATTAAGCCCAGTCTTTGAACTGAGAGCTGCCAAAGCCGCAAGCTCAAGACATTGTATCACTTCACATATTCCTTTCGCACATTATCCCGTCTCGTCACACGCCACTCCAGCTCTTTGAACCGTATGTCCTACGTCATAAAACACAAACTTCAATGTATACGAGGCTGACTCCGACCATCCGTCATTGTCCCGACGAGCTGTGACAAGACGCCGAGGAATTTGCTTATGAATACCATTGGTGGGGGTTATTGAGTTGGTTTTGATTAATGCTGTGTTCTCTTGGATTTATTGAATGTAGTTAGGGCTTTTAGGGTGCTTTTCCACTCGCGACATGTTCACGAATGTATCTGAGGACACGTTGACATTCGCCAGGTAGGTTTGTCTTTCTCTAGGTTGTGTAAGCGATTTGAATTGTCGGTCTTCTTTCCTGACAGTGGGAATAAGAGTACGGGTATACTAATACGTATAATACAAGTACAAGTATAATAGTAATATCATACAGAGGTAAACCGGCCTCATTCTCGACTTGGAGGGGAACGAGGCTGTTTATAATCATGAAGTTTGAGAAATAAACGGATTTGGTAAAGTTTTCCTGGATGTTTATTTTAAATAGTGTCCTTAGCTATATTCTTATGAATGCTGTGTGTTTATTCAACAAAGATTTTCGTAAAGTTATACGGGTCATCATTTAATGGAGTGGGTGCGAATCAGCATTTATTGGACCCTAATCAAAGTAAGTTCGTTTAGCGTTCCAAAACTATTTCACCCGCGTTTTATTTTTATTCATTCAAAATTCACAGATGCTCCGAGGTACCGGTACGGAAGAATAGTACCTCACTATGTACCAGGTGTCGTAAGAGGTGACTAGTGTACCTCAACGGACAGATGACGGTATATCCACCCGAGTCTATATATAAAGTAGCTCAAATGACACAAGGCGGGGATGGGCAGCAGCATCCCAGTCGCGAAGCTACGCTCTACGATGGCCACCACGTTTGTCCAGCTCGGCAATTATGGGCAAATTACCCCAATACCTTTCTTAGGAGGCTTATGTTCAATGCTAGACGTTTTTAAGGCTGCCATGGTGATGATGATGATAAACATCTATAGCTCTTAAATTTGACAATACTATTATGTACAGGAATTTTATGGACTAAGTAATAAAACCCAGATATTAAAATCCGTTTGAGAGATCTTGATCTTTTAATGAACTAAAGATTTAATGGCGTTAAGTTGATAAACTGATCGTATTTGTGGAAAGCAGCGAGTTCATTTCAACATTAAATAAGAATAGAGACGCACTTGCAATTTAAAAAGCGAAATGATATAATATATACATACATGACGCCTTAGTCCCATCGGAGTAGACAGAGACTATGGATCTCCACTTGTTACGATCTTGGCATACCTTTCTCGCTGCCCTAACTCTTATTAGTCCTTTCATATACGCTCGTTTATTCTTGTTACTTCTGACCTGGTCCTTCTTTAATACCCCTTCTACTTGGTTAGGCTTAAGATTGTGTTATCGTTTTATCTCTTCCTGCAAAAAATAAACTTTCCCACGGGCACCTATTTCAGAGAAGATCGAAGCACCACTTCCTAATCTAAGGTTCAATTTACTCACGTGTCACATTTTAGAAAGATCCATTGATAAAAAGCAACAAACGGACTTTCTCATGTACATCCGCATCGCGGCCTGATACAACATAATAAGTTGATAATAAATTCCAAATCAAGTCACAAACTGCCCGCCGCAGCACAAAAAGTGCCGACCCATATCCGACCGGGTTGCGCCATAAAAGGCTAGAACATGCACAGTTACTCGCGGTGTACGGTGCGGCGAACGCATCCGTGTGACGATTTGTGATTGACATCATGATGGTATTCTCGTCATTTTACTAGGTTGCAATACTCGTCTTTTATGTGTATTTATTTGTGGGTAATGTCGAATAAAACTTACTCAGACTAGCAACTGGACAGGGCAAAGAACAGGGCATATTTCACGCAGAACTGATTAGTGATGGGGCCATGAAGTTCTAGAGGGTATACCACGTAACGGTTATCGCAGCATGAGAAAATCAACAGCCAGATGATGATGGACGCAAGTAGCACACAGTCTATTCTATTGGCCTGATAAGGTGACGATCTTAATTGATTGTCTCTAGAATTAACCTACTGCATTTTACTGTATTCTACTTATGAGACACGTCTTTAACAATAGATCATAGCTATAGATATAGCTAAAAAAAACAGGATGTCATAAACTATAGGGAATGACTGCCTTTGGTCATTCAAGCATTAGAGTTCCTGCCACGGCATGGTATGTCAGTATAATTAGACATTTTAGTGAACCCATTGGTAAGACCTAGGAAAAATGAAGGGGATAGAACAGTTAAGGTTTACCTTCAGACTGTACGGATGCATTGTAAGGCAAAGTAACAGTAAAGCTACAAACTTTCACACGAGCATGCAGTAATAAGAAGTCAGCCTACATGAGGTAGACCTCGTACAAAAGTCCGTCTGCATTTGTACCTCACTCTCATCTATTTCTACCGCCAATTAACTGTTCGCTATGCTGTGTTTCGTTTTGAAGTGTGAGAGAGAGTGAAATTACTGGGTAATGTGACGTAATACCTTTAAATCACAAGGGTACAATTATAGGCTGCAGTGAATGTTACTATCAAGCAGACTGGTCCAATAAAAAAAGCCTAGACTAAAATCAACTATGAAATCTCAAGGATCTTTGTGACCTGATGATATTATATCTTACTACACAGTCACTTCACTGCCTTTTCCACTATTAAAAACAGAAGATTGCTGTTGTTTAGGGGCCGAAATTGGTGAGAGAGAATTGTGAGTGGCCATTTTCTCATCTTAAATATGCAAACTGAACATTATTCTATCAGAATTTCCTAGCATTAGCGCATGCGAGATTTAATATAGGAAACAGTAACAATTTGTCAACGGGTCCGTCCCACAAGGAGGGGGGAAGGGTGGGGGAAGCACGGGAAGTTGAGGGGAGACGTCTGCCTGTGAATTATTGGACGAGTGGCTGATAATTTATGGATATTTAGTCGGTTAAATTAACTTATTGGAAATATCGATGTTTACGAGCAAGCTGTCTGAGCTAGGAAAATTAATGCCTTATTTTGTCGACTGGAGACTTGGCATAAATGAAAAAATGCAAATAAAGTCGGTGGAGGCGACACGGTTAGGGCAGATGTGGTTTTTTACTATTTTCTTCTGAACCGACTTTTACCAAGGGAATCGTTGGTTTATCAATTTATAATAAAAGTTTGTTTAAAACTTTGTTGTAGCTACGATTCGATTTTGACACTTCACATGATTGAGAATAGACGTCGCTTGCGTCTTTTCTCCTAGCAAAATGTTATTTTTGATTATCAAATATTCCGACTGTCATCAACTGAAAAAGAGGTGCTAAGAAATGAAATACATATGTGCAAAGTGCAATCAAATCGATAAGCGGAAGAAAATATTTTTAACTAGAATAGAAATTATTAGTCAATTTATATGACTTGGATGAAGTCGTAGTCGGCAGAGCATAAAAAGCCCTCTATTTGCACCAAATAGGAAGGAAACCTCTAAGATACTGGTACCGACAGATGGCGGTATATTTATAGATAGCGTGGCTCAAATGCAACAAGATATAAATACGCAGCAGCCTCCTCGTCATAAAGCAACCACGATTGTACTAATGACTACGACTGATCTAATGATGATGATGATTGCTTGGATCGGGACCAGGATATCATAACTAGGTTTTTTATTAATATTAGTCTCATTAAGAACTTACTAAGTTTAGAAAAGTCTTCATCCAGGCATCTGTGTTATATTTACTAAATTCACTCAACATCTCATGCATTGACCTGATTACGACGTAAGCTGTTTAATATTATTTATATATTAAAATACAGTGAGGTACCAGCAAAGTAGAATCGTAAGTAAGAGGCAACTTAGGTAGCAGAACCAACAGATGGTGGTATATCCATCCAAAACAGAGTAGCTCAAATGCACAGGACGTGGATGGGCAGTAGCATCCCCTCCACGATTGCTAATACGCTTTGCAATTATGGGCAAAATTCCTCCTTTCTTGAAGAGGGCTATTACTTTTATCCAGCAGTGGACTTCTAATGGCTAATATGATTAAACACCCAGACATGGAACAAATACATCATATAAATATTTGTTTTGGATGGATGTCGAATGTCCGAACGAATGTCTGTTTGCTTTGATAGGAACATTACCGAATGCGCAATTAATCTCGTCGGCTTAGTGCTAAATTTAATCTTACACTGGATTGTATGACTTATCATAACAGCAACAAGTCTGAAACACTATTAGAATCTTAAAAACATGTTCCAGAATTATCCCGGCATATTTCGAAACATAATAATAATTGAATAAACTAAAATATTCATAAAACTCATTTGGTATAAACATTACCTTCCATATTAAATATACTTGGAACTTATAGAAATAAACATTGGGTTCGAGATAAACGCATCCTTTCTCCTAAATTTATGGTATCACTTGTATTTATGTTATAGTTCGTTAGTCTGAAATAAATGTCTCCGCTGCGCTCTGCGATTGCCAACCCGCTTGCCCAGCGCTGCAATTATGGGCAAATTTCCCATTTCTTGGGAAGGCCTGTGTCCAGCAGTGGACTTCCAATAGCTGATATGATGGTACAGTAGAATCTGCTTATAATGACATCGAAAGGAAGTGACAAACTTGTCATATTAAGCGGAGGTCGTACATAGCAAAGACATAAAACATATGTTAGAGCAACTTTGTATTTTTGTTAGGTCTTTAGTTTAATAAAGGAGACACATTACAAAGCGTATGTCAATAATGAAAAATAAATCGACAACATGACGCACGCGTTCGTCCAACGTAGTCACAAAAAGAGAGGTGGGTTAGGAATCAAGTCAGTCACTACAACCGGATATCGTTTCTTAAAATAGGTCATAAACATGTTATGTTAATATATCCGGCATAAGTGAAGTCATTATATCCGACCAAGTTGCTAAACATTTTGTATGAAAACCAAACTTTACACATACTTACTTCATACTTAGCGGTTGGTCGATATAGGCGGGGTCATAATAAACGGATTTTACTGAGTATTCTATATCAAGATATACAACAAATAGAAATGCTCATCATCGGATCAAACCCAAGACCTTTATAACATAAGATAGAACACTATCTGTTGCGCCATGAAAAAAACACTTCCTATCTTCCAACAACACAATCCCACAATTGTAACGATAAATGGTTGTCATATTGCGCTGTTCCCTATTTGAACAATTTTACAGAACTATATACAAAAGCGCAGACAATAGCAAAACTGGAATAGGCCTAGAAACCGAAGACCGAAACCGAACCAGACCGGTCCGAGTATAGATCGGTAACACGACCTCGCGGTTGCGTTACGCCGGGACTTGAAGCCACAACTACACTTCCTGTCCGCATCTAGGGCACTTAAGAATTGGCAAATATGTTTACTTTTATGTGGTTCATGATTTTAGTAGATTGTAAAAACAGATGTTTCAGTGCGATCACATAAATCTACCGCAAATCGAATTAGTTACGAAGACATTAATCCTTGATTTAAATATGTTAAATATAGAATGTTTCACATTACAGTCGTGTAGTTTTATTTTTATAACAGTGTTGCTAAGAAATACAGACCAGAATAATACCTCCTTATATAAAGATATACGTATACATATTTTCATAAATAAATTTAATACATACATAAGAAATAAAATGAATAAATATTAAAAATATACATCAATTTATAATAATAAAAAACTACTTACGGATCAGGAAGTACAGAAAATAATTTTAAAATTTAACCTAAAAACATGCGAGTTTGCCCCTTTTACTAACTAACAAAATTATTTCCCACAGGACGAACACGGAGTCGGGGGCGAAAGTATGTTAAACGAAACAATGTTTTATATGCCAAGTTGAATTGGATATACGATAAGTAAATGTTTAGAAGCCGGTTTACGGCCCCCCGGGGTCATATAAACTCCTCTAAAATAGATAATGGTTCTTCACTTGTACGGAGACACAACTTCATTGGTGCTTGGGGTATGGTGCGTTATTCTTTTTATAAAGATCCGTCAAACTTGCTATCCTTACTGCTTATCTATTTAACTTTTTGCACATTGAAATAGGCCGTGGGGTACCAGCAGAGTAGAATAGTGCTCCTGTTCCAGGTATCGTGAGTAAAACTTGAAGAGGCCACAAACAAACTTACCATCAATTATAATATAAGTTGGTTGAGATGGATAAATTACAACCGGATTGATAAAATTAGCTTTTATCTTTCGTCTTATAAATAGCTCAGCACCATCTTTGATTTTTGGTAGTACTGAAATTGTTGTTTATCTTATTCCGACGGAAGTATTAAGTTTTTCAGGATAATAATAATAATAATAAATTCCCACAACATCTCATACATTGACCTGACTCCGTGGTAAGTCGCTTAAAGCACTTGTGTTACGGACGCCAGACAACAGAGGAATCACAAATATACTACTTAAATACATATATTTTACACCCATACACAGAGCAAACACAAATATCATCATATAAATATTTGCTCTGGGTGGGAATCGAACGACCCCTGGTGCACAAGACAGGATCACTACCATCTGCGCCATCGGGCCCAGTTCGATTCCCACCCATGTCAGGATGAAAGGTAGCCTTTGTCCTTGTCCGTACTTCCAGTTGGGATCAATGCAATATTTAAAGAAAATTTGTTATACAGATAAACTGTGATGGTATAACAAACAAAATCACTTTCGAAATAATAACTTGGTATTTAATAACCAAATATTAAACACCCTTCCCAGATATACAAGTGTATCACGTACAGAAATAGCAACACCGCTTGACCAGACCCCAAAACCGAACAAAGCAAGACGTGACAAACAAACCGACCAATACTGCCCGCTGTGAGGAAACAGTAATATCGGACGATGGACAAACGCAGGCGCTATCGACTCCCGTTGTTTGTCCGGCACGCGTCACTCGCGCCTGCGTACGTACAAATAGGAGGTGAGACTTATTCCAAGATTTCTCAAACAAAATGTGTAAGATTATATACACCGAGAATAAGTATTAGGCAAAGTGATGTAAACAATAATACAATAAAAACGTGTCACATTTTTTGAACTTGTAAACTACTGATGATGATATTTGAAATTTCGCTTTTTGCATATAGTCAGACCTAATTTGAGATACATCTCAATTTATATTTACCATATTTTTTTCATGGCATGATGGCATATATATACCCGAAGCAGCTTGAATGTAATACGGTAGGGACGGGTAGCAGCATACCCGTCGCAGAGCTGCCCGCTGTGATTACGACCACGCTTGCCCAGTGTGGCAATTATGGAAATATTCCCCCTTTCTTAGTGACTCCAGTCCAGTGGACGTATCCAGCAGTGGACTTTTACAGCTGCTATGATAAACCATATATAGTTAAGACAGGACAATTTTTTAATTCACCTAACATCTCACACACTGTTGTTGTTTTATAAATAAGATGCTGTATATATTTATTATATTTTTTTTTCAGGAGGCGGTTAGCTATCTTTGATAGCGAATATATATCTCATACATAAAAAGCCTATTAGGACCCCGTTTCCTCTAATGGCTCAATAGAATTGACACCGGAATAGTGCAGCAATAGATAAATAAGTCATCGACATCATAATCAAGAATAAGAATGTCGACTGCTGGACCTCCCAAAAAAAAGAGGAATTTTGCCTATATACGCCACACGAAGCACGTGTGGTGGTAATAGATAGCTTATAATAGCTAATATAGCTTTTTAGGATTGATATACCACCGCTGTCGGTACCGGTACCTAAGCTGCATCGTACAACTTCTTGTACAGAGGAAGGTGTCACCCTACTCTGTCGGTACCCCACAGCATAAAGTTAGCAAGGCTTTATTCCTAAAAATGTTCAAGTCAAGTGTATTTAAAAGCAATAGTGTGCCATATTTGCTCTCAATATTGCCCATCTTTCAGTTATCCCAAAAACTAGATACCTCCCGACTTGTGTAAACTGTCAACCGTGATGCGGAACCCTTCTCACTGTGTTTGAGGTGTCACCCCAGCAAACAGAGGCTATCCCGTTTCACGAGGGGCCGGTGGACGTATTCAGGGCGTCTGTATTAACTTAGAGTGATAGAGATAGATATGCGTCAATGTTTACTAAAACTTTGTTCCGTGTAAACATGTGCTGGCAGACTTGGACCAGTGACAGTGTCTTATCTTGATGGCCTCTAACATATGGTCTTGGATTCGAGTTAAGCACTATGAATAGCGGTTTTAGGAAAGTTTGTTAACTAACTGGTTTTCTAAGGGCCACTGTTATGTCATTTAGTAAAATTTTAATCTTTATTTATAAATAAATGACGAAAGATTGAACAACATATTTTACTATTTAGGGTATATCAATATCTAACTTTATAAGGTATATCAATTTGCTTAGTGTAACTCTAACATAAGTCTTGTTGTCATTATTTAAATCTTGATTGATGCTTCTAAGAAAGTATGCCTTCCACTCTCACCTATTTCTATTATTCTATTCGCAATGCTCGGTTGCGGTTTGAAAGGTGAGAGAGGCAGCAAAATTACTAGGTAATGAGACAAAATATCTTCAAGTCACAAGGTTGGCAACGCGCTGGTGATGTCCTTGTGATAATACGAGCGTCTATAGGCTTTTGTGGCTACTAACACGCGGACTGTGTGCAATTTTGACAATTTTTTATACTTAGTTTTATATCATTGATATTGACTTTATAGAAAAAAGGACAGAAATAAAACTACTCTGATTATAACAAACGTAACATTCAGAGTTTGTAAGTAAGAAATAAGGTGTGAAAATTCATTGTGTAAGTCTTGACACCAAAATAATGAGGCTGTGAAGCAAATGTTCACGGTACATCGCGTTTTGCCCTTAATGTATGAGAGATCATATATCAGGGTATAGGACGAAGACGGTATTGTAGGCGGCCTGTGAAGCGTCATTTGATAATCTCATATACTCTTGATGACATGTATTGCTTATATAAAACAAAGACGGGTTTAACAAAAAAGGGCGCGCCAAGGGTCGTGGGTTCAATTCCCACCCGGAGCTAATATTTATATAATGATATGTGTTTGTTCTGTGTCTGGGTATAAAATATATGTATTTGAGTAGTATATTTGTGATTACTCTGTTGTTAGGCGTCCGTAACACAAGTGCTTTAAGCGACTTGATGCGGAGAGATGTAGTGGGAATTTATTATTTTACAAACATTAATTTTAATATTCAGCTATCAATACTAACTTAAAGTGGAACAAATAAAAAAGTTGTCATGATTGAATCATAAATATGATTTTTTATCTCGTAAAATTTTATCGTTTAATTAATTCCGGAACGTGCATAATTTACTTGATCGTTCTACTATTTATTATGTTTTTAATTTGTGAATCTTTATTGCTAATTAAATCTTTCTTGTTTTTTTGTTACAGGTAATTTATGGTTGATGATAACCTCACTTGAATGATGCCGTGAGTTTGACAACATTATGTTTAAGTTGGAAAAGTTTTATTTTGAACCGAGTGGTTTATTTTTACGATACGAGCCTTTAGTGTTTTTATGCGGCGTCAAACATGGTCTAGATCATATCTGGATACAAACACCACCACTAGAATACTAATAGTATTGGTTGATCGATTCCCATGAGAATGGTATTACTCGTTTTTATTTATTGATTTCTCAACATCTTTGGATATCATTTGCCACGTATTATTTCTTACTCAAAATGTTAACCAACGAAAGTTCTTCCTTTAATATCAAATGGGATTCAGTTTCCATGTTTGCAAACAAAAAAAATATTCTCTACTTTATCGCATTAATTTTTGACACATATCTCTAACTGAACATTTTCTATATGTGAGGTTTATTAAAAAAATACGGTTTTACTTCTGTGTCCATACTAAATTCTTGATCCCACGGGAATTGTGGGATAAAAGTTAATGTTGATTATACAACATTTTTATTCGACATTTGGATAACCAGCATTTAGAATTACTGCGTGAGAATTCCCGAACTGCAATGCGAGCTGATGTTTCAAATTTAATGTAGAAGCACATAAATCAGAACAGAGTACATCTTGATTCCATATTAAAATGTCCCATTGTTTGAGGGCTGGGACAAATCTAATTCGCCTCTCAAAGGACATTCATTTGCATATAATGCCAGTAATGGAGTGCTTCGACTGGAGCTCGAATCATTTTGAAATACCTCCTCGGTGTGGACTGTAGCGATAAATTTAATCTTGACTTCTGTGACGTTTATGAATTCTAGTGGTCGGTCGATGGTCAAAATACATACCTGATTCCGTGATAATTCGTTTAAAGCACTTGTATTATGGACATCAGATAACAGACAAATTACACAATTACTACTTAAATACATATATTTACTACCCTACAGAACAAACACAAATATCATTATATAAATATTTGTCATGGCTGGGAATCGAACCCACGACCCTTGGCGCACAAGATAAGATTACTACCATCTGCGCCATTGGACCCGTCTTTGTTTTATATAAGCAATACATGTCATCAAGAGTATATGAGATTATCAAATGACGCTTCACAGGCCGCCTACAATACCGTCTTCGTCCTATACCCTGATATATGATCTCTCATACATTAAGGGCAAAACGCGATGTACCGTGAACATTTGCTTCACAGCCTCATTATTTTGGTGTCAAGACTTACACAATGAATTTTCACACCTTATTTCTTACTTTTAAATATATAGAGCGCTATATATTACATGGGTGGTATAACATTTTGGTATATAACTCATGTACATATAACATACTATGCTAAGCCTTCGACCGTTTTTTTTATTCGACCAGGTCGACAAACAAGTGTACAGTCCGCGCGATGGTAAGCGTCACTGCAGCCTATAGACGCTCGTAATATTACAAGGATATCACTAATACGTTGCCAACCTTGTGCCTTGAGGATATTATGCTACATTATCCTGTAAGTTCACTGCCTCTCTCACCCTCCAGACCGAAACACAGCAATGCGAATACTGCTATTTAGCGGTAGAAATAGGTGAGAGTGATCTACCTATGCAAATGATCTTATGTATGAGGTCTACCTCATGAAATAGTAATTTGTTGTGTTTAGTAGCCTGTCTTACCCTAGATTTCAAGCTGTTTACATGAAAAATTTTATCGGGTTGCCTTCAGTAGTAATGTAACACATGGACAAATGAACACTTCATATTTATAATAAAAATAAAATTTAGTCTATTTTTATAATGGAATGTAAAAATTGACTTATTATTATTAGTCAAAGAATTTTTAAAAATAACTTTGTATTTTATCTAACTAAAAGAAAATCCATTTCAAAAACATAAACACTAGTATATAGTTTTTTATTTTTATACATGGCGCCTGTGTCCCACCTGGGAAGAATGAGATAATGGATCTCCCTTTGTAACGGATCTTGGCATGCCTCTCTTGCTTCCCTTACTCGCATTGGTTCTTTCATACACGCTCGTTTATTCTTGGTACTTCAGACTTGGCTCTTTAATACCTCTTCTACATGGTTAAGATAAGTTTGCCTAGGTCAGCCTATATCAACTCTTCCATTTAAATTAAAAGAAAATTAATATAAATTTATATTTATATAAATTTATATTTATATAAATTACCCAGTCATTAAGACACTGTTGTCGCGACTTTGAACCTTAACATAACTAAATATAAATACCTAATTTGCACTAATGTTATCCCAAAGGAAAGTACAATAATCGTAAGCGAAGCAGGCTGCGTGTATACCTGTCTGAAACATAGTAAGAGTATATGTCTGAAGAAGTTTGCAAACTTGTCACTCAACCTTACTTACAGAACTAACTTCTTATCTCTCAGGAAATCATCTAATTAGATTTGTGTACAAAAAATGAGGAGATACTTTAGAATATCTGTTTTCGTAGGCCTGAGATATACCAATTGGAAAATCAATGTTATATTACTTATTTTTACAGCTGGATAACAGTTATTGTATTTTCGTGTTCTATGTGTATGAAAAGTGCAAGCCGTGAGGTACCGGCAGAGTAGAATAGTACCTCCCCCGGTACCAGGTGTCGTAATAGGCGACTGAGGCACCAGAACCGACAGATGGCGGTATGGATATATGCTTGGATAAACATAAAAGTCAGCTCAAATGTACGTGGTGGGGATAGGCAGCAGCTTCCACGTCACGAAAGTGAGGATCTGCGATTACCAACACTCTTGCCCAGCGCGGCAATTATGGGCAATATATCCCCTTTCTTGGGGAGGTCTATGTCCAACAGTGGACCCTTAAAAGCTGGTATGATGATGATGAAAAGTGCAGGCGGTAGTCAAATCATTGGGAAATAAAAATAGTCAAGTATAAAAGTTGCATGAGATAATAACACAAATCAAAATCTTTCTTCACTTCACAGCATAAAACAATGTCACTTTTCGCTGTCCTTTTGTACGCTTAGTTCTTTAAAACTACACTACGGATTTTAGTACGGTTTTCAAATAGATAGAATGATTCAATAGAAAGGTTTATATGTATAATACATGCATAATATAGTCGAGAAAAACAACTTTTTTTTATTGTTACATTGTCAATAAACTTTTTTTTTTGCGATTACATAGCAAACGCTGTCCGAAACGAAAAATGTTACTATATATACCGAATTGATCAAAATGCATATACTACAGTATTGTACACCATAAAAAAGTCAGTGGTATATGTCCATCTCTTAGAGATGACAATTTTTTACCCTCAAAGCTCCTGTGCGAAACCGGGGCGAGTTGCTTGTGAAAAATTAAATGATCGATAAAATTTCCTTATATATAAGATATTACTTACAAGAATATAAATTCTTAACGTTTACGTATCTCACCGGTAGTGAGAACAACTAGAGTTTTGAATATAATATGAAATAGTAGTCTATAAAACGTGAGTTATGTTCACAATATAACAAGAAACTCCATAATTGGCACCTAAATATCTATTTGAATGGTAATTTAGTACGCGTCCAACTCAATATATTTATGATATAAACGACATCATTATAAACCAGCCTACATTCAATACAGATTATTATATTTTAAAGGGCAAAGTGGGGCGCACGTGTGTCGACCATCTTGGTCTGCCATGTTGGACGCCATATTTGGGAAGACATTTTGGTCCGTTTTCGTGTTTGGGTGCAAGTATTTACCCGGAGAAATGTTAATTAATTGGATTTTTGTTTGCAAGGTTAATGTTGTGAATTAAGGAATTTCGCCGTAAACCCAAATTTCACTTGAATTTTTTGAAGGTAATTTAAATTGCGCTTCAAAAAGAAAAGATGTTTCTAATTGATGGCAGAATTAAATTTTTTAACTAAGTGGATAAAACGCTTTTGGTTTGTAGAAAACATTTTTTCATGTTTTGACTAGAAACGCTGTGGTACGGCGAATGTAAGCTACATAATCAATCCAAATTCGTTCTTGTTAGACCTAGGTTCGATAGTAAATGCCCTAAGGCTAATATAATGATGACAATCTAATTCGTCTTCTTCATCATACCAGGTGAACATCCACATGGCAGGGAGAGTCTTTCCCATACAACTAAAGCAACTGCAATTGCACACTTTATTCTTTATGGGAAAGAGCGTAACTCCGAGACGGGAATCCTACAAATAATAATTACTAGGTTTAAAAGTACTTTAAGATAAATCAATTAAAGATGCTGGCAAGTAAACGATAATATTTCCACGTAACCGACGCTATTGATAGCGTATAACGACTGAAAAGAGCAGTAAAGCCTTAGTAAAACGTCCATATTGTTTTACGATTTTTCCAAGGCTCGCGCGCGTGCACCAAGTTGAAAGCTACAGCGGTTTGTCACTATACAGATCTTTCAATATAACTGTTTTTTTTGTTTTCGATTTTGTTTACACTTAGTATGTTTCTGTAACTTGGGGTTACTCTCTTAACTGTGGGTTGGTCTAGCCGTTGCAGAAATTACAAACAGTCAAACAGATATAGATTTAAAATACATATATTTTTTTAAATATAACACACAGACACTGCGATTTCATTTATATTCATTAGTTTCTTGCTGTGATTTTATTATTGCAACGGAATGAAATCTCGAGGTGCGCCTCTTATATATTGCGCTAAGCCCATAGAAGCAGTTAGATAGATTTTTACGATGTCATTGTTGCAATGTTACGCCGGTGGCCCGTTTCCAAGCTTCTATTAACAATGTTGCACCTTATCCCCATCACTATAAAGGATGAATTAGCCCGAGAACTTACTTGTAAAGCTGATAAAAAGGTTTATCTTACGACCCGGTGATAAGATGCACACTTGAATGACAAGACTTGAACGGTGCGCGTGGCAGTTTAGTTGGAACATATGTATTTGTTAATAAATTTTGTCAGTTATCTGTTTCGGAGAGTCAACTAGGCAAAAAGTACATTTAAATAATATTTCATCAACATATCAGCCATAGGGAGCCCACTGCTGGACATAGCCAGTAGCCTCCAAAAGATGGGAAGAATTTTGCCTATAATATTTCAGTTTTTGTAACAGGGCAAAAGGTTTTTATGCTATTAATATATGTTTGTAAAAAAGTAAGTTTTATTTTTGTATGTATTTATAGGTATATAAGTTTATTGTTGTAAAGATATGTTTAGGGTCCAAAAGGTTGCCTGGATGAGATCGCTTTGAGCGATAAGGCCGCCAATTGTATTATCAGTTATAATTTTATCTTTATGTATTTTATCTTTATGTACATACCCACAAATATAGCTTGCAAATTGATATTATTAATTTTTAAATTACCAATTTAATGACTTTCCTGGAACAGATTTGCAAAAGGTAATAAGGTTTTAACATGATATGAAATTATATCTATACCAGTAGTAACCTTTGAAATCGAAATAAATTTCATATAACTTTTTTGTAAACTACACTTGCTTTAAAATGTTTGTACCTACTCTACATGTTTCTAAAATTTTAAAGCACAATAGAAAAAGACCAATTTATTTAATTACAAAAGAACTTATTTTTTACCGTAGTATCTATAGAAAATTGTTGAAGCTGAAAGTTTAAGATAGTGGATACGCATAATAAAATAAACTTTAGCGTAATATAGAATCAAAATAGAATCTTGTAAAAATTCAGAGTGTGTCAAAATAAATAATAACGAATTTCTCAACCTTCTTTAGACCCCACTGCCAATTTTACTGAGACTCATTGACTTTGAGAGTTGTGTGCATAGAAAACGATGAATTATATTTAAGATGATATTATTTAGAAATAAATCAACTTGTCTCATGTGTGAGGCGGGACTCGAAACTGCATCTTTCCCATACCGGGGGACTGCACTACCATTGTGCAACCGAGACCTTAGATGACATGCCAAAGTTTTCCTAATGTTCTTTTTGTACTGAGAAGATAGCACCATTATCTTCAATGTTGTAGGTCAATGAACATTAGAAAATGTGACATGTCCGCTAAAGAAGCACTGAGACTTGAGACAAGTTGATTTTTTTCTAGTAAATATTATCTGAGAGTTATTGTCTTATTCTGTAATGAGTAACAGCGTCTTATTAATAAACTTAGGGCTTCGAACAAAACATACTCAATCAATTACCCGTTATTTATTTATTTGTTTACAATTGAAATATTTGTTGGCTATAAGTTTCGATAATATATATTTTTAATTAGAATACAAGAGCTGTGAATTTTAAATAAATAAAAAATAAAATACATAATAAATGAAAATCCAATTTCAACAAAGAACTAAGAAATCTGCGAGCACCATTTAGCCGTTCATGTAAATGGTTAAGTATTCAACTTAGAACGTTATATCGCAAGTCCCAAACAACTGAAAACTTTTCCCATCGGATCTCCTACAGGTTGCTCTGAAAGGTTTAATTTTAACACGCTCAGGTTTACAGTTCCGCTAATAGCCGCTAGATGGCGTTTGGCGGATAGCCAGGCTCAAATTATCAATTTTCAGGATTTCTTGCATGTACATTTATGAAGAAGCTAAAACTTCACAATAACATTTTATCATACGAGTATATACTGGTGATATTTTACACTCAGGTTTATATAATCCACATTTTCTTGCATAAGTACTCCCGAAATACACAATAAATAAATAAAAAACATTTTTATTATTTTTGCTTAGTCATAATTGTAATAATAAATCCACACAATATGAATACCTTGACCTGACTTATCTTAGATAAGTGGCTTAAATTGATACACAAAATCTAAAAAGAAAAAAAATCAAAACTACATATTAGCTAAACATAGATTTTCACGGGTAGTCGTCATCATTACAGCCACAGAAAGTCCACTGCTGGACTATTCGGCTGGTTACTGGTACGCGCAACAATATTTATTCTGTTTGTGAAAGTTTGTTTAACCCATTATCATTTAAATAAATTTGATAAATAACGTTATATATTTTTTAAACAATTTTCTTTGATATATGTTCTATACACTAGTTTCTTTGCGCGATCGAATCAGGAATGAGGAGATTCGTAACAGGACCAAAGTGACCGACATTGCTCGGCGGATTAGTAAGTAGAAGAGGCAATGGGCAGGGCATTTGGTACGCAGAACCGATGGCCAGTGGAGTCGTAAGGTTCTGGAATGGAGACCACGTACCGGCAAGCGCAGCGTAGGGCGTCTACCCGTAAGATGGACCGACTATCTGACTAAAACCGGCTAGACACAGGCCGCATACAACCGGTCCTATTGGAGATCACTCGGGGAGGTCTATGTCCAGCAGTGGACGTCTTATAGCTGATATGATGATGATGAAACTAGACTTTGATAGTAATCTTAACAATTACAAATCGATACTAAAATTTGTTTCGAATATTCCATATTTGTTTTGATAACACGCTTCATACGGCATAACAAGATTTGATTTGCAGCTGAATCCAATAAAACTCGATCAATCAAAGCAGTATATTTATGTCAAAGGGACGACGACTATAGAACCGCCAATAAAACTAGCGAACCCTTTTCATACGTAGACACTCTCATATACATAGACCAGACAAATAATATAGGATTTTTTATAAAACAGGTTAGGTATGGTACTGACGGAGTAGATAAGTACCTCCATTAATATCAGGTGGCGTAAGAGACGACAGAGGTACCGAAACTGAGAGCTGGCGATAAATTCATCCGAAACAGCACAGCTTAAATACTACAGGGTGGGCAGCATCCTTGTCGTAAAGTTGTGCTCTGTAATTGGCGCTATGCCTTCCCAGCCCGGCAATTATAGGCATGATCCCTCTATCTTGGTCAGGCTTATGTCAACAGTGGACTTACTGATGTGGTGTAGTCAGTAGGATTATATTTTTATCATAATAAACAACTGATAAAACAAGGCTTATTTCTAAACTTTAAGATTATTAAGGTCATGCCTCATTTGTCGTTTGCAGTTGGACATGACCTCATGAATAAATTGAGGCCTAATTTTACCGTTCCTTTACACTGGACAGGCGCGGCAATTACCTCCCTCTACTGCTACTCACTCTTTCGGATAGATATACCGCCTGGATCTCTCCATTCTGGTACTTCATTCACTTCTTAATGAAACCCGGTACAGGTGAGACTACTATTTTTTCTTGTTTGCCAAATGGTCGAAATTCAGGACTAACATCTCATATAAATTTTCATAATATCAAATATATTAGACAAATTATCAGACAAACTATAACAGATATTATATTTGACATTCGATTTGGTTACAGCCATTACACACAAATAATATTAATCATTAGATTGGAGGCTTTCGTTTTCTGATTCTCATGGCTGTGCAAGCATACGTGTTTAACGTACACGGCGGAGTTAGAAATTTTTCAGCAAAAGATTGTGTGATTAATGATAATCATTTATAAGTAAAATAATTCAAAGATTTTAATACGAAGTAGTAATTTATATTCGTGTTTCATTGCAAACGCTAACTAATTTAGCTTACATATTTAAAAAAAAATGTTAATGCCCGATACCAAGCCATTTTAAACAAAACCTTACAATTCCTTACTCGATTACATAAATAAGTTGCTTTGTATATCCTATATTGAACATTATTAACAGGGTATCATTAAAATGACTATCTTAGGAGATATAAGATATTAAATATCAGGGGCAAAGAATGCTGCCCTCGTGTCTTAGTGTTATATAAATATATAAGCTTTTTGCTTTACTTCTGTACAAAAGTTTCAACTGTTCGTGTCAAGATATTCTCATTAATAGACGTATTAAGAAATCAAGAAAGATTTTCATACACACATAACTTATAGAGTGCATCTCTAAAAAGTGCAGAGAAAAAAAATCGTTGAGGTAAAATCTATCCGGCCGTCGAGTGCGCGAGCGGGCGACTAGTTACTGTTTACGACCGAGTCCCGCTCCAGTTTACGTTCCGTTTTACGTTTTGCATTCGATTCTGTGGATTATTTTATTCTACTTCACAGTGGCGGGCGGCGAGGCTTTATGGTTTTTGTCTGCTGTATAAATCGGTACTGCAGCGCACCTATTTTTCTTGCTGGTTAATTTTCTGAGGACATACACTATCGAATGCCACGTATACTCCTGTAAAAATTGCAAGATTTATTTAAAATGGCATCATGGTGTCCGTCATTATCTTTATAACAGCCGAACAACGTGCACTGCTGGACACAGGCCTCCCCAAGGTACAAGGACACTTCCTCACCATAATTGCTGTGGTGGGCAATCGCAGAGCACAGCTTCACGACGGGGATGCCGCTGCCCATAGCTGTTGGGTTGAACTACGCTGTTTTGAGTGGATGTACAGCCATCTGTCGGTTTCAGTTCCTCATTCACCTCTTATGGCTTCGGTAAAGTGTGAGCTACTATTCTATTCCACCGACATGCATACATTTAAATAAGGTTAAAGTATGGCTGCTATTATATATCAACAGCTTTTCTGTAGCTAGCTATCGCAACAGTATCAGATTGGTTTTTAAAACTTGCTTGGGAAGGGGTTTGTTTTCGTACTTTGGCAACTAAATATTGTAATACAGCATGGTGGGGGTATGCATTAGCATTTTCACCGCGATTGCCATCACGCCTGCTCATAGGTGGTATTATGAGTAAAACTCCCAGCCAGTGGACTTTCCAGGACTGACCTGATGATATTTATGTATTTCTATTGGTTGCACATTTACGGCTTAATGTACAAATAGGGGAAAGTAGGCTTTCGGTCCCGGAGAAATCCCGCGGGATATCAGCTGATATCCCAAGCGACTATGTCACGGGTAGAAAGCTGGTAGACAAATAATATAGTAATTAGAAACTTACACCAACCACTGGCTAACATGGTAGCCATTAGATAGCGCCAGTTTAATCGCTCGCCTCGCTTGAAGCCGTAATGTCTCGTTTAATGTGTGTTTGAACATAGCTTAGCGTTTTCAGAGAAGTTTGTTGAGTATTTTTAAATGTATTGTTTTGTAGTAATTACTAAGGAAATATTTTTTTTCAAAACATTTCGTTGCCTTTATTGTTTCGGTTAAAACATGAGTTGTATGAATATAATCTATCATTTTAATACTAAATCTTTATGTATCAAACAGAAGGACATTAAGCTATTTATTTTAGAGTCATGTCAACGCATGAGATGTCGAATGAATTTATTGTTTGTCAATTATTTAGAGTAAATATAAGAGTCATATGACTTCAAGACATACGAAATATGTATAATATACTCGCTGTGCCCGCGACTTCGTTCGCGTGGTTGTCGGAAACTCTATCGAGATTATTTTTTGATTGCTCACGTTGGTTTATGTTATTGTATATTCGTGAATAAGATTTTTTTAAATAATATGTAAAAAAGTAATGTTTTTAAAATAATGGGTAACTAATAATAAACTAATAATGGATAATGGGTAACAAAGTACTTCGTTATAAAGTATATTTTTACTTTTGTTTAAAATAAAGCACGCTGTATTCAACCGTTCCGTAGGGAGCCGACCACGCGTCTGAGCCGCGCGGTATTGGGTGGGGATAGGCAGCAACATCTCCACCGCGAAAGCTGCGCTCTGCGAATGCCAAAACGCTAGCCCAGCGCGGCTATTATGGGCATAATTCCCCCTTTCTTGGGGAGGCCTATGTCCAGCAGTGGACGTCCAATGGCTGTAATGATGATGATGATAAAAAACGTGTCACTGTGTTTGTTCGGGATAAACTCATAAGCTACTAAACAGATTTTAATATACTTTTCCTACTGTGTATTTTTTAATTCATATTGAGAGAAAGGATAGTTATAATATTAAGAAGGAATAAATTTAACTAATAAATTAGGTGTGAATTGCCTAGATGAAATCTAGGGAAAATTAAGTGCCTAATGGGTAATCTTAGAATTCCAGCGCTTAAGAACATTCCAATTGTACCGCCACTTAGGGGGAACTATGCACTAGAAATTAAAGTTGCACGAGGAACGTTGCGAAACCAGCATAGTTTCACTGAGAAATTAATATCTACAAGATGCTTTTAGACATAGTTACACATATCTATTATAAATGCTAGGCTGTTGTTTGTTGACTTATTTATTTACTTGACGGAAAACTAAAATTAACACATAATCCAAGGAAAGGCAATAAAGAATACATCATGATAAATACAGTTTATGTTCACAGAAAGATATTAACTAATTTTATTAATTAGCGAAGGTAAATAGAGTCATCACTATTATACGCTAACAGAAAAGAAATAATTAATAATTATACAAATAAAGGAATAAACAGGGAAAACTTAAGTTTGAGCAGGTTCTATCTTGAGACATCATTCGTGATAAACGGGATGAAAGAGAACAAACTCCTTACACAACCCTTTTTAGTCTCTACCGTTTCGGAAAAAATATTTTTAATATCACTTAGTCGGCAAACAAGCATACGGTTCGAGTGATAGTAAGCGTCATCCTAGCCCTTACACGCTCATTCTATCACTATCACAACTATCACAAGGATATCACTAGCGCGTCGCCAACATAACAAGTTTCCTTTTGCAATTTAGTTAGTACTCAAGGAAAAAAGGTTTTTTAAAAACATTTAAATCAAACACTAATGAGAATCATGCCATAATTTTGCCCAAATCATACAAATTAATTAATTTCGGAGAAAAACAATCTAACAATCCGGAAGTTCCAGAATGGTATTATTACAAGCGGATACATAAATTTAAAACTGAGTGATTCATAAACACTTACACACTAATCGAAGCGATGGTCACGGAGTGAATCACTTAGCTTCTTTATAATTTGTACAAAACATAGTTAAGAATTTATAATTATGAAATCATAGAAAAACAAATATGCCCTTAGTCACCACAGCACTCAAGTAAAACAAATAAGCCATGACTTGACGGTACAAGAGTAGAATAATCTTGGTGTCGGAGGCGATTGAGGAACCGGAACCGACCGATGGCGGTATATCTACCTGAAACAGTGTAGCTGAAATGCAACAGGCAGGGATCGGAATTTCTGCATTTGTCATCCGCGGCAGTTATAAGCTAAATTCGCGACACCTTGGGCAGTTCAAGGAAGATGATTCGTCAAAATCATCTTCATCATACCAGCCATTGAAAGTCCATTGCTGGATATAATAGGCCTGTCCAAGAAAAGAGAGTTTCTGGAAGCTTGGTAGCCTCTTACGATAGGTACAGGGAGAGGTACTATTCTACACGGCCGGTACCCTTAGCTGGAGAGACCTGTCCAGCAGTGGACAATAACTTTGACGGACCCGATGGCGCATATGGTAGTGATCCTGTCTTTACGCGAAAGGTCGTGAGTTCGATTCCCACCCAAGAGAAATATTTATATGTTATATGATGATATTTATGCTTGTTCAATGTCTGGGTGTAAATATATGTATTTAAGTAGTATATATCCTCTGTTGTCTGACGTCCGTAACACAAGAGCTCTAAGCGACTAATTACGGAATCAGATCAATGAACGATTTGTTGTAGGAATTTAAAAACAAAACCTGTACAGAAAAAATAACTCTATGAACCATAAACAAAAAGTAGTAGCAATCTGTATTATGATTATAAATTCAACTCATATTTACATTGAAGACGCATTCCCAGCAATATTAACATGGTGGGCAATAATATTTAATAGCACATAATCGTCTGTCTGTCGAGTGCGGGCTCTAATAAGATAATCGCGTGCAGACACAGCCCAGAAACCTTAATTTTATAATAACACCCGTTTCATCATTGGGAGCATTTTCAACAATTTTGGATTTAACACATTGTTAACCCATGCCCTCGGTTAACAGTTTTCAGATGTTAGTAAGTGTAAATAAATATGCATTAAATAGTTCAAATTAGTTGTTTTTAGGTGAGCAAAGTCGCGGGCGAAATACTAGTGGGACACAAGTCTACAGTTCACAAGGTTAGTGAAGCGCGTGATATCGTGGTGATAACACGCGTCTATACACTGCTACTACTTCCATGAAAAATCCCTGAGATCGTCAGAGAATGTATCACTTAAAATGCCTCTGCATTCCACAAGCTTCTATAGCAAATCCTTTACAGTTCAAGCCGTTCGTTTGTGGAATGCGCTCCCCCTTGAAGTGAGATCTGCTCGTTCTCTTTCTATTTTTAAGAGAATGGTGAAGGAGTATTATCTGTCACTTTGATTTTGCTTTTGATTCTGTCACTTTCCTTGTTCTGTAATTTTATATTTTATAGGTATTTGAATGTATGTGTTTATTATATATTATATGTATGTTTATTATTATGTATGTATGTACTAAATGCACCTCAAACTTCCACCAGCTTTAACATTATTTCTATCCAAAGGTTGCCTGTAAGAAATTGCATTTAGCGATAAGGCCACCTCTTGTACCTACTATTCCATGTTTTTGTGATGCTCTTGTGTTGTTTTAATTGGTGTAAAATAAAGAGTAGGTATATTATAGTTATTACATCAGATAACAGAGGAAACACAAATATACTACTTAAATATATATATTTTTAACACCCGGACACAGGATCCAGGACAAATATTGATATGATGATATTAGTGTTAGTAATATCATATCAATATTTGTCCTGGGCGGGGATTGAGCCCTCGACCTTTAGCGATCAAGATTGGATCACAACCATTTGCGCCATCGGTTTTTTAATATCAAAGTTACAAATACAAGATTAAAACTCCTATGATAAAAATGTACTATGTACCCGGACAAAGTCAATCAAACACGCAGCACTATCAATAGAAGTCGGTTAAAATCATTCCACTTTCACGTAAATAGATTAGGTAGGAAAAAAAACAACAAAAGATCGGGTAACATGAAAGAAAATCAAATTGATCGTAATTAACAAGCTCTCCCACAATTGTTGCGAGGGCCTCAATCAATTCCGGAACAAAGGCTGCTGACAGCCGGTCGGGAGTGACGTGGTGCTTTCAATTACCACAAATATAATAGAACTCCTACGAAAAATTTATTCATTATTGTTGTTATACTGGCGGTAGGGAAAGGCTTCATTTTAATTTTATACAAACAGCGCCCCGCGGTTTCACTCGCGCAATATTCTTTTCCGTAATAATACGCGATTACAATATAGCTTGTGTTAATTGTTGATAATGTAACTTTTTATTATTGAAAGTCTTTTTGAAATGGATTTAGTAATTTTAATGTTTATGAGTTACAAACATACAAAATTCATACCTTCATTTTAGGTACGGCTGTGAAATCCATTTGTAAATACATCATGGCTTTTATTACCCTAGACCTGACTCCAGGATAAGTCGCTTAAAACACTTGTGTTGCAGACATCAGACAATAGAGGAATCACAAATATATTACTTAAATACATATATTTAACACCCAGACACAGAATAAACAACCGCGTATTAAAGCCCAAACAGCCGCGTTTGGGCTTTACAACCCGGCTTATTCAATCAATTCCTTTCATGTTCGACGTATTGATTCTGTTACAACCGTTTTAGGTAAAATTAATTCAATTAAAATGCATTTAAACAACTGAATGAACTCGTGAATGATGGAAAACATTTGTAATAATAGTTCAGACAAAATAGCTACGGAATACCATCTCCATAGATCAGTCCGCGTCACACACCCACAGCAATCAACAAATCAAGATCATTATACCATTTGTCATCCGCCACCACAATATCCTGCGGCCTCGACCGACTGATGTGCTATCCCGCGGGATAACCGCTATTAGCACTGTTATGACACTGTGATTGTATAGGTTACTTTAAAAAAATATATATGAGCAGACTTAAGAAGTCCATAGAACTGCCTATTAAATACTTTATTTGCACAAAACATGTTTTCTTTTACTACATCAGGTCGATAAACAAGTAAACAGTGCGCGCAATATTAAGCGTCACTGCAGCCTTTAGACGCTCGTAATATCGTAAGGATATCACTAACGCGTTGTCAACCTGGTGATTTTAAGATATTATGCCACATTACCCAGTAAATTCACTGCCTCTCTCACCCTTCAGACCGAAACACAGCAATCCAAATACTGCTATTTGGCGGTAGAAACATGTAAGAGTGAGGTACCAATGCAGAAGACTTTTTATAGTAAATTGGATGATGAAATTTTGCTTGACGAACCTCGCCAATAATTACTCTGCTACTCCTGAAATCGCTTCACTTGTGAGAGGTTTGTAAGTTTGTTCAGCAATATAGAAATCAGTCTGTTGAGGTGAAACAGTGTAGCTTAAATACGTAGGGCGGGAATGGGCACCAGTACTGATGCGAAACTATGTTCTGTGATTGCCACCACGCTTGTCCGAAGAAATATATAGTTTCTCCAAAGAAATCTATTGTCTATGATACTCTTTGAAAATGCTGCATAGATACGTGAAATCTAGAATATATATAAGTTACAAATAATAAGTCTTTTCAACAAGCTGTTAAGAGCCTTACTGGCTCAATGACTAAGATACTCAATATAGGTAAATGTTAATCGAATGTAATACATAGTCCACTTAGCCACCGCTACAACTGAAAAAGCACTTTAAATAAAGTTATTTTAAATGTAGCAGCATTGTGTAAAAAAACAAAAGACAACACTTGGGCTGCGCAAAAAATTCATAAAACTCAAAACCCCTCACATTTCACATCCTTTAAAACTTACAGCGTTCATTGTTTGAGAATCCAAGCTATTCGCGTCTGCTTAACGAAAATGTATTCAACTCTCCAGTAATAAGACTGAGAGTTATTTGTTGTTTGACATGCCCGGGATGCACAAAGACTAGAAGCTATGTCAGGATTTTCTCTGAGATTTTTGTTACATGCTTAAATGTTTTAGTTTAGTATCTTACATTTTATGAACCACTTTAAACAAAAGAGTTGCGTTATTATATCTTTTGCAGCATATGCTCTCAAAGAGTGATATAGAGATAGTAAAACCTTAAGCATTGTAACCTTGGCCGTGTGGCACCGGTGGAGTAGAATAGTACCTCCCTAGAATAGTATTGTCGTAATAAGCGATTAAGGTACAGAAACCGATAAATGGTGCTATACCCATCTGAAACAGCGCTGCTTAAATACCTGTAGTACAGGATGAGAATGGGCAGCAGAATCCTTGTCGCAAAGTTGCGCTCTGCGATTGCCAACACGCTTGCCCAGCGGCTATTATGAGAAAAATTCTCCCTTTCTTGAGGAGTCCCATGTCCAGCAATGGCTTATAGGAGAACCGTTTTAAAGATGTTGTGTAGGTACACACGAAAAAATAAATTAATAATTTGATAAGCCGCGTTCTAATACCGTCACTAAAGTTTTACTAAATTTAAGTAAAATGTTTTTATCACACTTACCATGATAAACCTAATCTCCTCCGTATAAAATTAGATTTTGTTAATCTTCCACACGTTTTTTTTTTTGTAAACACTAAACATCTCCAACAAACAATTAATAGCCATAATGAAAAGTGCAATCCCCAATCAAGGCTGCCGATATGACGTTAGTATTTAAATTCATTGATGATATAAGTACAGCAGGTGAGCAGTGTTTGTAAACACGCCGCAGTACTGAAACGGGAGCTCATAAATCACATTCATCGTAACAGGCACCTAATAATATAGTACGAGCGCCGAATAAAAGCGAAAACGCAACGCTACCATCCATTCACACAATAAAAATGTTTAATTCATAAAACGCACAAAGCGGGCCGCATCAAACTACAAAATCCGGATATATCCGGATGCAAACGGTAAAAACCGGTTTCAAAGGGACGAAATGGGAGTCGAAACTAATGATCATACGAGCGGAGTTGCGTCTATGGCGGGCCTTTTTACAAAGTCAGCGATTTTAAAAGCTTTAAAAGAGCAACAAAGAAGTGTTATAAGCGACTCTATAGCAAGCGCCATAAGGCCGCGATTCGGCCGCGTAACGGGAATATGCGCCCACAACGCATGCGTTTGACATTTACAGTCGCTCTATAACTCTATGCACAAAATTAAGAGCACCACGCTTCATTGTATACCTTACTTTTATTATGACAGAGTCGAAAATCGTCTGCTCGGGCCGGTTGCAATAACTTTATTCAAAATTGTGCCCGGTCGGTCCTGTCCAAATAAGATAATAGAATTTTGGGGACGCAAGCCATTTCAAATTGGACTTTAAAACGTGTGGGATAAACGTAAAAATTAATTGGTTTGCACAGGGATTTCTTATTCATTATTGTTTCAGAACGGTGATTGGAGATGTTTGTAAAAAGGTGGTTGAACTTGTTTGCAATTGAATAACGATGAGAATAAATGAATAGTCAATGATTGCCACAAATGTAATTGATCGAGATGGTCCACTCCTTACTGAACGGATAAGCCGAGAGTAGCCCTTTAAGCTAGTTGCACTGGGGTTAGTAAAATTTACTTAATGAAGGTTTAAATTACCATCCTATATATTAATAATTTGCACTATTATTACTTAAAATTTTTATCATTTTTATCATATAAAACTTATCGAAGTTGACATACATTAATAAAGAAAGGTGCTTGCAAAATATTATAGGTGCAGGTGTCGTAAGAGATACCGTGAGAGTAGAAAAGTACCTCCCCCTACCAGGTGTTATAAGAGGCGACTGTACCTCAGTCGCCTCTTACAACACCGACTGGAACCGACAGATGGCGGTATGTCCATCCGAAACATTGCAGCTTAAATGCTCAGGACGGGGATGGGCAGCAGGGTCTCCGTCGCGAAAGCTGCGCTCTGCGATTGCAAACACGCTTGCCCAGCGCAGAAATTATGGCTATAATTCCCCCTATCTTGCGGAAGCTTCTTGCGGACTTTCAATGGCTGGTATGACATGACAGTACCCATCAAATGCAACGTACCTGAAATGCAACAAGGCGGAAACGGCCAGCGGCATTTCTGTCGCGAAGGTTTAAAATGCTACCACGCCTGCCTATACAGCAATCATAAGTAAAATTCGCTCTGTTTTAAAGAGGCCTATGTCCGACAGTAGACTTCTGATAGAAATCATCTGCCACAGATAACAATAAATATTCACAGCCATCATGTTATCTAGCAGTGCACAAATTATTTTTATCGCGTGTCAAAATGAACTTAAGACCAGTCGCTCCTAACCCCTCATCCGCGACCGCGGCTAACGAGGCCCGATCCTCAATTCTAATTACGTTAGTAATCGCAACCTTTTCTTTGCAGCACGATCAAAGTTCATGCAGTAAATAAACAAGCAGTAACTCACTTAACGAAAAGCTGCACAAAATCTTATCAGGTATGAGTATGAGGCGTCCATCCCTGCTGGCGTAGCTTAAATATTACGCGAAGCATATTAGGCTAGGTCGACAAACAAACATTTGGGCCGTGTGTCAGTAAGCCTCACCCTCGTATATGTACTATCAAAGGGATATCACTAGTGTGTTGCCAACTTTGTGATTTTAAGGTTATAATTTCACAGTCTTACTCAACATCTGAAACATAGAAATGCAAACACCGCTGTTCGGCGGTAGAAATATGTAAGAGCGAGGTACTAAAGCAGACGATCTTTATATGAGGTTTGCCTGCCACTTGAAAAAGTATTGCTAGAAATTTAATACCAGCGAGAAATTGGAAGAATGTTTTTAACACTGTTCAAAACGGCGGAACAAATTCGAAGGATATTTAGTGCAGAAATTACCTACTATATTACTAAATACCTACTATAATACACATAAACTAATAATACTAAATACCTACTATATTATTTTAATCTAAGAGTAATGTTCCTATACAGTAGATTTTAATTCTACATGTGCGGTATTCTAGTAGCTGGCAACAGAACCTACAAACATAATGTACAACAATGTTTTGTCAAGATATTTCCTACTAAACAAATTTCTACTGACAAATCTAATACCAGAAGTTTGGTGACCTTTATGACCGCAATGACAAGGTCATTAATAGAGTCGGTAGTTGTTTCCGATTCCGTGGACAAGTTCAATTGAAACATTCAGGTACGAAACGATCTGTTCGTTCACGCATCTACAACCACAAGCGACACGTCTATCCCATAAATTATTTATCTGTTCGGGAAGAAACTAATTTCAGCCGCCGTATCCCACACACCCCGTACTGGGTTCGTATTTACTGTGGCGCAATTAATTTGTAAAGTGCACTCGATCGGTTTTGTTTGGTGCGTGTAATCACACGTCGCGTTAACGAAGCGATGGGCCGTGATGCGTGGCCGAACGGGGCGCGAGCGATTAGTGCATGATACTAGTTGCATAGTTGAATAAAAGACGGAGTTATTGTAAAACGAAATTAAAATTTATTGCATTGCAATATTATATAGGCCGAGTCTTGCCCGCGGGTTTTTTGACAGATAAAATTGTGTCAAAACAATCAACTTAAAATTACTGTTTTGTTCGCTTTTGTAAGTACTTATATTTTTTCATACGTATTTATATTTTTATTTGTCTTAGTTTTCTTATCTACTAATTAATAAAAGAAAAATATTTTGCATAAATTACTTAATAATGGACACATCATCTAACCTAACCTAACCACGAATCATATCAGACTATAGTAATGACAAATATCATACTTAACACCTAGATACAGAACAAACACTAATATTCATTATATGAATATTTGTCCTTGGGTCTAGGATCAATATCATCTGCGTCATCGAGCCCCTCGAAATTATATGGCTTCATTTATAGACATTCAAAAAATTGCAAGGCAGTATAATTGTATAATTTCTGTTTCAAAAAACAAAATGTCTTCTCTTATTTCTAATGATCTTTAAAAATCGTACCGTCATCAACAGTGAACTGAACAGTTAATGTCAAAATTTAGTTTACTCTATTTCCACTGGCACCAAGGCGGAGCCACTGTCTATGGAAAAGTGAGAGTCGATACCTGATCATTTAAACTAAACTACGCATGCAAATTTATACTGCAAATATACAATATGTAATAAAGTTTACTTAGTTCAAAGTTATTTATGTATTTCAAAACATAAAAAACATACATTAATGATGATACATCGATACAGCCGTATAAACTTCGGACTCAATATAATAAAGTGTAATAAAGTGTATAATATCATTTATAATAAAGTGTAATATCAACTAGCCATCTATTTTTCATGTAGTCATTGCATAACGCAAAATCACTTCTCATGTTTCACATTATTCTTTGCATAATCAATGTTCCTTTAATTTGATACTTTCTGCTAATTCTGATGCTGTAAATAATTTACTAGCAATGCCGGCGACTTCGTCTACGTGGAATAGTAACTTTGTGGGGTATAATTATATTATTTCCTTGATAAATAGACTATGCAATACTGAAAAATAAATTCCAATTGGTCCAGCGGTCCCTGAGATTAGCACGTTTAGACATACAAACTATAATATTTGTATACATTAATAATAAAACACTGAACTCCGTGTCCCTCGACAGCATCATAAATGTCACTCTCAGGTGTCCTCTCTCTGTCACTCCGAAATCACACACACTATACTCAAACTAGTCTTAGTACGTAGGCTTTATCCCGATTTTAATTTAACTGCGTCTTTTGTTTTATTTATACTTAAGGTCAAAAATTAGCTTAAATGGGTCAATTCGTCCTCTGATGGTAATAACCCCGAGCATGGGCAAGAGCGATGGCAATCACAAAGCGTAGCTTCTCTACGAAGATGCTGCAACCCATCTTCACCCTATTGCGTACTAGGGAACGTACTATTCTACTCTGCCGGTAGTCTACTCTGGTCATAGCAATATTTTGTTTATAAGTATTAATTTATCACATTCATAGAATACGACATATTACTCTCACAAACTTGTGAGGCTATAACAGTTATTTGAAAAAATAAGTGAATGACCTACTTTGGAATTAGTCAGCCGGAAGCAGACGCGACTTGAAACTAAGTTTACAGCAAATACATTACGCAAGTCAGAAAAGGCACTGCAAGCAAATTAGTTACAATAAAGGTTCTATGGTATTGATGTTATTAGAACCCCTACCAGTTATTTTTTACTTAGCTAAGTTATTTTAGAGCCGCGAGCTAGTAGAATAGAACAGTACTTCCCTCTGTATCAGGTGTCGTAAGAGGCGAATAAGGTACTAGAACCGACACATGGCGGTATATCCATCCGAAACAGTGTAGCTCAAATATAGTTGGTGGGAATGGGCAGCAGCATCTCCATCGTTAAAGCTGCAGAGCTTCTTGGGGAGGCCTATGTCCAGCAGTGGACTTCCAATGACTGTAATTATGATGATGAGAAGGTTGCCAGTGAACATTTATGTAATTCTGCAAAACACTAAGGTGAGAGGCAAATTAGGTAATGTTACATAATAACTTCAAGGCTTAAGATCAATTTCTATGGCTACTTTTCTGATGGCCTTTTCTGGTGATGGAAAAATAAGTAAGTCGATGACCTTCAGTCCAGTCAGTTCATTCGGGTCATTGATTAGTAATAATAAAGTAGCTGTAAACCTGTGTTGATGTATGCCTATGCTTTTCTTATTGAAAATTATAAAATTATTCAAAAAACCTTGAATTTTTAGTCTAAAATCTGTCTATTAATATCGCGTTTATTTGACAATCTATAAATATAAAAAAATTAGTGTTTGTAATTCCCAACAAACAGATTTTTACTAAATGCATATGAAAGTATACATGGTACTAACAAAAAAAATTTAAATAGCACTTAAAAACTGTCGGTCTCTTTCGGCTAAGCTCTGAAACGGCTAGACCGATTTCAACGAGACTTTCACTGGCAGATAGGTGATGTTAGAAGGAGTGACTAGTCGATAATTCCTGAGAATAATGTGGGTGAAGCTAAGTACAAAACGATATAAATAGTCGAAATCAGTGAAGTAAAATCAGTTTTACGTAAGTTCACGGCCAACAAGCGGCGTGTCGTCGCAGTGCATTGACCTCGCTGTGTTTTTGCGCCCCACCGCCCGCAGGCAGGGTTGATAGCGTTTGTGTTGCTGTTGTTCCGGATTTGGTGCAATATTGACATATTAACGGGTTTTTTTTGCCTGGCTCGGTGCTCGGGTTGGTCCAGGATAGGGGCTCGTGAAATATGTTGACCGGTCGTTTTAGTGTGAGGGATGGGGCTGCCAATTCTTGATAAAAACTATTTTTATCGATCTTAATGCTAGTCTAGTCTTTTACATGAGGTACCGGCAGAGTAAAATAGTACCTCCCTCTGTACCAAGTCTCGTAATAGGCGACAAGGTACCAGAACCGACAGGTGGCGGTATATGTGTCCGTCACGGTATAGCTCAAATGCATAGGGATGGGCAGCAGCATTCTCGTCGCGAAAGCTGCGCTCTGCGACTGCACGCTTCCTTAGGGAGGCCTACGCCCAGCAGTGGACTTCAAATGGCTGTAATATATACATACATAATATATACATATATATATATATATATAGTCGTCTCGTACGACACCTGGTACAGAGCGAGGTTCTATATTACTATATCGGTACCTAACTGCCTTAAACTCACTTAGTATACTTTAACACTGTTAACATCTTTTCCTTATTTGTATTCCGAATTGAACTTATTATATATAATATATAATTTATATTAATGAATTATATATCTCTTAGATCTGTGAGAACTGTGTTAACAGTCAGCAAATTTTCGAGCCCAACTTTGACCTGAATCAGAAACCTCTTGAAGTGAAGTGCTTATAATAACTAACTCATTTAACGGGCCGTGACCATAAGTGTCGAGTGGTCTGACATGCCCGCCCCCCCTCCTTCCCCCAATCGGCGACGGAAATCGACTGCCCTTTGACGCGATGAAAGTTTTTCTATTGTGCCTAATTGCGCCGGGCAATATCTTAACACACTTTGTTAGATTGGTGTGCGAGAAGTCAATTGGTGTGAACCAATGGTGTTACTTGTTGTTTTATTTAGAAGCAATATTTTAAATAGTATGAAATGAATTATGTATAATATATGCTATATAATCTCATTTTTATATAGAGTGATAATAAATGATTAAAAAAAAACAAGCTCATATCAATGATGGTAAAGGTCATGGGTTCGATCTCAGCCAACACAAATATTTATATGACGAATATTATCATTTGTTATGTGTCTATTTATTATTTAATATGTATATTTAAGCAATAAATTTCTAATTATATTATTAGCTGAATACGTAACTTAAGTGCCGTAAGCTGCTCATCTCGGAGTCAGATCTTTGTATAAGATATCATGTGAATGTATTTGTTTGTTTTATATTTCTGAACACTATTTTGTCAGTTATTTATCATATTAAACACAGGACATTTATTGCTGGTCATAGGCTTCCCCAAGTGGAGGTGGAGGAAGGAAAATAATAGGTGAGCCTTGTCAAACGACGACGTCAAGTGACGCGCCTGGTGGAAATCGGAAAGCATTTCCGCGAGGGAGATGCTGCTTCCCATCCCCGATATATCGCTATCAGTCAGTTCTAGTACCTCAGCCAGGAGATACTTTTCCACTATGTCGGTGCAATATGGCATCAAACAAAATTATTTCATTGATTGGTTGGTGACCTGTAATACAGGTCTCTGCACCTACACGGGCACCAGTCTCTCACGAATGATTTATATCTTTATATTTACATAACATTTATAAGCCTTAATCACATGTTATCATGGGTGGAGAGAAAAATAAAGAATTTATTTATTTATACATTAGCTATAAATCCTTTGAAAAATAACAGATTTCGTTTATTATCAAAAATACTACAAGATAAAAAACTCAGCTAATTAATATATGCAATATTAGCAGTCTTTTATCGCATGGAAAATAAAAAAAACCAACACGAGTCAGCCCTAGCACAACGGAAAGTGCAGAATGACTTAAGACAGGTTTCGACAACTTTTGGGTGCCAGTTAGCGATTTAATCAACTCTATGTATATTTGTCCATTTATTATGTCGTAATCAACTTTTCTACATTAATTAATTGAAAGCGTTATGTACAGAAATAACAAAAGCTGACAAAAAATGAATATAAATATTATTTTTGTGATAAATAAAGACTATAGGATATAGCTTACGCAGCGTAATATAAAAAATAAATACTCATATTTCTGGTGATATTACTGAGTATTAAAATCAATGACAATGATAAGTTTTAAATACACATATTTGTCCTAGGTGGTAACGAATCTACGACTTTTGGCTCACAAGTAGCATCACTACCGTCTGCTTCAACAGGTCTGCCAAGTTAAATATCATTAGTAAAATTTATTCAGATATGCCGAAGTGACATGTACTCTCAAGATGAGCTACTCTCGTGTTTTAATTTGGTAGATAACGGCTCATCTATCCACTTAATCTTATCTCCAGTCAAGGCTCATGAAGTTTACTTCGGATGTCGCAACTGCAACTCTGTACTTCTTATAATAATATTATGGACCTTCATGCTAAAGTATGGTCAAATCTAACTAAATCGTACATCAATTCCTTTCTTAATTGACGTTTTCACTCTGTAAAGAGTCTTTCAAGTTTAGTTGATAGTGAAGAGTTGTTTTATTAGTTTTAGCAGTTATTCGAATGGCACGATAGCGTAGGTACCACCATCATAGCTCGTGCGCCAGGGGCCGTGGGTTTGATTCCAGAGTAAATATTTAAATGATAATATTTGTGTTTTGTTCTGTGTCTGGGTGTTATATTTATATATATATCAATTGGCAATCTATAAGATGTTGTGGGAATTTTTATATAGTTCACCTGTCAGGATGACATAACATTATTTTCGAAATAAAAGTTCTAGTTCTAGGATTCGATAATGGCGCCGCAGAAAGAATCCATAGCGGGAAGCTAACTACAAATAAATTCAACTGATACAATCACTCGCTACCAAACAACTCTTGTCAAATCTACAGCCAAAACCGACCTAACAAATGTCCAATGTTATTTTTACAAATAGCCCCATTGTCTAACAGCAGATAGCCTGGGAAGAATGCACGCTTTCTACCGAGAGGGTTAAATGACACAATGGAAATGACAGAATTTACCGCCTCTTTTTTTTGTCGGCCATTTTCGGACACAATCTATTTGTTTGATGTGGTGATTTCACTAAATACGCGTTGTTTCTGTTATTACGCGTGTTGATTAGGATATTAAAAGGCAATTTTCGTAAGGAATACAGTTATTTCTCGAAGTTATAATTGTTTTTTTTCCTGACTGACTGGCCTGATTCTGTGATAAGTCGCAATAGAGTAATCACAATTATACTACTTAAATACATATATTTAACACCTAAACACAGAACAAACACAAACATCATCACATAAATATTTGCTCTGGGTAAAAATCAAACCCACGACCCCTGGCGTAAAGTAGGTTACTGTGTACAGTTTGATGCAAATTGAGAAATGGGATAATTTATATCTCAATTTTTAATCGTAATATTTTACTTACGTTAAACATATCAACATATCAGCTATTGGAAGTTAATTGCCGCTATCTCTCAGTTCTAGTACCTCAATCGCTTATTACTATACTAATTGCAGTGGGAGGTACTATTTTTCGCTGCCGGTACCTCACGGCAAGAGTGGAGTTGAACATATACGTAAAGTTAATACAGGACAACGTCTGTCGGGTGTCGGTAGCAGTGCACGCGGTTTAGCCTTCGTTATTATTGGTCCTAGCTTGATGTTATATAGCCTATTGATTTTCTCGATAGTTGGACTATCCATAAAATAAATAATTTTTCATTTCGGGCCAGCCATTTCTGAGATTAGCGCGTTTATACAAACCAACTCAACGTTTGAATATTTATTTTTACAAATTACAACACAAACAAATGCTGCTATGCTTATTTATCTCCATAATTAAAACAGATAAAATAAATATAAAAAAATATTGATAGAATAGCCGTAAAAATTGACAGCATTGGTCCGGGTGGTAAAGGCCGGACGGACGGTAATAGCCCGTAACAGGCGCTGTCGCGGGACGGCTCGGTGCCAAATATTCACAAACCTTAATAAAAACTACGCTTTAACAGCTTTAAAACACGGTTCAATTTTGTTAAGTTCAACATTTCGGCAACCTTTAGGCAACTATTTCCAGACTCTGAAACGTAACCGGAACCCCGGACGAAGGCTATTTAAAGAAAAAGAAAATACCCTAAGAGAAGCACTAAGACAGTATAATAAATATAACAATATATATATATATATATATATATACAGATGCGAAATTATGCCTATCTGATTGTCTGTCTATTTGCTACATTATTACACGTTTTGATGCTATAGCTAATAGACGAACCCTATAACGCATATCCTATATACCCTATCTCTGAACTAATCATAAAGTGCAACTATCAGCACCTGGAACTTACTGAGAAAAGAAATCGGCCCTGTTTAGAGGAGCACAGCTATTTAATAAGCCACCTAACACAATAAAACAGTGTGAAAATATAAATATATATAAGTATATATAAGTATAAATATAAATATATATATATAAAAGTAAGTTAAAATTGTGTTTCGAGTCGAGTACCAGCTAAATGTATATTTGATTAGAACTATGATATCTCATTGTAAATGAAATGTAATTTCATGTATGAGAATAAAGATCTTAAAACACATTTAAGCGCCAAAAATCGTGGGTTTCGATACTCACCCAGGACAAACATTTTTGTGATAAACTTTTGTATTTGTTTTGTGTCTGGGTGTTAAATATAATTATTTTACTATTACGTTTGTATTTGCAATGGAACAATGTATGAAATTTTTGATGGATTTACTATTATTATGTATTTATTTATTATAATAAATTAATTTGTACTCTGGGCAAATTAAAATCCCCACTAACAACAATAGCCACGTTCCCGCGTTATATATGACCAAATCCGCTGGTAGAAAGGTAGTTCATTGATAACTATAGTTACACTAAGTGGCGACGAAAATCGGACAAACAATGATTTGCAGCACTAATAAAAAATAACACTGATGACGCCAAGTCATTTGGTGGGGCTGCGTGATAATAACCCTAAACTGCGGGTCGAGCGCACGCGGCGGCGCTGGGTTGGCGGCGGGCGAGCCACTCGCACCCGGCGGTGGAGGGTTGACTCGGACATTACCGCGTGATATATCGGCGCGGTGCGTGAGTGTTACACATTATAAGATGAAAGCGACAAAACATTTTTTATTTACACATATATTTCTGTATGTATTACGTTTTTTGTTCGAAAATGTATTAAGTTTTTACCTGACGCGGGGACTCGAACCCTAAGAACGCATCTGTTGATCATTTCGACGGGCCCTATGGCGCATATGATAGTGATCCTATCTTCAGTAGTAGGTTAGGTAGGTAGGCTCGTAGGTTCGATACCCAAGATACATATTTATATGATGATATTTGTGTTTGTTTTGTGTCTAGGTGTTAAATATGTATTTAAGTAATATATTTGTGATTTATCTGCTGTCTGACGTCCGTAACGCAAGTACTTTAAGTAACTGTTCACGGAGTCAGGTCAATGTATGAGATGTTGTAAGAGTTGTGGGAATTACGACAAAATGAGCGTTGAAAATATTTAGAAAATTTTATCGCACCCATGAGACAACTTGTTATTGCTAGAATATTTTTTTTTTTAATATTTAATAATTATAGGTCGCACAATGACAGAAAAACTGTGCATAAAAGGGCCTTGATTCCATTCCAGATTCCAAAAAAAAATAGAACTACATTTATTCCACGGGAACATGATTTAGGGATAAAAAGTACGTACGGTGGGCAACAGACCTACTCGTACCTACCCAAATCTGTCAAGTTTTTACAGTCAAATTTGAACTCAATAGCTCGCAGCTATAGATTAATATTGATTGCGAAGTTTTGGCATATTTGGGTAGGTTGATCTGTTGCTGTTTGTACTATCAATAATCTTTGTGCCATTCCATCGCGAAAAAGTAACAAGCATACAACCAAACTCACTCATGACTTACACGATTTAAATAAAAGTAAGGATAATGATACTTGACGGTCTGGATGGCGCAGATGGTAGTAATCCTATCTTATGAGCCAAGGGTCATGTGTTGAATCCCATCCTAAAAAAAATATTTATATGTTGAATATTTGTGTTTGTTCTGTGTCTGGGTGTTAAATATGTAATTAAGTATTAGATTTGTCATCCTTCTGTTATCTGATGGCAGATGGCAGGCCGTAACACAAGTGTTTTTTAGCGACTTACTTCGGGATCAGGTCAATGTATGAGACGTAGTGAGAATTAGTTTTTTTTTTAAACTAAGAGAAACGTGTGGGAGAATATAGTTTCGAAACATAATAATAATATACAAGGTTAAACAAACAACTATTATCGTTGACTAAGCATCTCATAATAATAATATAAAAAAAAAACAAGTTAATGCTCACAGTGTTGCTATAAAAACATTTTGCACCACCATACTTGCGGACGACCATGAAAATCTATTTCGAATCGAATTATTGACCTTTGGTGTCGGCATTGGATTAGGCCTCTACCAATCAATTTACTTCCTCGTAATTTTTGTGACACTCAAAATGTAATTAAGAAATAGTACAATACACAATACGTACATTTCGTTGGAATAACTGCTTTTTTACGGTTTTTTTTTATAATTTTAGCAGAGACACTTCTTTGTTTTAATTTCATTAAATTTACAATTAGTTACTCTTTGTTTAAATATAATTATTTCATGCATTTTTTTATTTCATGATGTTACTGAATTGCTATAAATCTACATTCACTGCTAATAAATAGATCAAAATAATATATTGTATATAATTAACTCGTCCCAATATATTTTATTTGGGACGAAATAGCGGATTGTAGAACAATTGGATGTAATGGATCGCTAAATAGGTACATAAACACAATTAGCATATAAAACAACCTTTATGTATTAGCATGATTAATGAAACAGTAGTAATTTCAACAACCTCGTAAAACGAGGAACAACCAGCTGATTTACAATTACGTCATTTGTGTGAAAAAGAAACATACATACCTAACAAATGATACGGTTGAATAGGCAATGCCATGCGGCATGCGCACACGCAAACAAATCCATTGACACATCTTTATGAATGACGTATAACGTATAAAACCTTTTTTTACAATCGAAATTAATTCGATTTTAACCTCTTTGCACTCACAACACTGCACGTACAAAAAAAAACAAATCCAATTCGCGCGCTTTCGAACTGTCAAACAGATAGACCCGCGGGAAACGTTTTATTTTTTTTATTCTCAACAGGTATGGCGTGAGCATACGCATTGGACGAAACAACTATGTTGACTGAGTTGCGCTGTCCGTGCGTCTCGCTCGGTCGTTGCGTAATATTAACGGGGCATAGAGTAAGTCAGTTTGTACAGAGTGACGGCCTGAAGAGGATTTAAAGGGCCAGTTTCCTTTTAAGGCGGACCCGCTTTTTGATTATCTTTTAATTTAACGGGCCATGATAATTTTTATTGGTATACTTATTTGGTAGATATGAACTATATTAGTATAAGCTTAGTGTACAACCGGAGAACGGGGTTTATGCATTATTAGAAGTAGTAAAATTAAAGCAGAACATAATAGATGATAAGCCGTGAAGGCCCCAAATTTGGATTGTAAGTTTTTTCTTACGTCTGGCTGTTACTTTAATACACTTAATATTATTTAACAGTCTCTGTATTTTCTGGTGACAGGCTTAAGTTAAATATTATGTGACAGGGTTCTTCAAAAAAGATTTCACAGGGCTTGCAATGCTTGTATGATGCCTTGGTATTGTAAACCATAGGTTGCAGTTACATAAAATCAAGTGGAAAGGAAGCTAGTTTGACAACCTTTGGTACAAATAAAACTGTATAACCTAAAGTGATTATTGCAAAATATATAAGCAGATTTTCTTTTTTTGACATATGTGATCGCACAAAAAGACATCCAATTGAAACTTCTCCGCATAACTTCCATTTCCATTTCCCACGGAAACAAAATCCCATGCGGCCACTACCTTTAAAACTAGAGAAGTAGGTCCACTACAGTTTCACCACAGTTCATGTTAACTTGGACATGGGTCGCCCACACGCCGCTACATTCTGACGAGCTGTGCTTGCTGCCCACGATGTGAGTTTGCCCATAAGGGCCAACACTGACCCTAAGGTTTGGTAGATAATAAAATATATAGCCTTTTTATAGTCACAATACGACTGACAAGTGCGCAATGCCGTTAACTCTTGTCGCACCGCTTTTCATAAGTTCTAGATGCTGATGAAGTAAATTAAATCAAAAGTTGACACCGCTTCTTATATTTTGACCTGACTGCGAGATAAGTCGCTTAAAGCACGGACGGATGGATCATATAAATATTTGTCTTGGGTAGCATTAATTTGATCGAACCCATGACCTTCAGCGCACAAGATATGAATACTACCGAACGCACCATCGGGCCCGTCGAATTTTGTCACTGAACACACGAGAAATGTAGGCTCATGTCCATAGAGAGAGACCCTAGCCACGACGCTACCTGAGTCTGTAAGTCCTGGATTGCAGAAGCCGGGCAATAAAGTGAAATCAGATTAAACGAAGCCGTCGTCACGCGATGCTATGAGCGATTCCATTTCACGGTACACCGACACTCATTCAACAAACTATGTCGGAATCAGATAAAATTTATTAAGTCGACTCGGGGACCTTCAGTAATTTCGCCCATTAAACTTCGTGAATTAAATTACAAATTACTGTGTCCTATCGCTGGTAAATTTGGTTTTGGTTGTCTGCACGCAGACAATGCAACTCGAAAAGACAAAAACAAAATTGTTAATATATTTATTTATATAATTCTACGTGTACTTCCATTTGGATTAAGATGATCTCATATTGAAAAAGTATGCATTTCGAGTTAGTAAATTATATTTGATACTAAATAAAGATACCTACTAGAGACTTTTTTGGTCGAAGGTCACCCCTACATTGATACTTCACTCTCACCTATTTTTACCATCGGATAGCAGCGTTTGCATTGCCGTTCCGGTTTGGAGGGTGAGACCGGCTGTAAAATTACTAAATAATGTGATATAATATCTTCCAGGTTGGCACCGAGCTAGTGATATCCTTTTCAAAAGGATCTTCAGTTCCAGTCATATATTAAAAAAAAAACTTATCAAATGGATGTTCCGGTTTATTCTCATAACTTATTGATAGTAATATGGTAAAAAGGATTACTTTTTGCATGAAATTTAAGCTGAAAAGTATCTTCAATAACAGTTTAGATTTAATAGACAACAAAATCAACTTCCGACAGAAGAAATAGATGAAGATATCATAAGAAAATAAATTTCACTTTCTTAAGACTTACAGTAGCTGAATCGGAAAATCCCTAAACATAATAATTCCAGTAAAAACCAGTTTCATAGTTTTCTAATGATCTAACTGTATACAGCCACGTGCCGATCACACCCGCGTAGGTGTAAGTGCGGATGAATGAATAATCACCATATGGATATGCTAATTAACGCCATCAATTTTAATGATACGCCCTGTGATGCCGTGTCCCTCATTACATCGAGCACGGGAATGTTTTCGAGATACGTATCTTTTTAATTATTTGTTGCACTGTATCATTATATATTAATGGATAATGAAGCAAATGCTTGTCAAAATATATAGTAATTATAAAAAAAATAAATTTAAATCGATTCACTATTCTTGAAGACATCGAGTAAAATTACATAAAAAAAATACTTTTTTGAAATCGTATTAAGTAATACAAATTGAATTGAATTTAAAATGTGCTCAAAAATGTTGTCAGAGAAGAAATGTCAGATAACTGTGAATAGATATGTCATCATATCAGCCATTTGAAGTACACTGTTGGACATAGCCCTCCTGAAGAAAGGGGGAATTATACCCATAATTGCCGCGCTCTCTAAAGTTGTTGGTGATCGCATATTGCAACTTTCACGTCGGGGTGCTGTTGCCCATCCCGCCCTCTGCATTTGAGGTACTATTTCGGATGGCTGTACCGGCATCTATCAGTTCTGGTACCTCAGTCGACACCTGGTGCAGAGGAAGGTACGCTACCGCATTATATATATATATATATATACACGATCGACGACATCGACAGCAGAATATATATACACACAAAAAGACATGATTATATAAACACTATAAGCATATACGGAACTCTCGATGCGCTAAAGTTCCTCAGGAATACGAGATAGGCTTCGCAGACAAAGTCGCGGGCGGTCAGCTAGTGTAAATAATGCTCACAAATTTTAAATTTTACGACTTGTTTTCCAAAACTACTTTACATAAATTTTGATGAAATGATTGGTGCATTACCAATTATTAGGGACCACCCTATACAATAAACAAGACCAAAATTAAGGGTTAATTTTATTATTTTTTATTATTTTATGATTGACCTACTATTGAGCTCTGGGGTTAATTTCAACTCTACCGAAGGAAATAATAATACTTTTATGTATAAAAATACTATAAAGAGGAAGTATATGATTGTTTGCTTGTTCATTTAGTGCGATTTATTTCAAAATCTTCTCAACCATTTTAAATACTTCTTTCAACATTACAAAACTACATCTTTAACAAATAACATAGGCTATGTTATATTCCAAAATCAAAATATAAATAGGCCGTAAGGTACTGCCACAGCACATCCCGCTGCACCAGGTGTCGTAAGAGGCGACTGAGGTACCAGAACCAACATTTGGCGGTATCGGTATCCATTTGAAACAGTAGCTCAAATGTGCAGTGCGGGCATGGATAGCAGCATTCTCATTGCCAAAGCTGCACTCTGCAATTTGCCCAGCGCGGCAATTATAGGCAAAATTCCCTAGTTTTCGTGGAGATATACTCGTATGTCCAGTAGAAGACTTCTAAAGGCTGATATAATGATGATGAAAATTAACACGCCTAAAATGGAATGTATTAGATGTACTGAACGTGGGGGTTATAAAAAATACTTTATAACGTGAAGCCATATCTCACAGTGGTGTCAAAACTGAAGCCTTGACTTGAGGTCACGGGTAATGACTGAGTGACGAGCGATCGACGGCTCACTGGTCGTCACAGACTAACAAAAAAGCAGCAGATTTACTGTAAATATACTAAATAAAACGGCGCCCTGCGGTTTTGCCAGCGTAGATCCCGTTCACGTGAGAAAAATAAATAATAAAGTAGTCTGAGTTATCCTTCTGACATCAGCTATCCTTCAGTGCAAGTCCTATTAATATCACTCAAGCCGTTTTGGACTTTACCTCAAATAGTCAGACACACTGGTCACATATCTACAGACATTTATCAATAAAAAAGGTACGTCAGATTTATTTTCATACAATGTGGTAGAATCGTGTTCAATTTTAACCGCATATCACTTGATTCAGTGGGAATTGAATTGTGCACTATTTAAATTTATTTGTAAAATATCTCCGAGCGGTTACTAACACTGAATTATTTATTTACGAATATTTTATGTCTGTAATGAATACGTTTATCTGTGTTTTTTTAATGGTGCTCTTTCTGTGAAATAGTAAGTTTCAATATGTAATTGAAATTCGCTATAATACCGAAAATAGAAAGAGATTTTAAACTTTTTTTTTTATTTATTTTTATTTTATTTATTTCATAGTCAGCAAACATGCATATGCCGCGATGTACCGGCAGAGTAGAATAGCACCTCCCTCTGCACCAGGTGTTGTTAGAGGCGACTAAGGTACCAGAACCGACAGATGGCGGTATATCCATCCGGAACGTAAACGTGCAGCGTAAATGAACAGGGCGGGATGGGTAGCAGAATCCCCGTCACGAAAGCTGTGCTCAACGATTGCCAACACGCTTGCTTAGCGCGGCAATTATGGACAAAAAAAAAGTATTTTCTACAAAAAAAATGGAATTATACCTGTTGACGATTTAAAACAGCCTGTGATAGGTTTATTTGAGTAACAATATTTTTGATTTAGAGTTGGAGCAATCACGATATTTAGAATAATTAAATACTGTGTACTAATGTGAAAAAGAATATAATAATAAAAATTTAATAATAAAAAAAAAAAAAATTAAATAATAAAAAAGTTTGTCCTGAAAAAGAGAATGTTATCCTTAATGTAAGGGACCGATATATTTTACAATATTTATATCTTACAACATTTCTAGACAACAGCTAGAATTGTTATAATACCCATCCGGGTATTATATGATTGAAAATGCGGTAGGTACCTTGCGATGTTGCGTGTCTATAGGCTTTATGAACTGCAAAATACCTGGGTGATCATATGCTTATCTCGGCGGAAGCTGTGAGGTACCGGCGGAGTAAAATTGTACCTATCTGTGCCAGATGTCATAAGAGGCAACTGAGGTACCCGAACTGACTTCAATACTAGAGGATGAGGGTGGGCAGCAGCATCCTCGTCGAATTTGTGCTTGATGATTGTCACCATGCCTGCCCAGCGAGGTATAATATGAGCATAATCGCTTTATCTTGGGGATGGGTATTTGCCCAACAGTGAACTTTCTATGGCTGATATGATGATGATGCTTATTTAAATAATAATATAATAAATTTCCACAGCATTTTATACTTTAGCCTGACTTCGTGGTCAGTAGCTTCAAGCACTTGTGTTACGGACGTCCTCATATAAATATTTGCTCTGACTGGAAATCAAACCCCCGAGCCATGGCGCACAGGATAGGATCACTACCATCTGCACCACCGGGCCCAACTTAAAATGACTAGAACTGGTTTGTGGTAACAAAATATCGTCCACCGGTTGGCGATCTGTATTGTGTAAGCTGTGACCTTCTCGGGTCGGTAGGCCTAATCTCGTTTGGACGTGATGTTTGCAATCTGAGGTTAATTCCGTACCTGCTTCCTCGTTCTAATGACTCAGTGCTCAGTGTTTGTAGTAACAATACGTACTTGGCCCTTTTGTAGGCTGCGACACGTGACTTGAGACTACGTTAAAAGAGACGCTTTAAAGTATAGATCATCTATATAAATAACTAGTCGTCTGTCCCGACTTCGTGCGGGTATATAATAAATTTGTATCTCATCATATTGCATTGTTTTGTGCCGTGAGGTACTGGCAGAGTAGAATAGCACCTCCCTCTGTACCAGGTGTCGTAAGAGGCGAATGAGGTACTAGAACCGACAGATGGCGGTATATCCATCCGAGTCAGAGTAACTCAAATGCACAGGGCGGTAATAGGCTGCAGGATCATCATCGCAAAAGCTGCGCTCCGCGATTGCTAACACGCTTGCCTAGCTCGGCAATTATAGGCAAAATCCCCCTTTTTGGAGAGGCCTATGTCCAACAGAGGACTCCTTATGCCCGACATGATGAAGATATAAGAAAGAAGACATAAAAAAGACAAGAAGAAGAGAGAAGAAAACAACTTGCAAACCATCAAGTAACTACTAACTAGAATCGAAATGTTTTTTGTGCGAATCAAATTCAATTCAATTCAAAGAATTCAAAAATGAGTTCTGTAACTAGGTCACAAAAGGTCTCCATTCGTAACTCACTCTCACCTATTTCTAAGGCCGAATGATAGTGTGCGCATGGTTGCTTTCCAGCCTAAAGGGTGAGACACAATGAAACTACTGGATAATTTCACTACCTGGTACTGTGATATTGTATCTTCAGGTCACAAGGTTGATGACACACTAGTGATATCTTCATGATGACACTACCGTGTTTAGACAGCGGTCGCGTTTACCATTAAGCGGACCGTATTCTTGTTTGCTGACTTCATACAAAAAAAAATATCAATGGTAGACATCACATATTTCTGTGTTATTTCGCCTCACTCTACCTTTTTGTACTCATAAGTATGTGTATGTTGCCACAACAGTTGCAAGTAGGCTTATGACTTGCCTGATGATAAGTGGTCACCATAACCAATAAACGGTTGATGCATCAAGACTATGAATGCGCATTGCCTAAACTTTCTAAATATGGTTACTGACTTTTTGTAGTCGTTTGGTATATCCTCAGCAGCAAACTCTTCTACATATAAAGCGTACGTCTTGTAGTTATAGCGTACGCCGAATGCGAATGGTTTCCCAAAACACAACACGTAGAAAATGAACAAACGAAGTCTCATCTCAAACTTAAAGGTTGTAAATTTCCAATTTATTGCAGTTGTTCAGTATCACATCTGAACCGAGTCAAATAATCTAACCTGGTAAAGAAGTCCTTTAGCCTAAAAAACAGCAGCTCTTGACACAGAAACCGTCAACCATGTCATCACCGACTGACCTGAGGTGACAGCATGTAGGTAGCGATACATCGGATCTCCAAGGTCCCTTCGGGAAGCGACCAGCAACTATGAGCCACTGATGCGGTTCCGAGAGTAACTGGGCTGGCAAAATTAGAGCCAACAACTCAGAATGAAAGCGACCAGCAACTATAAGGCATTGATGCATTTCTTAGGGGAGCTGGGTTGGCATCTATCTAAAGTCTATTGTCAGAGGTCTGACTGCACCATCGGCTATTATATACAGCTCCAAGATAGCGTACTCACTAAACAAACGGGACGGGAAGATTACCATTAGCCATGTAATTACCTGTAACAAGAACAAATTAAATTAGCATGTCACTTTGAAATTCACATCAGAACTAATGTAACCATTACAGCATCGCATAAAGTTGTCTGTGTGTACGGAGCGTGTATTATTGAGATTTGGGGCGCGGGAATAAAATGGACTGTACAATCTATTGCTGATTATTCATTGCCTTGTAAATAGGACGTTGAGTAACAAGAACATTAGATAAATAACGTATGTAACAGCCTAATTGTTTAGCAATGAGTTTGCATAAGGTACCTAAACCGACAGATGGAGGTATATCTATCCGAAACAGTGCAGCTCAAATGCACAAGCCGGTTATGGGCAGCAGCATCCCCTCGCGAAAGCTGTGCTTTACGATTGCCTGTTAGCCAGCGCGGCAATTATGGGCAAAAAGCCCGCCTTTCTTGGAGAGGTTTATGATGAAAACATTTTGAATCAATACTAAAATTAGGAATATAAAATCTATCGGCTTATAACTTTTTCTGGTTTCACCTGAATAGGGGATAGGCTACTTTGTGTATCGAAACGTCCCCAAGAACATGATATGTAATACTACAATTTTATAATAATAATAAATTCCTACAACATCTTACACTTTGACCTGATTACAAGATAAAGACATTTTCTATCGTCACCCACGTTCAATATATTTAGCCATTTCTCACACCAATGCACAAAAATTATGTAAATTTAATATCTACAAAAAGCAACTTTACACAGATTAATTAATGAATCATGCATATGCCGCGCCAAAATACCTCCAGTGGCTGCACAAGCTGTTTGTAGTACACGATCAATCCGAGACAGCTGTCACAAACATGTCAACGCATATGAGGGACTCGTGACATTTCACACGGCGTAGTGCGTGGGCGTTGATTACCGCCTAGTGTGGACTTGACCCCGATCTGACACTTTTACTTTTCCGACCATAGAACATATAAAGATGATATCTACTTAATATTTCCCCTTTTCTATATGTTAACAAAAATTTTAAAGTAATTAAAGAAATATGGCTTCAATTAAATAAAAAAAATTATACTGTAATCCTAAATGAAATCCTTTTATCTTTACAGAGCGACAACGATTATTATTATTTGTATTAGACCAGCTCGACAAAAATCATACAGAGCGCGTGATAGTAACCGTTATTGAACTACCAGCGCGTTGTCAACCGTGGGACTTAATGATATTACGTCACTTTACTGGGTAATGTGTTATGTAATGTTAGATAATATCAGGACTGTCCATTTATAATAGGATAAACCATGAAATCATGACATAAACAAACACAAATGCAAAGCAACAGAAAGGGATTGTATCTTAACAATAGACTATACACGACAGAGCACTTCTAAAAATATTATACAAGACTGGGTTATATTTATTGTTTTTTATATTATATTATAGCATTATATTAACAGTATAGCTTCAAATTCTGTGTACTCTACACATTTAATTATTTATATGATATATACTTAAATAATATGTAAACCTTGTATGTTATTAGACCATATACACACATTCATTCACATCTTCATGCACATTACAGAGCATAAGCCTGTAAGAACAGGCTGGACCTAGTTTATGTACCTACTTAAGCATCAAAAAGTATTTCAGTTAAAGTTTCCTGTTACTGAATAAATTTATTATTATTTTTACTGATTCTCATACATTAAATATATATTAATTTGAAAATGTTGGTTTCTATCTTCGCATGAGCTTTGCTTCTAGTTATGTGCTTGTTATGTTACTAAGATTGTAAACAAACATACGCTTCGAGTGACGGTAAGCATTACCAGGTCATACACATTCGTGTTTCCTCAAGGATATCACCAAAGCATCGCCAACCTTGTCACATTACCCAGTAAATAAATTCGTTATTTTCAAATTAAAACAAATAATTATTACTCAACCTTTATGTACTTATACTATTTATATATATGTTCCAATGCAAAAGCAATATTATTAATGTAATTATGCTCAACCACTTTTGAGTTGCACAAATAAAATATCCCAACGTTTCACATCAAATCTGTCATTGTGAAGCAAGCCTATTTTCAAACAAGAATGCCATTCAATGAGCTCGATGGTGCAGATGGCAGTGATCATGTCTTGTGCGCCAAAGGTCGTGGGTTCGATCCCCACCCGAGACAAATATTTATATGATGATATTTATGTTTGTTTTTCTCTGATTACCAATGTCCGTAACATAATTGCTATATGAAACTTATCACGGAATTAGGTCACTGTATGAGATGTTATGGGAATTCATTTATATAATATTGTTATATCATTGGAAGGATCAGACAAAGTTTACAGCAGTTTTATTAGCGATCTACCAGAAAAGTACCTGAGAAGTATGTCAAGTACTTTAAACAGGGAAGATAATTTCAATTGGGAATACCTTCTGCGATCACAGCCAACGCACAAAGCAGTAAGGCACCAGCGATTGGACACGCCTTAGCGGAGTTCACGCTTTCTATCCGCTCCACGGTGCTCCACGTAATTGATTTACGGACCATTGCTTTATTTTAAAGGTACAAACGTCTGTTCCCCCTCTGTGCCCAATCTAAGATTATCCCCAGTCCATTCCTAAGGATTGTCAAAAGATGTAACCTCAATCCTTAATGTTAATCACGGGTTACTTTGACCGTGATGGCTAACTTTAGCTTGATTCACGAGCTAAACTATTTCGGATGGATATACCCGCATTTGTCGATTCTGTCGACACTTTTAGCTGCCTCTTACGACTCTTCTACTCTACCGGTACCTCACGGCATTATTTATTTATTATTAATTAAATCAACAATATCTTGAGTTTGATTCACTCTATCCCAGAAAAAGCTTCAAAATGAAGGGCCCTATGGCGCAGATGGTAGTAAATATCTTGTACGCTAAGGGTCGTGGAATCGATCCCTATCCAAGACAAATTTTTATATAATAATATTTCTGTTTGTTCTATGTCTGGGTGTTAAACTTATGTATTTAAGTAGTATATTTGTGATTCCTCTGTTGTCTGACGCACGTAACACAAGTGCTTTAAACGACTTATTACAGAGTCACGTAAATGTAATATATATTGTTAAAATTAAAAAATATACTTCTTCAAATACTTAAGAGTTTCGCGTTCCGACATTTAATCGCTAGTACATCTAATTCTGTGCAGCACAAATCATCTAAGCTATAGTTATTACAATTTCCGAAGCCATTCAGTGTACTGCAGCCATTCTAATAGAAGGCAGGCTTCATTCATAAATACTTTGTACGTATTAAATCCGGTTCGTAACGGTCCGAACTACCACCCACGGGGTAATGACAAAATTCTAAGCTTGTTTATAGTCAACCTTACTTACCATTAATACTCTAGTTTGGGCCTATTTATGTTTATCAACTATCTATACTGTTTCTTATATACTGTACACTAGAGTTGAATATCGATTAACATGCATTTGGAGTGCAATTGAACATTAGTTGTGATGATTAAGCTGTAGGTACAATTTATTTTTTACTTCCTGGCCTGGATCTATCAAGAGGGCTATTTGAGCGATTTATAAAAGGACACAACTGATCCCTTCAAGATTAAGTACAAATAAATTATCATCAAATACGAGCTGTTATAAACTGATTAACAAGATAATAGCTATTTAAGGAAATAATTAGGTGCCAGCGTAAAAAGATAATTAAAACGCATTCAATCTGTATAAAATTTGAGATAACTAGAAATGTTTGAGTAACTCCGACATCTATACGATATTGTCTAGTTGATTAGAGTGATTTATAACGTTATCTATACTTTTTAAATAATTTATATGAAACCCAAAAATGCTACAATAAAAAATCTAATTAACGGTGTTGATCTATTTTATATTTTGTTTGCACTCAAATTACTTCACACGCTTCTTTGATTTTATGGTGTACTAGTAACACCCTGCGGTTTCAACTGCTTTAAGTTTTTATCCCCTTCAAGGATTATTTTCAAAAAAATATTTTACTTGTGTCATGACTTTCAAAGAAGAACTTTTAAATTGAATTTCATTCGTATAACTTCAAAAACAGCTAAGTTTCATACTAAATTTCTACCTCAGAGTAACTTTCAAAAATCTTTTCTTAGTGCGCTCTAATAATGTAATAAGAACCTCTGTACACAAATTTGACATTTCTAGGCCTTATAGTTTTGGGCCTACAAAGATACAGTCTACTACAGCCACCACGCTTACCCAACGCGGCAATCACGAGCTCAATTCCTCCCTTTCTTTGAGCAGCTAACGTCCAGCAGTGGACGTTCAACGGTTGTTATGATGGTTATAAAAAAATGTTTATATTACACAGTGCTTAACGAAGACATTCGTCAAAGTGTCTCCGACAAAACCTGAGAGACGCTTGCAAAGGTCGTCAGCATAGCTGCTCTCCAAGCTTTACCTATTTCTGTTATCAAGTGCAACAATTGCAATATTGTTTAAAGGGTAAGAGGAGCAATAAAACGACTTGGTTATAGTTAACTATGGTAATCGTAATCTTTCGCAGAAAGCTCGTTTGCTAACTCAGTCATTTAAAAACAAACAAAAAGTGAGAGCAAAAATATTTATTGCAGTTTTATAAAGCAGTATTTGAAAAGGTTTTTAAATACGGTCTGTGAGCGTGGAAAATCGAATTCCAAATATAATGGCGCCTACAGCCGCAGGCTATTAGAATGAGCCGCGTCGTGTGCGCCCACGCATTGCACCTTCATGAATGAATCCATCGCCCTTACTAGTGGTTTTCGATTAAGTATGATTAGTTCATCATATCAGCCACGGGAAGGCCGCTGCTGGACATACGCCCCCCCCCCCCACAAAAATGGGCAATTTGCTTAGAATTGCTGCTCTAGAAAGGAATGGAATGGCGATGTAAACGCTGCTGCCTATTCTTGCCCTGTTGCATTTGAGCTACACTGTTTTGGGTGGATATACCGCCATCTAACAGTTCCGATACCTCAGTCGTGTCTTACGACACCTGGTACAATGGGACGTACTATTCTGCTATGCCGGTACCACACGGCCAATTGGTTGTTAGTATGTAAGTAAGTAGAAAGTGTTTTTAAATCACCGTTGCTTTGGTCTTAAACTAGGGTTACTCAAAACCTAGTACATTCTTAAATAAGTTGCCACATCAATACCTAAACCTAAGGCCGTATAAAAATATTTTTTTCAGGCATTATATATATTATATTTATGCATATATTATAGTTTTGCAAGAGAGCACCGTGCATAATCATAGAATAAAACAAAAAGCGCGAGCGAAAATAGAGCATTTGTCGCCAAGTGTCGTGGGTTTGACCCCACCCAGGACGAACATTTATATGATGACTATTAATTTGTCTTGTGTCTGGGTGTAAATAGTATTATATTTGTGATAGATGGATTAAAACACTTGCATGACATATATTACAGACATAAGACAATAGTCTTATGTCTGTAATACAAGTACTTTAAGCGATTCATTTTGTATGAGTGAGAGTATAAGATTTTGTGTAAATTTATTTGTATTATGCTTTTTCAATAAAATAAGAATTAAATTTTTATTTTAAATTATTATCGTCTGGCTTTGTTGTATTTCACCGGTGCTACCAAACCAATTGTGACGAACATGGACTACATTAACAGAATCTGTTAATATAGGCCAAGTAGGCCCCGAAGTCACATAAACTTTTCACAAATCGATCGAAGCTTTTACTAAAATAGTAAGGGATTTATCATCAAAACAAAGTACCACAGTTATTCCCCAGTTTCGTAAGCATGTGAAATGTCGTAGGTGTCGGATGGACCGGCCGGTACACTTGGGAACCTGCTTCGGGCTACACTTGCCTCTCTAAAACCACATATACCCATCCATTAATGTCGACACCTCTTGTCTACTAACTTTTTAGTTTGGTTGCACACACTAATCATAAAATCGATTAAAGCACCCTTAGTTGACATATAAACTGAATTCGAAAATGATCCGCATAAAGAGACTCCGAGCATTGCCCTCTCCATAGCTCGTTGTGCAATTTTGAGTTGGCTAATAAGACAGAACGTGGTCTACGTTTCGCTGCCGTGCAGTGAAGACTTTTGACTTCAAACACTGGGGTTGCATCTGTGATCAAATATCATGTCATTTTAAATAGTAACTTCACAGTCTCTTCGACCTTGAACATTGCAAAGCAAGGACTTTTGTTTGGTGGTAGAATCAGTAGAAGTGAGATCTCTCCCCAACCACTCTATAAATATAAACATTTTTAAAAATTACGTTTTTAATTTTAATTATATTATTAAATATTTATTTTGATAATATTGTTGCATATCCAAGCGAAGCAGGGGCGTGATATTATATTTATTAAGACAATATCTCATTTAGTACAAGAACCATAGAACAAGCATTATTTTTCAAATATTTACGCTTTCTTTTTACGCTTTCTTTTTACGTTAAGACTTTTGTTATAAATAATAATAAAGAATATATTTAACCTTAATCTCCAACCAAGACCATTTTTTTTAATCTGATAGTCTAATGATTCTGTCATCTCCCTCTTTAGTTCGTGGGTGAAATATTCTGTCATATTTATTAGATACACGTCCGAGTGGTAAACAGTTCGAGACAACTAATACTTCAAGTGCGACAAAATTCCGCGGCCATAAACTTTTACTGTCGTTCGGTTTAAGTGACGACTGCGAGTTATTATTACAAATGAGTATTAACACAAATTATTGTAATCAGCTTATAGATTTCCATTAAAATGCAATAAATCAAAATAGTAAGCGGCGTGTTTTCTAACAGCAGAACCGTTGGAACCGGTTCTGCTGTTGCAGTCTGCTGGAGTACTTAGTGTAAAATAATTGATATCTTTGGAGTGTGGTGTAAAAATTTTGAGAATTGAAACTTTTACTGATAAACTGTTTATATGCTGAACTTTATTTTTTTTTCTAAGTTACGCTTTGATAAATAGACATATATGGTATGCGGTAAAGTGTAGTATTTGAGCGTCAATTGAAACTGCAAATGATTTTGTATTAGATCTGGAAGTTTATGGTACGTTCTAGTTTCATTGATAAATAAAATCCATTGCATGTGATCAAATTAATAATATTATTATGACGAATGGTAACGTCCACATTACGTCCAGTGCTGGTCACAGGCTTCTCCAAGGAAGCAAGATTTTACCCATAATTGCCGCGCTGGGCATGCGTCGTAGAAATCGCAAACTAAAGCTACACAATCAGAATGCTGCTGCCTATTCCCACCTAAACACAATTGAGCTACGCTGTTTCGGGTGGGTCTACCACCACAGCCGCCTTTAACGAGGTACGATTCTACCCCGCCTGTACCCCCAGTTTTCTTATCCGAAGTCCTCTTGTACAGGTAGACCGTTAACTGGACGTCTGCATTGGTCTTCGCTTTCGACTATTTCTACTGCCAAATGGTAGTGGTCGCCCTGATGTATTTTGGATAAGATGGGTGAGGGAAACAGTGAAATTACTGAAATGTGACATTCTATCTTCATTTCACAAGGTTGGTGAAATACTAGTGATATATGGTGACATGAGCCGTGAGGTACCGACAGAAAAGAATTGTAATCTCCCTGTATTAGGTGCGACTAAGGTACCTAGATGGCGGTATATCCATCCGCAACAGTAAAGCTCAAATGCATACAGGGATGGGCAGCAGCATCCTCGTCGCGAAACCAGCGCTCTGCGACTAAAATCACGCTTGCCTAAAAAATTGCCTTGAAAAATTTCAGGGAGGCTTATGTCCAGCATGTGACTATAGGCTGCGGCCACGTTTATCATCAATCGGACCGTATACTTCATAACATTAAAAAGAAACTTCCTACAAAATGGCGCCACCGCACAAGTGAGTGGATTGTACCAAACAATATTTACACAGTATTACGGGCAGGTTGTAAGTAATTGATTGTCATTACTGAGCCAATGTTGACAACTTTCCTGATCGATCGGTTGATATGCTAATGTGTTGTCTCCGCGTCGTATTAGCCCCGAATTGATTCGGTTAGAGATAAGAGTAGGCCGGTTCAACTTTGATTTCATCATTGCACCTTTTAAATTTGGCCCGATTCTGATGATCGTGATTTGGCGGGATCACATTTTTTTTCATCCGATTTCAATGTTCATTATGCTCCAAAAAATATCGGATGACATCGACCAATCTAATGACAACAATATCAAATGTAGACTAAATCGAAAATTGGTTTTAACAATCTTCTAAAAATTTCAAGATTCATCTTAAAAGCAATCATTACCAATTGCAAATTTACAAACTTTAAAAATAAAAACAAATAATTATTTGCGAAGGTAATAGTGTATAACATTGTATATTTTCGGAAATACTCATTTGGGTCATTTTTATTTCTCTTAGAAACGCTTATAGCAAAATGACCAAAATTTAGAACAAAAAATGCAAATTGTTAAATTAAACGTTACAAAATAGATTTATTTCAAAAATAATAATACACATAACATTTCATACATGAACCTGACTACGAGATAAGTCGCTTAAAGCACCTGTATTAGAGACATCAGACAACAGAGGATTCACAAACATAATACCTGAATACATACATACGTACGTTTGTCCGGGGCGAAGATGGAATCGACGACCCTTAGCACACAATACAAAAACACTACCAAATACACCATCGAGATCCGCAAATAAATTACTTTAAATTATGAGTAGTGAACGCGTATTAACAAAAGATTTTTACTTCGGCTCGTAAGAAAATACAGCGAGAGTGAATCAAGGAAACTCGCAATCGTAAATCTCGATGTAACGCCGAATCGTTTTATACTTTATTAACATTTTAATAAAATTAAATCTAACGACTCCAGTAATTTACTCCCGAAATCCATTAAAAAAACAATGAGCGAAACCAAAGGGGGATTGCCATAATGACACTTTATACCGGCGGGTAAGCGGTGCTGGATCGCCGGGGGAAGCCGTCTTCATTGGTTCAAAGACCCCCGGAATTAGATTAAAGGATCCTCGAGGAATTTCCTGGAACCAACGCCACGCCGTCCTGACATTTTAAATAAATATAAAAGTGTATTGTACCCTGACCTGAAGACTACAACAACTAATATATGCAGGTGTTATAAAATTTGTGTAATTACATGAGATGGACCTCATCGACAAAGGTCATCTGAATTAGTATTTTATTATCACCTTTTGGGTCAAAGTGGCAGTGAAATGTCCGGGTCATGTAACACAATATCATCAAGTGTCAATGTCGGCAACGCGTAGTGATAACCTTAAAATATTACGATCGTCTATAGGCCGCTGTGACGTTTAATTTCACGTTGACTGTATGCTTGTTTGTCGACCTGGTGTAGTAAAAACAAATGCCTTTAATTCGCACATCTATTTGGAAATAAAACTATTTAGAATATGTTGTCAAATGTTAAAAGAATGCCACATTTCATTTAAATTTATTGTTATTTCTAGAACCGTACGAAATGTATTATTCTAGGTTGATGCAGTCTGAATCTTGACATACCGCACTCCGAGGTCAAGACTGGAGAAGACAAGGTGTTAGTATCATTAAGGTGGGAAAATGGCTGCACATACTTGAGCAAACTTTTGAGAGCGACCGACACCGCGGAAGCACATCGTCTATTCATAACATCATCATCATGATCATATATAGCCATTCGAAGCCCACTGCTGGACATAGGCCTTCGTAAGAAAGGGGAAGGGGAAATTTTGCCTTAAATGGCCGTGCTGACTAAGCGTGTTGGCAATCGCAGAGAGCTCAGCTTTCGCGACGGGGATGCTGCTGCTCATCACCGCCCTGCATTTGAGCTACATTATTGCGGATGGATATACCGCCGTCTGTCGGTTCTGGTACAGCGAAAGATACTGTTCTACTCTGCCGGTATTTATAACATGTAATATCCGTTTCCTAGCGTTAAAAATGTTCAATGACCCGTAGTGCAATGGTGGTGCAACAAAATCTAGTATACTAATATACTTGTGCCGGATCAATGAATGTGATTTTGATTTACCCGATTTGTAGACAAAACAATATTAGAAAGATAGCAGAGATCATTCAAGTTGAACAGCTGTGGCGGCAATTTCAAAGCGTACGTGTCTGGGCGAAAATGCTTGAATGCTTTTAAGAGCAATAAATGACACAGACTAAAGTATAGACGCAGTCTTAAACATAATTGACTCCTTTTAAAATAGCTTAATTATTATGACAAATGTCAGTATAAAACCATCGTACGAGTTATTTTTATGAGTAATGTGATATTTGACATAATATTTTGACGGTCCCGATGGCGCAGATGGCAGTGATCCGATCTTGTGCGCGAAGGGACGTGATTTCGAATTCCACACAGAGCAAATATTTATATGATGATATTTCTGTTTGTTTCGTGCCTGGGTGTATAATATATGTATTTAAATAGTATATTTGTTTGCGTTTGCTTTAAGCGACTTACCATGGAGCGACTTATCATTGACCTGAGTCAATGTATGAGTTGTTGTGGAATATTGTTATTATTTATAATTATAATTGTTTTTTATATTAATTAAAGGTTTCAATTATAAAGCATATAAAATCAACCTAAAATTAACATATAAAATCATTTAAATATTCGTTTGACAGCTGTCACTCTAATCAAACTATATTTAAAGACCTATTGATACAGTGATGGATAGGTCGCATTTTTTAAAAGGCTAAAGTTAGCTTTGCTAAGTAAACATCTAATATTTCCGGGAGATTTCCTTTGTAGACGTGTAAACTATAGCTGGATCCAATATGGCGGCGGAGTGAGGAAAACTCAACAATAAAATCCCGCTAATGTAACGGGAACACAACACGGAAACTCGCGATCTGCACTGATCCCATTCCCCAGGGTTGTATTCTCGGTTCAGGATAACAGTTTAAATTTATAGTTTCCTGGCGAGTTAGGCATATAGCGCAATACATTTAGACTCAAAATAGTTTCATTTAAAACTAGCTGCCCCCGCGGTTTTACCGCGTACTTCTACGGGTTCTCGTGATAATAATAAATACAATAAAGTAAGTGGCTCCTTATAAAAATTGTTGTCTGCCACTGATCATCATTAGTACAGTCATTGGAGGTCCACTGCTGGACATAGGTTTCCCCAAGAAAGGAGGAATTTCGCTCAAACCTGCCGCGCTGGGCAAGATGCTGCTGCCCATCCCCTGCCTATGCGTTTAAATTACACTGTTGTGAGAGTGAGGTCTTTTTCTAGTAGGTATTAGACATATTTAAATTATATGATGTAAGGTTTATATAAAAATGCTGGCAGGAATCTAAATAAATAAAAATAAAATATGTAAATACGATTTTGTAAAAAAGGTTCAGTTATTATATTGTATTCAGGTTAAACTCTGTGGGCGTAACATACATACATTCTTATGTAGGTTGACGAGTAATAAAAATTGTAATCAGTGTGGGCAACATGTTAGATATCTGACCTATATACCTAAACCCAGGTTGTTATTCGAACGTTATCAGCCGGCTTCCATTTAGTTTATGTTTTATTTACAAGCCTCGAGTATTAAAGAGAAATAGTTTGATAGAATACAATTTTCTTGATTACTGTAGCACTGAACACGATTGTAGCTTATTTTCGACCAAGGCGACAGTTAGAAGAACCATAAAGTTGTCTCTAGGTAGCATTGAATTAGGGTTTTTGTAATTTAATATTTATACAACTCATACTTTCATTTCTTCCCATACATGTCCTGAATCCGAGGTAGCACCTGTGTTACAGACACTATACAATAGAGTAATCACAAACATAATACATACATATTTTTAAATACATATTTTTAAATACATATTTTTAACAACCAGACAGGAGAAATACAAATACCATTATAAAAATAGTTGTCGTGGGAGGGGATCGAACTCACGACCACTGACGCATACGACAAGATCACTATGTCCGATGTCTATTTACTTACTATATCTATATGTGCAAAGACGCTAACATGTACATAAAATGACTTATGTATAATTCAGTACCTAAACTTATCCGTTTAATTTTAATTTGTAGGTATATCTGATATTCATATGGTTTATTATTGGTTGAAAGTCACTATTCATTTTATCGACTTTATAATGTCATCAAAACGCTGCTGCCCAACCCTGCCCTGTTGCATTTAAGATACACAACTTCGAATGGATACACCGCCATCCATCGGTTCTGGTACTTCAGTCGCCTCTTACTACACCCGGTACAGGGGGTAGTAAGTACTATTCTACACTTCCGGTACCTTTCTAATTAAATAAATAAATAAATTATATGTTTAGTCTTGTCATAAAAATTATAAACAAAGTATATATAGAGTATTTAACTTCAATTATACTATTAGTTTAATAATCCATACGGGTTTGTATAACTGACGTATTCAATAATATTTTGTTATATTTTATGTAGTTATTAAATTGATAATCAACGTATTCTAACTCAGTTATAGTTATTAATAGTTTCAATGGAGCCCTACTTGCTTTTATGGTCAGCCAAAATGTGTCAAAAAGGGCACAACTGGCTGTTCATAGAGGTGTTCTGGTTCCAACACTGACATATGGTAGTGGATGTTGGGTATGCAGAACAAGCACGCGAGCAGAATAAATGCTGTTGAAATGAGAGCACTTAGAATGAATGGTGTATACTTGAGAGGTAATGAATAGTGTAATAATAGATCGATGTGGTGTAAAAGATGATGTTGTGACAACAATAGTGAAAAGAAGTGAATGGAACAGCTGGTATAGGACGACCTAGGCGAACATATCTTAACCAGGTAGAAGAGGTATTAAAAAAGGGCCAAGTCAGAAGTACCAAGAATAAATGAACGTGTATGAAAGGACTAAGGGAAGAAGGAGAGGTTTGCCAAGATGGAGATTATATAGTCTCTGCCTACTCCAATGGGACACAGGTGTAATGTATGTATGTAAACGCAGCTCATGAAATTTGTTGAAACTATTTTCAAGAGGAACTAACGTCGAATCTAAATTATATAAACAGCGATTTGAAGAGGTTGAAATGTGGTTATATTACTTACTAGCGTACGGCTGGATAATTGTTTAAAACACTTCCAGAATGACTTAAACTGATCATAGTCTAGATACAGACAGATTGTAACACGCTCTAACGCGGAATCGAAAATCTTACAGATATAAATAGCTTCTATTAGAGGTAAGATGATTATACTAACATCGGAAAACTACCCGGTGAATTGGATTACATTATTAAAATTTTAGTAGGGATCCCTATTTTTTTTTTTTGGTAAAAGTATAGCCTATGTTACTTAAAAATAATGTAGTATTTTAATGGTTAAATAATTATAGAAATCTGTTCAGTAGTTTTTGAGTTTATTTATGTCAAACATACAAAAAACGTTTTCTCTTTTTAATTGTAGTGTAGATATAGACAATGTATGTAGCAGATAGGTAGTCCTAACAATGAGATATCCGTGCCCATAATCTTTTTATGAAGTTCACCTAGAGATATGAATAACCAAAAGAGAAAAGACTGAAATCTCTAAAATACCCTCGATCAAAAGAAAAAAACGTAAACGGGAAAGCGTTTTAAAGAAAATAAGAATAAAATAGAATTCCAAACCACAGTAAATATCTATCCAAAATGTCAAATGCTCAGTAAAGTAAACGACACAGCGCAGTTGACATTGGTGTCCCTAAGACGTTACTTTATCGGCCCGTCAATATGGGCCCGAACCTTTCAGGCCCCGGAAAGTGGGGGGTGAGGGGGGATGAGGAGGGGCAGAGAAAAAATATTTTGCCCAAACAAAAGAGGGCGACGTTGTGACGGGATGAAAAACTGGAAGAATTGATTCCAGTGTCAAAATAAATACATTTTCGCCGCGCCGTCGGTTTCGCCGGAGTGATACTAAAAGCATTCATCCTTAAAATAATAATATTTCGCTTTGCATTCAGCGCGGGCGCCTCGAAGGGCTGTGCAGATAAATTAATTACGATTACGTAGAATTTGCGTATCACTGCGTTCGTAAGGTCCCGGCAGAGTACAATAGTACTTCCCTCCTATACCAGGTGTCGAAAGAGAGGACCATGGTACCAGAAACGACAGATGGCGGTATATTCTAAGATATCACTCCGAGACAGCGTAGCTCAAATACACAGGGTGAGGATGGGCAGCAGCATCTCCATCGTAAAAGCTACGATTGCCAACACGTTGCCCAGCGCGGTAATGGAAGCAAAATTCCTCCTTTCTTGCGGAGGCCTATGTCCAACAGTGGGCTACCAATGGCTGTAATGATATATATATATAACTAAGATATAAGAGTAAGAAACTTAAATGTATTAAGTATGAAGGTACAACATTTTTTTATTTCAGACCAAGTCGACTAACACACATAGAGTCCGCGTAACAGTAAGCATCCCTGCAGCCTATAGACGCTCGTAATATCACAGGATATCACTAGCGTTTCCAACCTTATGACTTGAAGATATTATGTCACATTACCTAGCTATTTCACTGCTTGTCTAACCTTTCAAACCGGAATACAGCAATGCGGACACTGCTGATTGGCGGTAGAAATAGGTGAGCGAGAGTGAGATACCGACGACGACCTCTGTATGAGGTCTTTCTCATGAAAGTCTATCTATAAATATAAGTGATATATATTAAGTCATGAAACACGTGTCAAATCATCTCTTAAGGAAGTCAAAGGTGAGCAAAAAGTTAGTAATGATTTTAAAGAGTGTCTATTCCAAGAATCGTACTTTCATTAGCAGATAGCTACTGTTTTAAGGAGTATCTTACTGTTTTCATTGTATTTATTATTCTCGCGAGAGCCGGAAGTACGCGAGTTAAATATTAATTATAATAAGAATATTAAATAAATTTGATTTGTGATCCTATCATATGTACCAAGGGTCGTGGGCAAGACAAATATTTATATAATGATATTTGTGTTTATTCTGTGTCTGGGTGTTAAGAATATAAGTGCTACAAGCGACGTAACACTGAGGCAGATCAGTGTATGAGATGTGTGAATTAACTTTTTTAAACTAATGAATTGCTCGTACAGATTTTTAAGGTAAAGCAGTAGGTCACCCGTCCCTAGTGACTGTATATATATACCCACCCTACATGACTTTGCAGTCATTCCCACGGCCCATTCATACAGCGTACATGCAAGGTTAGATGTTGGCTATCATTTTATTAGAGCGTAGGGGAATAGTGGCTTGAGAGCACTCCGCTCTGTAGACGCTTCAATGCCGTTAGGGGGGGTATGAGGCGGACTACTTTTTCAGGATACTATATTATAAATATGTTGCATGTTAAAACTTTGTACATCATTATAGCCATTGTAAGTCATCTGCTGGACATGGTCTCCACAAGAAAGGGGGGTTTCGCTCGTCAAACATGTTGGCAATCGCAGAGCGCAGCTTTTGCGACGGGATTGCTGATACCCGTCCCCACCCTTTGCATTTGAGCTACACTACACACACTCTCGGATATCTATCTGAATACCGCCATCTGTCGGTTATAGTACCTTAGATGCCTTTTACGGCACTTGGTACAGGTGGAGGTACTATTCTACACTGCCGGTACCCCTGAACTGGTAAAAACTTTGTTCAGAGTATTTTTACTAAGCGATACATAAATAATAACAGAGTAACTTTTAAATTTCAGACATTTAGTGATAGAAGATCATACAGTGGAATTCGTTGATTATGAATTATTGAACAACCGCTTCGTATGAAGTAAGTGTAAAGTTTGGTTTTCATACAAAATGTTAAAAAACTTAGTCACATTTAATGACATGCAATACAGACAAAAACTGTAAAAAAATATATTTTGTTACATGGACCGTGTAAACATTTATATGCATTCAATAAAAAAGCAGTTCTTTTAATATTACAAACAGACTCTCCAGTTTCATTTCATTTATTGATCTTATTTCACTATGTAATTTTCATATTTCTCTTTAATGCCTAATGATAGAAACAGTTTCCAAAGAGAAGGACCCAATGGTCACCCTACATTACCCCATGGCCCCACTTACGCTACATTCGACACTTGACTCGACCGTATCAGTTCACCATACTAGTACGGTGGCCTGGTTTCGCCCGCCTTTTGTGACTCAACCACCCTCACTTCATACGCTAAAATGAATATGGGAGCCGATAGCACTGCTCCAAGCTGGGAATTTTCTTCTCATTTTTATTTATACTATTAATTCTATAGTTGATTCCAGAGATTTTCTTCATATATCTTTCTATAAGCCATTGGAAGTCCACTGCTGGACACAGACCTCCTCAAGAAATTGGGAATATTGCCTATAATTGCCGCGCTGGGCAAGCGTGTTGGCAATCGCAGTGCGCAGCTTTCGCGATGGGGATGCTGCTGCCCATCCCCACCCTGTTCATTTGAGCTACACTGTCTCGGATGAATATACCGCCATCTGCCAGTACTGGTACCTTAGTCGCCTCTTACGACACTTGGTACAGGGGGAGGAACAACCTACTTTACCGGTACCTCACCGCATCAGATCGGTATATGCACAAAATAAATTTCAATTATTCTACGTGCAAGAATGTATTATGTTATAGTATACCTTATCTATCTGTATGTTTGAATGCATATGAATTTTCATACGAAAATTTTGAACTTCTATTGATATTTATAGTACTTTATAACAGCTTTTAAACGTGATTTATTAATCTTTTTTTATTTGATTGAAAAACTGTTAAAAAGGAGTTTTATTAGAAGTAGTGAAGGTATAATTATCAATATTTATAATAACGATTTGAAATGAAACTAACGAACTATGAAATGATTCGTCCAAGCGCACCAAAGTGGTTAAAATAAATATATATAATGATAAATATATATAATGATAAATATATATAATGATGTGAATTCCTTAAAACAAATCATATCTATGATTTGTTTTAAGGAAAAGGCGGATTTTCTTTAATAAAAAAAGTAATCACCACAGCAACCCACAACCGCACAGTCGCATCCACAATTTATTCTTGGATCCCCCAAACAAACAATATACAACCAATAACCGGGACTTCCCGATTCCCATAATGAACACTCGCTCCCGGTATCGGTTTCAGGAATGTTCCCTACACTCCGCGCTCTCAAGCTTACAGCTCAATAGGGTTGACTATTTCTTCTTTGTACATAAATATAATGTTTACATGAAAAGAAGCTTATTAATCCCGAGATCCACATATAATCCTGGTTATTACGGAAAAAGTATCTGGAACAAGCATGGTATTAGTGAGGTAAACATCTTTACTATTGGTATTTGAAAGAACTATGAAAAAAAAATTATGCAATTAATCTTGAACACTTTTATTAAATCCTTTTTCTATATTGAAAATATTTCTGTAGTAAATAGTGAGGAAAAGTAGAATAATACCTCCCTCTTTACCAGGTGTCGTAAGAGGCGACTAAGGTACCAGAACCGACAGATAGCGGTATATCTCTTTGAGACAGAGCAGCGCATGGCCTGACCTTATGCATGTAAGCTTGGGCAGCGGCATTCCCGTTGCGAAAACTGTGCTCTGCGATTGTCAACAGATTTGCCCAGCACGGCATTTAAGGGCAAAATTCCCCTGCAATTGGGGGGTCCAAGTCCAGCAGAGCACTTTCAATTCACAAAGGCTGTAATGATGATGAAGACATTAATAATGTTTTTTCATTTGCACGCAAGTAACGAATTTCTTACAACATTTTTTTTATACAAAAGTTCATGTATTTTTCATTTAAAGGTCATTTATTAATTAAATATTGTTAAACGTTCACAATTTATGATCTGAATCCAATTAAAATAGCATGAACCAGCCAGTAAAATAAATTGACTACAGCGTATATTGCACCACGTTATCGCCAACCCTGTACCAAGTTATAAAGTTGATGTCATCGAGTCGATCAATCCCGTCTTGTCACGTTAGAGAGGTATTAAAACACGGCGCCGGGTAATGTACCAGAATCCCGGAGCTTTCGGGAGGAAGTCTTCAACATTACCGTATTGTATGCAGTGAGTAGAGATCAATCTTCGCCGTGAAAGTACATATATGATATAGCCTACTAGATTTCCGGACTTTATTTGAGAATATAAAGTACTACTTGATATATCATTGCCAAGGAACTATTGTGATTCTGAAAAGTCAAGATCGCTCTTTAATGGATAAACTATACAAAGAGTTGTAGGATTCCGGGCCGATTCTCTAGGGAAAAAAGTCAGAAGTATCCCACAGGAATGTTTTCAAGGATAAAGAGTAGCATAAATGTTATTTCAGTCTATTTATTATCTTCATACTAAATTACATTTAGATCGGATTAGATGTTACATCGTGAAAGAGTAACAAACACCCATTAATTTATCATTATACATTTATAATATCAGAAGGGCGTCTCTGCAAAGCTACGTATCTGTTCGTTCGGGTTTAACATAGTTCCCGTGCGAGTTATTCCGAATTAAACAGTAGCTTATGTTCTTCCCTAAGGCTCAAGCTCCACATCTCAATTTTTTATATCGTTTTACTAAATGTGAAAGCGTAACAAACAGATGGATAGAATGACGCATGTATAACGTTCAAGTGCATAAGCACATCATTATAGCAACCGTGGAACGTCCATTGGTGAACATAGGCCTGCCCAAGAATTCTGTCTGGACAAGTTCCAAGGAGGAGACTTGATGTCTAACAGTGGATATCCTATGTATATGGCATGAAAACATTTCTATTTACAGCCCACTAGAATGATCAGAAAACTTTACAATGTTCAAGAAGCAGCAATTTATGAATTGCCAAATAGGGTTCACCATTGGGTGGCGTTAGGTGCGCGAGCAATCAGGTAAGTGGTCCGTATTTCACGGGATTTGCGGTCGCGGGTTCGATTCCCGTTTAACGGGGCAGACGGTTTTAAATATTGATATGTGAGGCTTACCGTTATGGATAATTGTTATGAGAAATTCATATTTTTGGTGTGTTTGGGATAAACAAAGGAATATATAATAGAAAATATATTCTGGTACCAGCGTACGAGTTTGCTAGTATGTTCCATACATTGACTTGACTCGATACGTGGATTAAAGTACTTGTGTTATAGGCATGAGACTGCAGAGGAATTATAAATATAATACTTAAATACATAAAATTAATATACAAACACAGCAGAAATACACATATTACAATATAAATACTTGTCCTGGGTGGGGATCAAACCCACGACTCTTGGCGAATAAGACGGGATTCATCTGCGCCATCGGGCCCGTCCTATTTTATTATTATGCGGTGCCGGAATCCAATCCGAGACCCTCACGTCTCAGCCGCCTCTTAATCCGCAGTATTGTATCAAATTGTTACCTCGGACTTACCTCGGAGTCAGATTAATGTGTGAGATGTTGTGTAGATATTTATATATAAGTATAGAAGTATTATTAACTTGTACTTGTGTGTAGTTTCTTAGTTAATTCCTCATTTTTGGATATCTTATCAAGGGAATTCTCATAATTACAAGGAAAACGTATAATTCCATTCAATTTATCTTCCACAGATACCTCAATATTACAAGCTAACTATTTGACATTGTAGAGTAAGGAGGGCAGGTTGGGCAGGTTGGGTAGGTAGGGTAAGGTCGCTGATGTTCCTAACCGTAATCATTTTCCTCGGGGCTAATCTTATCGCAACTTCATAAACGGAGCTTTGTTAAAGTATATCCAAGCTTATTACATCGCTGAACTTTCCAGACAGATAAAAATGAAAGCCTTCATCGAGTCTAGCAATAAATAATAATATAAGTCCAGTAGTTCTTAACAACTTGTAACACGAACGTTTATTAACAATTTGATATTGCTTTATTTGTAACTAGCCGTGCCCGCGTCTTCGTCTGCGAGTAACACTGCCTTTGACTGGTATTCAGGATTTATTTATTACAAGCGGTGCCCGCGACTTCGTCTGCGTGGAATAGTTTTTTTGGGTACCATACCTCTTTACCTTATATAAACTTTGAATTTCATGTTTATTTATATCGAATGAATGGCCTGAAAAATAAGTTTCAAGTTTCTAGCTCTAAAAATAGCGATACTTTTATACAACTTTACATCCCCCTTTTCAACCCTTATTTTAAATTAAAATGTCCTTTCTTAGGGTCTAAAGATTGTCTGTGCCAAATTTTATCAAAATCGGTTAAAAGGTTTAAGCGGGAAAGCGTAACAGACAGACAGACAGAGTTACTTTCACATTTATAATATAAGTTAGGATATAATATAGCATATAATCTACCTCGATAAATGGACTATCAGCACTAAAATAATTTTGAAAATCGGATCAGCGGTTCCCGACATTAGCGCGTTCAAACAAACAAACAAACTTTTCAGCTTTATAATATTAGTATAGATTTTTGTTGAATTTTGTCATATCTACCGAAGAACGTCCACTGGATAAAAGGTTGGGTCCTAATTGCTACATTCGCTATTTATACCGCTACGGTACCATTATTAAATGAACTTTATATACCAATATGTGCTGTAGATTAACAGTTGCATTTACTCAATTACACTTTATGTAATTTCATATTTGTCTAATTACAAGGAATATTAGAATATATTCACCGTCATACCATTGGAAGGCCACAACTGGACATAGACCTCTCCTAGAAAGGGTGCATTTTGCTTACAATTGCCGCGCTGGGCGAGCGTATTAGCACTCGCAGAGCGCAGATTTCGCGGCTTGGATGCGGCCGCCAATCCCCACTCCATCATGCATTTGAGCTACACTATCTCGGATGGAAATACCGCCATTTGCCTGTTCTGGTAACTTAGTCGCTTCCTACAACACCTGGTACAAGGGAAGGTACTATTCAACTGTACCAGTACCTCACGGCTAAGAACGTATTGTATAAACCAAATCAAAATATCTCATTTGTAGTATAGCGTGGTAAGTTATGGAATCCTTTACCTTTCCAAATACTATCTTATGGTATATTTTATTTTGTTCATCACAAATTAGAATCTATATGGAATGGAGTTATAAATGGAGATATGTGGAATAAATATTTTTGATGAGTAATTTATTTGCGTGACTGTTAATCTACTGAAGATTAAATACATCTATCTATAAATATATTTAAAGAAAAAAAGAGAAGCACGTACAGATTGACTGACTGATCAACGTAGGGCCTTCTAAGTTTACAAGTTTCTAACCCTTATTGTGTAATTAGGGTTAGAAGCTTATAATTTTATATGGTGGTTTCTTTTAAAACCTAGAGAAGCATTGAAAAAGGATTTTTAAGCTTTTTTTAGAATAAGAATTCACCCCTTATAAAGTAAAACGGGGGTGCAGGTTAATATGAAAAATTGCAGCTTTTGAAGTTTTTGGAGGTTTCGAATGAAATTCAATATAAAAGGTTATTAATTTAAGGTCATGGAACATGTGTAAAATATTTTTTCGTAAATCGTCATTTTACGAGGGTAAAAATGGGTGAAACATAGTGAAACCGCAGGGCGTTGCTAGGTAACGCATATTTTGATTAATTAAAAATATCCTGGTAAGATAATACTTATGTGAGCTCTGAAATATCAGAATTCCAACCGAATCCCCGTTATTTAGTCGGTAGAACTCATCCAAAAGTAAAGTACAGGTGGTGCCGCCCTGGTGGCACGTGCGCGGAACTCCGCCGCTTCCTTCGCTCTACATTTGTTCAAACGTATTATAATTTTATGCAAAACAAACACTCGGATGGGGGAGTTCGGATTGTTTTCCAAGCCTTGTTTGGGTTCAAAATACGAGAAATCGTTAAATTGTTTACTCAAAAGTTTAACTTAATTTATTATTCAAAATTAAAAGTGGAAAACAGTATTTGCTTTCAAGTTAAATTTTTTCAGGGTTTTCTGTTTTTCTCTCCTTAAAAAGACGGTTATATTTTTTCAGGGTTAAAACAAACAAAGTAAGTTTTCTATTGACTTGATTACATTTTATACATTACCGAGTAAATTCAAGTAACTTCTTACGCTCCAAGACGAGAAACAGTAATTTAAGCACAGCCTTTTTTTATTAGCCGAGGTCGACAAACAAACATACAGTCCGCGTGATAGTAAGTGACGCTGCAGCCTATAGATGCACATTACCCAGTATATTCACTGCCTCTCACCAACCAGACCGGAACACAGCAATGCAAACACTGCTATTTGTACTTTCATACTAAATTACCACTTTAAGAGGTGATTTTCAAGAAAATATGGAATCCAGAATTTCATTTGTACAACTTCAAAAACAGTAAAGTTGTAAACACTATTTTATTGGTTGGTTGATTTTTTAAAAATCCTTGCTTAGTGTTATAAAAGGAACCCCTGTGGTAATATTCAAGTTTCTAATGTTAGTCAGATAGCCTTTCTTTTATTATACTATTATACCTTTGTATGAGGCAGATCTACCACCAAATGGCTTCTGCATTGGTGTATCACTCTCACCTAACTGTGAAAGAGACAGCGAATTCACTGGGTAATGTGGCACAATATCCTCAAGTCACAAGGTTGTGATATCTTTGTGATATTATGAGCGTCTATAGGCTGCAGTGTCGCTTACTATCACGCACATACTAGTTTGTCGATTTGATCTAATAAAAAATTAATTTAAATCATTAAACTTGTCTGTTAAATATTTGTTCACAGAAACTATAGTAATTCCGGCTCAGGCGAACCGGCGACGTCGCAGTATTTCACATTTTGTATGTTACTAACTGCAGCACCGTTTCATTAACTGCGACAATTATAGTGTACAAGTTTTAATAAGGCAGGAAGTTTCCGGAAGATCCCACCCCGGCCATACCAACTTGCACTTCCCAGGGCGGTAATGGCTCACCGGGTCGCTTTTTACGCGCGCAACGATACAAGTTGGGTCGTTAACTATCTCTGTTTTAGTTTATTTTATCATCTGCGACAGCATTAGATATAATTATTGCTGCGTTTATAAATCATTAGAGTAAATTTGATCACATTATCATTATAGTAAAACAAACAAATGAATGGTCCGCGTAATAGTAAGCGTCAACACTGCCTATAAACATTCGTATTATAACAAGTACATCATTAGCTAGTTGCCAACCTTGTGACTTGAGGATCTTATGTATGACTGATCCTAGCTTGTGCGCCAAAGGTCGTGGGTTCAATCCCCATCCAGGACAAATATTTATATGACGATGTGTTTGTTCTGTGTCTGGGTGCTTAATATATGTAATTAAGTATTATATTTGTGATTCCTATGTTGTGTGATGTCTGTAACGCAAGCGTTTTATGCGACTTACCTCGGTGTCAGGTCAATGTTTAAGATATTGTGTGAATTTACAACACATCCTTAAATTATATCACAATAGTGCTGTTTGGCGGCAGAAATGTGTACAGAAATGTGTGTAAATGAAATACTCGTAGCCTAAATTCTTCATTGGGATCAGGTTACATTTTTCTAAACTTTATTGTTAAATTATTCCTTACATAATGCTTCGGGTTTTCATGACCATATCACTTTTAAGATTTTCACTGATGGACATAATCTTCAGTAAATTATTTGTAATAGGACCGATTGTTCCCGGCCTGCATCTATCGCGATCCTAAGGTAATAGATGGGTAAGAGATTGTTAAATAACTCTAGATTATTTTCTATTTGTATTGTGAGTAGACGTCCCACGCTGCGCTTGCTGGAGTGTAGTCTCCATTGAAGAACAATACAAAAACCTTATTGAAAACAAACAGACTAATAAATATTATTTTTATATTGTTATGAGTAAAATAGTTACTCTCACACACATAATTAATGTACATAACTTCTATTTTTGTATAGATAATGGAAATGGTGAGTAATCTAAATAAAGCTTATGGTTTTAAATGAAACCCAACCCTGTATGGTATTTTATTCATGTTTATTTATCCCAAGCACCCCGTGACCCGTCATTCCATCTTCATCGCCATAAATTGAAGTTCGCATCCCACGTAAATAAGCCTATTTATTTTTACGATTCAAAGAAAACTCCGGTAATTTTTCTCTGGCCCTCACGAGTTAGGCAGATGAGGCCGGACGGCCCTAATGAGGGACTGCCTTCCGGCCTGACTGATTGCGAATTGTGACGATGTTTTGTATCAATTTTTGACCCTAAATTTTGTTTAATGGTGTTGCTATATGTTTTTTGAATATATATATGGATACCAACAATATGTAAACAGCTTAATAATTAACCATAAACATAACTGTTATTTCTAAAGTCAAAAAACGTAAAAATTGATCAGCTAGTAACTCAACCTTAAAATAGTTGAAAAAAAATAATTGTCTATACTAGTCCTTCATTCATCCCGACTCATTTACACCAAAAAACGATAATTATTAAAGAAATTATCATTAAAAGAGATGATTATCGATATCTTCCTTGCTAAGATTATAAGATGAATAATCCATGAGCTGTTCATCACGATCATTACAGTGTTGCACAAACATCATTGCCGCACAGGCACGAGAGCAAAATAAACAAGCTAAGCAAAGGCTCCTGTGGAAATTCTGCAAGCAAACTCATCCATCAACGGTGCACTGTCGCTATGTACAGCGGAACAGGCTAGGCGCTCGGCGCGACGTGGACGGTATACAATGGCCGCGTGTCAATACAGGCTTACTATATTCTTGACCACGGCGGCATTTTACGTACAATTTATATAATTACTGACTATTTAATATACATATTATCATTATCATTACAGTCATTGGAATTCCACTGCTAGATATAGTTCTCCCCAAGATAGGGGGAAATGTGCCCATAATTGCTGCGAATGCTGCTGCCCATCCCCACCCAATGTATTTGAGCTACACTGTCTCGGATGGATATACAGCCATCTTTGGTTTTGGTACCTAAGCCGCCTCTTACGACACCTGGTAAAGAGGGAGGTACTATTCAACTCTGCCGGTGCCTCAACCTATTTTAAAATATATTGACATACATATTGACTTAAATAATAACCACTACTTTTACCTCTTTAAGGGATGATTTATGAAAATATATTTAATACGTGTTTCATGACTTGACCTTGATAATGAATTGCATTCGAATATCTTCGAAAATTATTGCCTTATGCTGTGCAAAATTTCAAGTTTCTAACCCTTGTAGTTTAGGCTTTGCGTTGACATGTCAGTCAATCAGTCAGCTTCTCCCTTAAATATATAGACTAGCTACTGCCTGCGACTTAGTCTGCGCAGGACCACTACTTCTAGTAGCCTATTTTCTTCTCCAAGGTTCCTTTTATATTAACAGCTACACAAGATTATCAAAATTGGTTCTGCGGTTTAGTCATGAAGGCGTAACGAACTAACAGACTTGGTTCGAAAGGTCCTTGTTCTCTATAGTGTAATGTATGTAAATTGAAACAAAGTATTTTTGATAGTAATTCCATTATTACAATACTTCGTGACGATATGTATCTTTAAAAATATATAGACTATTTGTTACTTTGAAGTATGAATGTTATTATATTAAAGGCTCATTAAAACATATGTATCTGTACTATGTACTTTACTTGAGGTAGGCGTTTTACAATGGTCGTCTGCATTGGTGCCTTAATCGTACCTATTTTTTTCCGCCAAATAGCAGTGTCCGCATTGTTGTTTGAAGGATGAGAGAGGCAATTAAATTACTGGGAAAATTTGACATTTTATCTTCAGTTCGCAAGCTTGGCGACACACTTTATGATGATACGAGTGTTTACTGGCTGTAGTCGAGTTTTTCATCAAGCGAACCGTATGCTTGTTTGCTGACTTAAAAAAAGCGATGTATGAATAGTTATTTTAAAATACATAATATATAATTAAATATTTATAAGACTTTTTTATTTTTATTTTTTTTTGTATTAGACCGTCTTATTCTCTTTTTCCCGATGGTTGACAGGTTGACAATGTCATTAATTCCTCCATTGTGTTTTTGATGAGCTGAGAAAAGTTAAATAAATTGTTGATTGATTGTTTAATTATTATTTTTTATCCTATAAGACATTTTTATAATAAATGAATAAATAAAAACAATTAAGTAATTTTAGCGTGACACAGTAATAAAAATACGCGTTTATGAAGTAGTACGGATAATATACTTTAATTTGTACCGGTCAAGAATAGACAGAGAGACGAGTATTTACAAGCGAAGCCAACAATTAATACAAAGGTCGTCCTTACCGAATACAGCGATTTCTTTCAGACAAGCCATGTAAATTCTTTATTAAGTTTTCACAACTGAACAAGTGAGTCTATTTTGTTAATTTCAGGCTTTGAGTCCAAGGAAAAAACGTAAGATACTTTGGATGCCGGGACAAGTCCCAGACGGATGCAAAATAATGTGGAATCAATGCGGATGAAGTGAAATGTTGGTTAATGTTATAGACGCGATAGTTTGGACGGATACTTGTTCCTCAATCACACAAGAAACTAGAAACTTTGTCTGTCTGTAAAATTAGATTATTTTCGTATTATATACTTAAATATACAAGTAAAGACGGACGCGATTGCGCAGATAGCAGTGATCCTATCTTGTGCGCCAAAGGTCGCGGGTTCGATCCCTACCCAGGAAAAATATTTATATGATGATATTTATGTTTTTTCTGTGTCTGGGTGTAAAATATATGTATTTAAATAGTATATTTGCGATTCTTCTGTGGTCTGATATCCGTAACATATGTGCTTTGAGCGACTTAGCTTGGGGTTGGTCAAAGTATGACATGTTGTGCGAATATTACAATATTAGTTATAAGTATACATGTATGTGTAGAACATCCTTGTTTGTAGACAGCAAATCGATATCAGAGGCAGTAACTCACGCCCGCCGGCACAGGGCACAAGCCCGACCGTAAAGTGCTGCCCACTTCATTTTCACTTCGCACGCAACATTAAAACGTCTGCCCGTTTAAAAGCGGATGTCTCGCGGAGGATGCAGTCCGACCTTTGCTTTTATGCCACGATTTTGTGCCGTACTGCAAACTAGAACCTTGTTTGGTATATAACTGGAGGCAACCGGCGACGCTGCGTATTTATATGCTATACTATGATGCCATAAAAATATATACATACATTTTTGCACGAAAAAGTGACTATTTTTTTATCTTGACTAAAGCCAAAAGTATTGCCGAAAGGTAAAATAGTTCCTCTCCTTGTAATAGGTGTCGTAAAAGGCGATTGATGTACCTAAACCGACAGGTGACGGTATATATATTTATGCTTATTTACCCAGGTAAATAACCTCAAATACAACAGGGCGGGGATGGGCAGCAGCATCCCAGTCGCAAAACTACGCTCAGTGATTGCCACTACGCTTACCCAGCGCGGTAATTATGGGCAAGTTCCCCTTTCTTCAGCCGAGTTCAGCAGTCGACGTTTTTAAGGCTGCTATGACGATGATGATGATGAAAGTCAAAAGTTACCTTAAATGACTTTCTTTTAACATCTACTTTCATATAAAATATATATTTATTATTTTACTAGATCGACAAACAAGCATACAGTCTGCGTAATAGGCAACGTCACCGCAGTCTATAGGCATTCATAACATCACAAGGATATCACTAGACGACCATTGTATTAGTTTTACCGTAGACCCTCACGGTAAAACTATATTTATTAGTAAATAAAAAATAATATATGTAATTAAACAAGTAAAAAGTTATTTAACAAGGGTCTGGAACATTTTCCATCAGCACAAAAATTATTGATGGTATTAGTGAGGCTAAAGAATATAATAAGAAACAGCTCTACTAAAATAACCCTTAACATTTTCAGAGTTCGGCTATCCTCAACACGTGCCGCATTTTCTGAAAGTTTCCGCTTGGCGACGTGTCGAACCCAGGCCACTTTGAATCTAAACTTTTACTTTGTTTAATTTAAAAGTATCAGATATGTCTACTATGAAAGTTTTAATTGCATATTATAGAAATTATAAATAATGACTAGCATCACCCTGTGCTTTCACCCGTGTTGTTTCCATTCCCTTGAGACTATTTAATAGTAACAGTATCCTCAGCTATCTCTTACTGAAAGTTTCAAAAATTAGCCGGAATAAATAGACAGATAAAAATTTTAGATTGTTTTTTATCAGACCAGGTCGACAAACAAGCATACCCTTCGCGTGATAGTAACCGTTGTGTAACACCATACTTGTGACTTGAGGATATTATGCTACATTACCCAGTAAATTCTATCAGTAAGACAGCAATGCGATCACTGCTGTTTGGCGGTAGAAATAGGTAAGAGTGAGGTAGTAACGTAGACGACCTTTTGCATGAGGTCATCTGCATTGCATGAAGAAGTTAGACCTCATGTACCTTAATTAATAAGAATGTAGTGAAAAGCTGTAAATTAGGCATAACAGACGGACACTTCATTTTTATTTATATGCTTGTATAAATCTTTTTATATACCAATACTAGTAAATGTATACCGTGTACGAACTTCTCTAAAATTGACTTTAATATGGTCAATCGCATATCCTTCAGCCTATCCTAGTTCAATAGAAGCCCAAGGGCCCAAGTTCATATATACCTTAATATAACAGTAAGATTGATATACTTTAGGTATCTGAATATCTGGACCTCAAACTGGCACAGGTTTAGATATGCATGAGCGTATTTGACAGCAAATAGGAGACATGATTATAGCACCAGTTCCAGACACGATTGTCATTAATCAATGTTCTATGGCTGTTAGAAATATGAAATCACTTTACTTCTAGACATTGCACAAGTGACGAAAGGAAGTCAATTCATGTCATTATCATTACAGCCATTGGAACCCTACAGCTGGACTTGCCTATAATTTCTATGCTGGACAAGAGTATTGACAATCGCAGAGCGCGATTTAGCGCGACGACCAATGCATTTGAGCTACACTGCCTTGGATATACTACCATCTATCGGTTCTGGTACCCTAATCGCCTCTTACGACACCTGATACAGAGAGAGGGAGATGCTACTATTCCAGTACCTTACGGCACACCATCTCATAATCATATCTCTCAGGGCAATAGTTAACGTAAAATACTGCACCGATAGAATTGCGGTTGAGTATGAAAACTGAAGGTTATTGTTATGAACATTCGGCTGTAAGCTGCACCCGGCACCAGTTATGCCTTACTCAGGACAGACATGGCAATGTAAACGCCGCAGCAGAATAGTTCCCATTCCGGAATTCACTCCCCCCGAACAGAAGGTGCAATTTTAATTCGTGACACTGGACTTCTGCCCCTACCAGTTGTAAATCGAACACAAAGGGAATCGTTTCGATTTTTGTTTTATGCGAGTATGCATACATTTTGTTGAGGATTTAAGAACTAGGTCGTGCCTTGCTTTCATATTTCACGGATTATATATGGATGAAGTAGAATATCTAGAAACATAACTGCATAATTAGATGATTCCTTGATGTAAAAGTGCTCCTAACACCTTTGGAAGCAATAATTAATATTAAATTAATTAAGATATTGCTTGATAACAGAAATATACAAAATTATAAAGATTTATCAATATAAAAATTATTGGAAGTCCATAGCTGGACTCCATAGGACTCTCAAAGAATGAGGGAATTTTGCCCATAATTGCCGCACTGGGTAAGCGTGTCAGCAATCGTAGAGCGCAGCAGCGTATTAATATAAACATATCATATTCATTAAATAAAATTATTTTATAAATTTAATAAATACTAAAGATAAATAGAATTACGAAGTTACGCCGGTATATGAAATCTTTAATATGAAATCTTTCACATTATAATGATTCGTGAAAGTGTTTCATTTTTAAAATCATGTTAAAATTATACATTGAGAAATTTGTTACACGACGGAGAAAGGGAGACTTTAAAGAATCGCTGCCCAATTCAAAGACATCTTGAAAAAGGATACGTACTGAATTTATACTATATTGCTGGGAGGTACCAGCTAAGTAGAATAGTACGTCTCTCTGCACCAAGTGTCGTAGGAGGCGACTAAAGTACCAAAACCGACAGAAGGCAGTATATTCATTTGAATTGGTGTTGCACTAATGCATTGGCCGGGGATGGGCAGCATCATTCCAATCGCAAATGCTGAGCTTGTCCACACGCTTACCCAGCGCGGCAATTATGGTCAAAATCCCCCCTTTCTTGGAGAGGGATATGTCCAGCAGTGGACACTCAATATGTAGCTGTAATGATAAATATATACTGTATATAAAGTAGTATGTGTCCTATGTTATAAAATTGTAAGTATATATGACTCTAACATGAAACGGTGAGTTGAATTAGACAGCCTGTAGTAAAAATAACGGCAATAAAGCCTTAAGCGAGTCCTGCAGTTCCAGTAATGGCCTACCAGATGGTGCGCTCCCGAACACGCTGCACTTTTAAACTTGCGGCGTTTCCCATGAAAACCTTGGTAATGTGCGGTTATTATTAATATAAACAACGCATGGCGAATAACGATTATCCCGTTTGAGGTGGGGATGTGTCCATTTTCGTTTGACCATGGCTAAAAACAGATATTAACTTGCTCACTAGACATATATTATTTTAACACTGAACTTTTATATATGACCAAGTCAATAAACAAGCTTACAGTCCGCGTGATAGTAAGCGTTGCCGCAGCCTATACGCGTCCGTATCATCACAAGGATATCACTAGCGCGTTGCAAACCTTTTGGCTTGAAGATATGATGCCACATTGCCCAGAAGTATCACAGCCTGTCTCACCATTTAAACCGGAACACAGCAATGCGGATACCGGAGGCGGGAATGAGCGATAGCGGTACCAATGCAGTCGAGCTTCGAACAAGGTCTGCCTGTTACATGATCGAGTAATCTATCCTTATATCCTTGCTACTCCTAGAAATGGGAAATTTTGAACATAATGGGCGCGCTGGGCAAGCGTGCTGGCAATCCCCGCCCTGTGCATTTAAGGTACACTGCTTCGGATGAATATCCCGCTATCTGTCCCTCAGTCGCCTTTTACGACACCTGGTAAAGGGGCAGGTACTATCACTATGCTGGGAACAAACGGTAAATTTTAAATTAGTTAGAGGAGTCTGCAGTATTATTTTTTTTTTTGGGGAGGGGCGGCGGAACGCACTAATTGATATGAAAATTTAGATGATGATTTGTCGGCGTCTCACTCTAAAATGTCCCTAAATTCTCCACACTATACATTCAGTCCAACTTCTACTATAATTCCTGTGAATTTAAGTTAAATGGCAAACAAATTGGAGACCCACAGCCCAAGTTTAGATTGCATGCTTTTCGCATGGCCCTGGGTCCGGGGCACCGAGTTGCGACGACGGGACCCTAGGGGCTTGTGTTTGCAACTATGCAGGTAAGTTACATTGAGTGGTATAATTGCTTTGCTTTCGTTTAATATAGAGGTTTCAGTTTATAGAGTAAGTTTTAAATTCTGTAGTTAGCAAGCTTTTGCTTACGCTTTACTCACTGTGGGATCGTAGCTGTGTCATCCGCAGTTTCGTATAAATTGGTAAAATAGAGCATAAAAAATACTTAATAAGTACATATAATATAATATTATTTTTTATCATTTATTAAATCAGTTCGATAAACAAACATACAGTCCGCGTGACAGTAAGCGTCACTACAGCGTGTAGGCGCTCGTAACCTCACAACATGACTATTATACCCTTTACCCAGTAAATTCACTGCCTCTCTCATCTTTGAGACAGTAATACAGCAATGCGAACATACCGGTGTTATAAGAGGTGACTGGGGTAACGGAAGGTGGCGGTATATCCACCCGAAATAGTGTAGCCCAAATGTAGGTATTATATGCGAAATAGAGGGTTGAAAAAACAGAGTGTGGCAGCAGAATCCCCGTCGCAAAGCTGCGCTCTGCGATTGCCACCACGTTTGCCTAGCACGACACTAGTGGGTAAACAAACACAAATATTCATCATAAATGTTTGTCCTGTGTGGGGAATAAACTCACAACCGTCGGCGAACAAGATATAAACACTACCAAATGCGCCATCGGGTCCCTCAAATGACAGCGGTAATATATAAAGTAGAAGGAAATGGTAAGGATTACAGACCACTCTCTCTATGGCCATATATCATAGATAATGCATGTTTTAAGTCACCCACTCTAAGAATAGGCACTCAAATATTTTCGCTCATATTGAGTCGAGAAGGGTAAAAAATTGTGACCTTCGCGGTACATATGACCTAATCATCATACCAGCCATTACATACACATTTGAGCTGACTTTTTTGCATGGATATACCGCCATCTGTTGGTTCTGGTACTTTAGTCGCCTCTTACGACACCTGGAACGGGGAGGTACTATTCTACTCTGCCGGTACCTCATGGTTAAATACAATCATTCATCTCGATCGTACTTAGAATTATAAGCTGTGAATTACCGGCAGAGAATTACTACCTCCCCCTGTACCAGGTATCGTAGGCGACTGAAGTTTCACAACCAACAGATGGCGGTGTACCCATTTGAAACAGGGCAGCTAAAATACTACAGGGTGAGGATGGGCAGCAGCATCCTCGTCGAGAAGTTGCATTCTGCAATAGCTACCACACCTGTCAAGCGTGGCAATTATGAACAAAAATATCCTTTGCTGGGGAGGCCTATGTCCAGCAGTGGACGTTCCACGGCTGTTATAATGATAATGATAATACGTAGAAATAGAATACAACAGTAGATATCTTTCTAATGACGGTGCGAAACAGTTTCATATCGTTTTTTGTAATTTTTTTCCAGGTCAACCAGGTCGATAAACAAGCATTCAGTATGATGGTAATAACCGCAACCAATATTTCACTAGCTAGTTCCAAACCTTGTGATTTGAAGATATAATGTCACACTACCCAATAATTTTACTGCCTCTTACACCTTACAAACCAAAATACAGCGATACGAACACTCGCGGTAGATATAGATGAGAGTTTATATATTATCACAAATAATAATACCGCAAGCTGCTTTATTTTTCTATAATTTTTTTTGTTTTAATTTATTTACTTATAAACAATTCCAATTCCCTATGTGAAACAACATAAAAAATTTAAACAAAACACTGAGATCTTACCTGCAACAAAATAAAGCGTTATTACTACAAGGAGAGCCGAGGAATAAATCTAGCAGATCCTGTCTTATTTCGTACTCGAGCAGAAAGGCTTCGCAGGCGGCGCGGAGTAAATGGAACTATCCATTAAAAATATGAACCGGCAAATGTATCCTTTTACGCACGATAAAACGAAGCCTTTACTTCTGATAAGTAGCACTGCACTGACGCTTGGCATTTGCTTTAAAGGAAGTTTGTCGGTTTAAAGAATTGACTATCAAAGAAACTGAATTTCGAAGTAATCATCAACAGCATATCAGTCATAGAAAGTCCACTGAACAAAGGCCTCCGCAAGATAGAGGGATGATTTCCCGTAAATGCCGCGCTGGGCAGGTGGTAGAAATCGCAGAGCGGAACATCGCGACGATGATCATCAACATACCAGCCTAGACACATAGGCCTCCCCGAGAAAGTGGAAATGTTGCCCAGTTTACAGCGCTGGGCAAGCGTGTTGGCAATCGCAGAGCGCAGCTTCCACGACGGGTATGCTGCTGCCCATCCCCACCCTCTGCATTTAAGTCACACTGTTTTGGCTGAATATACCGTTATCAGTCGGTTCTGGTTTGGTACCTTAGTCGGTTCTTACAACACCTGGTACAGAAGGAGGGAATATTCTATTCTGCCGGTACCTCAAGACTAAATGCTAAATTACCCACTAATCAATAATTCTTACGAGGTTACGATCTCCGGAGTAAAACGCGCGCGAACTCCTGGGCTACATCTTCACATACTCTGTGAAACCATAATGAAGAAAACTTTTTTCATAGTGACGTCGTATAACTCATTCCCGCACCGACATGATGCGAAACTACCAACTGAGTCAGCACTAAGCTCGGTGCTAGAAAGTCCGCGCGGGGCTAAAACGAAAGTGCTATAATAAATAATGGAGATTTATGTTTGTTTGTTCGTTGCTTTTAGTTTACGAACATGTGGAGAGCGTGTGAAGTGTTGCAAGAAGACGCCGTCTCTATATTAATTTCTGAATAATAAAAACATCTCTACATATTAGATACTTTGAATATTAAATACGTTGAATATTAAGCAATCCCTAAACAAATTTATCCTGAAACGCTGTCTCCGTACTTTATTTACTGATACTGTTTCTCTAATTTTATAACCCTATTTCTAAAGTATATATATATATATCATATGCATTTATTGCGTTTATTTATACTAATATGTATGCAACGTTTATCTATTTTGTATATATATTGTCTGCACCACTATATATATATTTCCTATCTATATATAAGTCCGCCATTTGTACATTTTGTAACATATTGGGCAATAAATAAAGTTAAATAAAATAAAAAGTAAAATAAATACTTGTTGAGCATTAACAATTTTTGTACTAGCTTTCCCTCGCGACTTATTCTGTGATTTGTGAGGACTATTGCATCCTCGAAAAATCCTTTATCATTCCGAGAAGAATTATATGTCGTGCCCTGACAAGTGAACTATGCAAAGAGAGTCGTGCTGATTCCATAGAGAAAAATAAAAACCAAATATATTCTACAATAACATGTTTTTAGGACAAATAGTAGCCTATGTAATTATTCAGGCTATCAATATTCTCTGGGTTAAATTTTATTCAGAACTGTTCAGCCGTTTTGGTGTGAAATAAACATACATTTATACTTACAAACTTCTGCATTTATGATATTAGTAAGAATATCTGTACCTACTTTGTTGACTGAGTTAGTTGATTAAACTGGCAGATAGCTAAAGTCATATAGATTTACTAAAACTACTTATATTTTAGCCGTGAAGTGCCGGCAGAGAAGAATTGTACCTCTTCTCGACCAGGTGGCATAAGAGGCAACTAATGTACCAGAACCGACAGATGGCGGTATTTCCGTTTGAAGCAGTTTAGCTCAAATGCACGAAGCAGGGATAGACGGTAGCATCTCCGTCACGAAAGCAGTTTGTCAACGTATATACATACATACATACATTACGCTGTGTCCCATCAAGGTAGATAGAGACTACAGGATCTTCACTTGTTACGATCTTGGCATACCTCTCTCGCTTCCCTTACTCGCGACTAGTTCTTTCATGCATATCCGTTATTCTTGGTTTTTCTGACCTGATCCTTCTTTAATACCTCTTTTACATGGTTAAGATATGTTCGCCTAGGTCGTTCTATATCAACTCTTGCATTCACTTCCGTTCTATATATTTGTACAGGCGTTCTACTTTCATCGATCCTTTCTACATGTCCCGAACATCTCAACATCCCTTTGTCTATTGTTGTCACAACATCATCTCCAACCAAATCGATCTCTTATAGCGCTATTATTTAATCTATCTTTTAAACTTACGCCATACAAAGTATGTTGCACTTCCAACTTGAAGTGCTCTGCTATATATTCTGGCTTAAACATTAGTAATATATTAACGTATTACACGTACTCTAGTCTTAAACATAGTATTTCAGTTTTCCCCAGCTCACTGGCAAATTTACAAAGCTTTACAACAGCTCAAAATGAACCTAATTAAAAATAAATATAAATATGCACTGAAATTTCCAACTTCCTATCTCTTTGAGTAGACCACTCAACGCCATTAAAATTTGCCTTTTTACTGCAAGCTCCCATCCAAAGTTGGCTGCAATTATAGCAGGCGAGCTAATGAAACTTCTTCAGTACAACTCAGCTGTGCAGCGCTGTAGGCAGCAACAAAGCGGCTGCGAGAGCGTGCACCCTTTGATAGTGGAGGAGCCTTGGTATATTATGTTCACGTTATTATAAATCTTTGCTTCTTTTCTTGCAGGCTTCAGATTTTGTTAATATTTCTTTCATTTACTTGAAATACAAATGAACCTTAAGGAGTGGGCTAGATATATATTTTGAAAGTATTGCCTTAGATGTCATCGTCATTACATCTATTGAAAGTCCACTACTGGACACAGGTTTCTCCCAGAAAGTGGGAACTTTGCTCATAATTGCCACGTTGAGCTGTGGCAGAACGCAACCCTTCCTCACCCTTTGCATTTTGGCTACACTGTATCTGATGAATACACCGCCATCGTTTGGTTCTGGTACCTTAATCGTATTCTAAAACAACTAGTACAGGGGGAAGGTACTATTTTACTCTGCCGGTACTTGACGGTTTCACCTTCGATATTAACAAATTACACGGCCCGTGCTGTTCGCGGATTTGACAATCGAGCATGTAATAGCTACGTAAAAATATGATAGAAACATATTTTCTAAAATTTTTTCTACAGCCAAAAGTATATAATTCAAGAATATATAGTATACACTTTTATAATATCCCTAAAAAAAATTCAAGTGATGTATTTTAACAAGTTTATACAAGTAGTTAATTTTTCTCGTTCTTAAATATTTTTATACAACGTATCTCAACTTTTATAATGCCGTTTTACAATCGACACACAGTTATTTTTCCGCCTTTTATATTATTACATGGACCAAGATTAAAATCTTGATTTAACATTTCAACGGGCCAGATGGCGCATTCAGTTCAATCTCCACAGAGAAAAACCATTTATGTGATGAATACTTGTGTTTGTTCTGAGTCTGGGTATTAAATATATGTGTTTTAGTATTAAATATGTAATTCCTCAGTTGTCTGATATCCCTAACACAAGTTAGTTGTCTCGGAGTTAGATATGTAGATGATGTTCTTTGAATTCATTTATTTAAATGTACATAACTCTGGAATCAATTTATACAGGTACGTCTATAAAACTGTATGTAATTGAAATTTGGCGTAACAACTTATGTATATAGTTCAAATGAGTTTTTTATTTCTTATATTTTAGTCCAATATATAATAACATCTTCTTTCAATCCCTGTAAGAAATATCAAAAATATAAGAAAAATATATTTATATGTTACCATCAATGAATTGCATAAATTTAAGAAAAATATGATTTACGAAACAGAAGCTATCCCTTCGCCTAGTTTGTTGCTATCTGTCCCCCGCAGCTTACCTCAGATTTAATATTTTATAGAGCAAGGGTGCAGATGGGTGTTGGGGCGATGACGTCAGCGGTGTCAGCGACAATCCTGACAAACGGTTGTCGTGGCGCGCCCTGAGGTTTGTACGATTCATAGCTTGTGTACCTCGCAGGTATTTGTGTGATACACTACACTGTTCCTGGACTAATGGACACAACTGCTGGTTCTGAGACTAACTGTCATTAATGGGTTAGAAATTAGGTCAAGTCCTAAGAAAAAAAGATAATGAATGGGGAATGGATCCACAATTTTCGTGTGACAATAAGAGATGTGGTCGTGGGGTACTAGCAGAGTAGAATAGTAAGTACCTACACCTGTAACAGATGCGGTAAGAGACAGCTAAGGTACCGGTACAGGTGGAACGATATACCCACCTGAAGTAGCTCAGCTAAAATGCCACAAGCGAATGAAGGGTAATAGAATGTAAACAAAACTTCATATTAAATCGAGAACTAAGGGAGGCGGTTCTAGATTTTATGGGACCTGAAGTAGCTTGTTGACTAAACTGTGAACAGCTAACAGCCACACGGAAAACTCCTTTTTTTAACAGGATTACAACCAAGCTTACAGACTGCGAATAGCCTATAGGCGCTCGTAATATCACAAGAATATCACTAGCATGTTGCCAACCGTACCTTGAGGATGTTATGCTACGTTGCCCAATAATTCACTACCTCTATCACCTTTCAAACCGAAACACAGCAATGGGAGAATGAGGTTCCAATGCAAGGGGGAATTTAGTCCATAACTGCTACTTCTAAAGGCATCTCCGCCATGTCTCATCTATAATAATAATAATAATAATAACTTTATTCAACAACAAAAGGTAACTTAAACTAAAATACATTTTGATACTTAGGTACCTAAACTAGGTCTAGCCTGTTCTTATAGGCACCTATGTTTCGGTACCTAGTCACCTATTACAACAGATTCAGGAGAAGATACAAGATATATATGTAAAGGAATATATTTCTTTAAGTTGTATATGCGCTCGCACCGTTAGCGTATCGCGTCAATCGAACTGGCATTTATTTTTTATTTTTTAATTTATTTAACTTTATAGCACAAAATGTTACAAAATGTTCAAATGGCGGACTTAATGCCAGATGGCATTATCTCCCAGTCAACTATTACACAAAAAAGAAATTATATATACACATATATATACATATAAATAGATAAACGTGGCATTGTCAAAGACAAATGTTTTTATAATTTTCTTTTAGTTTTAGATTTTTATTAGTAGTGTGATATCTACTGAATATACTCAAATATCTTTAATTACAGAGAAAAAAAATGGAGTTTTATTTTACTTCTGAGATTAATTTACAATTAATTGTTTTATATATATTCTGCCTTGGGGCACAATATTGAAAATTAGTGGAGTTAAATTTTTTGGTTGTATGACAGATACGATTTTGTTTAATCATCAAATATGTTTCGTAAATTCGGAAATTAGTATTATAAGTAAGAAAAATAAAAAGTATTAAGGGTTGTATAGATGATAATTAATCATTCTGGACGCAACACCAACAGCTCCTTTTTAATCTTCCAATTAAAAAAAACCGCGACCACATCAAATCCATTTGCCACGCAGCGCATACTAAACTTCGGGGATGCTTTAAAAACACACCAACACGTCGATTGAAAAGCCCCAATAGCTCCCATCCGGAAGTGGATGGGAGGTGGGAGTGGGGGTGAGGTGAGGGCACAGGAAACGGAAGCGTGACCCACTAATGACGCGGGCGCCACCTAGGCGGATACGTGTTCGGATTGCGAAAATTGTTCGGGTTTTTAATTCTTTACATACTATTGTAGATTTTAATTTACGAATGTCTTATTTTCCTTATTATAAATTGATGGCTGAAATGCGAATACTGAATTTGAACAGCTGCATAGAGTTTTCTCTATTGTATGCGTCCATGATGTAAATGATTGGACGGCCCATTCATTATTATTCTTGATAATATGTCATAAAAATGAAGGAAACACTTTTTAACAACCATGTACCATATTGTATATAAATGGAAATATATTAAAGAACAAACATTTCATTAAAAACGTCATGTAGTGCCAATAACGAGCGTAACGATCGTAATGAAATTTTTGTTTTTAATACATTGGTATTAAAATGTAGCTTTTATTAAATTAATATTTTCGATAAGCTAATCGATTGGGCACGCGGGTCGGCGGTTGGTGACACATTAAATAGCCCGCTTTAGGTGTGTGCGTCGGTGGGATAGTCACTGCAAGGAAAAGCTGATTCAACACTTCACTTTGGCGTGAGGATATGATTAATTTTACTATATTCTCAAGGTAGCGAGTTATTAAAACATGGTATCAAAGTACTCGTTTCAATTATTATCAAATATAAATTATTTCTGATGATGGCATTATTTCAAAGAAGGGAATGCATCAACAATGTGTGAATGAATAGTCAAAAGTTATAATTTCTTAGAAAAGATACCTTTCAATCTGTTACAGTAAAAGTCTATGATAAATCCTTTTAAAATATTACTTCAAGGAATTTATCCCATGAGTTTGTAGTAGTGTTGATGTTCCTGCTGTTAGAAAAGATTTAAATACGTCTGGGGGTCACTCCACTTATTAAGGGGCATATAGAAAATCACAAATGCATTATCCGTTACGATTGATGTTAGAAAACTAGGCTAGGATTTAATTAATCAAGTGTCAAAATTGACGTTTGTCCATACTGTAACCAATCTTTGCACGAGGCGATTTAAATCGGAAGATTTATGCTGCGATAAAATCAGTATTGGTATTTTCACACTGAATTTAGGCACACTTAAAAGGGTCGCAAACTGCCTTCCAGCCACATTCGTCTCCGGCTTTAACAACAACCGGAGGTGGGCTCTCAAGTGGATGTGAGTGGACCAGCCGCTAACCATGCATCGGAAGTCACTTTTGGTGGCGTTTGTGCTGGCGCTCTTGCGGTCACCTGCTGCAGCAGAAGACTTCCCAGATCTCATTAGTGGTAAGAGTGCAGGTTATTAAAAAAATCTAATATTCTCACAAGTTAGGTGACGTAACTTAATTATTTGAATAAATTTCTAACATCTCTGATGTCATTATGACTATGAGACATGTAACTTAAAGTACGAATTGTATTAAAGATATCTGACATCAAAGTAATCACAAATATTGTCTTCTTCTTACTCAAATATATATATAATTAACAACCAAGTACAAAAGAGACGTTTAGCCTGAGTGGGGATCAAACCCACAAAAGCACAATCTGATAAGTGTATGCACCCATCTGAATACTTGTTAACTAATTTCAGATAAATACTTCGGCGACCAGCAATTGTCAAGAAGTGTATCCACTGATGTATCTGAGGATGCACGGTCTGCCCAAGCCAGTGCATCAGCAACAGCAGAATCTTCATCAATAAACCAACCTAACTATTATGGACCTCTTACGGGTGGAACCTCCCTAAATCCTCTCATCTCATCAGCATATCCTTATCCAGGTTCTGCATCTTCCCAAGCACTAGCTGAAGCTATTGCCTCTAGTTCAGCACAAGGAGGTCAGGGTTCTGCCTCTGCTCAAGCTCTTGCTGAAGCTATGGCATCAGCGTCAGCCCAAGGATCTCCAGCTGGATGGATATCTGGAGTTCCTTCACCGAGTGGAAGTCTTCCCAGTCTAACCGTCCCTAATTTATATCCAAACTCAGGATCTACCACTGCTCAAGCTCTTGCTGAAGCTACTGCATCAGCATCAGCCCAAGGTAGCCCGGCTGGATGGATTTCTGGAGTACCTTCACCATATCCAAATTCAGGATCTGCCTCAGCTCAAGCTATTGCTGAGGCTATTGCTTCAGCATCAGCCCAGGAGAACCCAGCGGGATGGATTTCTGGAGTTCCTTCACCATATCCAAATTCAGGATCAGGCTCTGCTCAAGCTATTGCTGATGCTATAGCTTCAGCATCCGCCCAAGAGAACCCAGCTGGATGGATTTCTGGAGTTCCTTCACCATATCCAAATTCAGGGTCTGCCCCCGCTCAAGCTATAGCTGAAGCTATTGCTTCAGCATCAGCCCAAGGATCCTCGACTGGATGGGTGCCTGGGGTTCCTTCACCGAGTGCAAATATTATCAGTCCTATTATCCCACAAGTATATCCATATCCTGATTCTGCATCTGCCCAAGCTATTGCTGAAGCTATTGCTTCAGCTTCAGCCCAAGGATCCTCGACTGGATGGGTGCCTGGAGTTCCTTCACCGAGTACAAGTATTCTCAGTCCTATTATCCCACAAGTATATCCATATTCTGATTCTGGTTCTGCCCAAGCTATTGCTGAAGCTATCGCTTCAGCTTCAGCACAAGGAGGTCAGAATTCTGCCTCTGCCCAAGCTCAAGCGCAAGCTCAAGCAATCGCTAACGCTCAAGCGCAAGCTCAAGCAATCGCTAACGCTCAAGCGCAAG